>CM076580.1:586455106-586985499 GCA_034641835.2 Pinus albicaulis | reverse complement strand
GAAGTGATGGAGAGATGGAGAAGGCTTAGTGGTAATGGGATGTATGCAAACGAATGGGAATGGCGGGAGTAATGGTGGGGCCCTACTCCCATCGCAAATCACAATCGGAAGGTTTTACCATTGCACATCGGAGGGTAAGGGATAAGATCCGCATAGAGCGATATGTGACGGGGCAGAAGTGGCGTGGCATACGGTGGGACCCGACCACATCACAAGTTAAACAAAATAGGTTGCGGGTGTTTTAAGTGGTAAGTTAAAACTTGTGCGATGTGATATATCGCAAATCAGCAGTCGTGAGTTTTAAGTTTTAGTTGTGATGTGAATGGTTATAATATGCGATCTGCGATGGATGGCGAGGAGAAAAGGGTGACATGGAGGAAGGTGGGACCCAACCGTTGCCCGCAGATCGCAACTCTTAACACTAAATAACGGAGGTAAACTTTAAAGGATATGAATTGCGAAGCACAGGGAGGAGGTGAGTGACGTGGTAGGGGAAAGTGGGGCCGACTACATCGCAAATTGCAAATCTTAGAATTTTGTTGTAAAGAGCGAGGGGTTAAAATCTCAAACTTGCGAAGTGCGGGGGGAGGGACCCGCCCGCATCGCACATCGCAAAATTTAGCATTTGGGGAATACGGTAAATTCTTTAAACTGCGAAGTGCGGTTTGCACTGGATGGGGGATGATGTGTTAGGGAGTGGTGTATCCCACTGCAATCGGCGAGGTTACAATATGTGATATGCATTGGAAATGACTGTGAAGTGGGGGGTGGAGCTGCTACGGTGGGGCCAACTGCATCGCAACATAAACAAAAAACTTAGCGAGCGCTTAAGAGGTAAGTTGTAAACTGTGTGATATGCGACACACGATGCGCTAGACGCTGCAAAGTGCGAAAAGGAAAAAGGTACAAAAAATGTGGAATACAAGGGTTTGCATGTGGATTTGGGTGATGTATCAAGGTTGGATGGGTCCCACCAAGTTGCATCGGTGGCAAGATAAGTTTCAATAAGTCTTAAGATGTAAATATTAAAACTTGCGGGGAGCAGTGTGCAATGTGGGAAGATAAGGAAGGGGTTAGGTGCAGTCTTATGCCATGTATGTTATATATATACCTCAAGTGGCATAAGGTGGGGGGCGTAGCTACAAATGAAGAAATTTAGCGTGAGACCATTAAAACTTATCAGCTACACTTTCCCCTTTATGTTGAACTGAAATGCAGATTGGTTCCTTTGAAGCTCTTTGACAGTCAGGATTTGTCTTCCTTTCTCCTTCTCCACTTTGTGTGCAATCACAGGCCAACAAGCTCCATAGGCAATATGTTTTATTTTCAGTGATTTTCTGGTTATAGGTGTCATTGAACACCGATGACGGTGTTCCCCGAAGGGGAAGGGTTCTATAATAGCCCTGGTGAAAAATCCATGTAATAAAAGTTAATAAAGAAAAAAATAATAATAATCATGGTTGATGGGACATGTATTCCAAGTTGAAAGGTGGGAAAAACATCCTAGCAGGTGTTCATTCGGTTATTATGGTTAAAGTAAATTGGCAAAGGCTTTGGAAAGGAGAAATGGCATTTTGGCACATTTATTTATGAAAATAATGGAAAATAGGAGAAAAGGAAGGTGAAAGATCACAAGTTGCATGTGAGGAGGAAAATTAAAGAAAATAATGAAAAATGAAGAAAATAGAGGCCTCATTAATAAAAAGGCTTCTGAGGATCAGTTGGAAAGCTTTTGGCTCAAACATTTTGTCAGTGCATTTTTGGAGCTCTCTCATTATTCTCTCTCTCTCTCACACACACACACTTGGACACTTAGAGTTTCTTGGATAATTTTGGCATTGGACCAAGAAAGGTAAGAAAGCAGAAGAAGGAGGAAGCAAGCAAGGAGGAGCAGGAATCAAGCAGCGACAATGGAATTATTGGCAGGTATTGATTTGCATGTGTATTTTTCCTTGCTAGATTTGGGATGCATGGTATTGCATGTGGTTCTTTGCTATCTTGGCATGGTTTTACCTAGGTGTGATGGTGTTTTCAGCCTAGCCTTGCCATTTCTAGATATCCACGGTGTTTTGGAGTTCTCATGTCTTGCTTTAGTTGGATTATGAGATGGATTCGAAGCTAAGTGAGGTGGATCTACAAATATTATTATTATTTATGACACATAACCAATTTATGTGTTGTCTCAGTTTAAGGCCTAGTGATCCAGGTTTGGATTGCGGTAAATCTCGAGAGGTGTTGCCTCGATTTAGGGCCCAGTGATATAGGATTGGATTGTGGTAAATCCTGAGGGGTGGTTGCCCTTGATTAGGCCTAGGAATCCTTGTTAGTGAATGGCAGGATACACGGTAAATCCTTGGCGATGTCTCGGTTTAGGCCTAGTGACCCTTGATTCAGACTATGGGTTGCGATAAATCCTAAGAGATTAGGAGACAAGAAAATTCCTCACGGTTTAGGCAGAGAGAATCCATTGATATTCATTCTTGTGTTGGCCTAGTGATCAGGTATGGATCACGGTAAAGCCTAGATTATGATTGATGAGGGTGAGGTAGTTTAGCCTCAAGATGCCCTGATTGGTTATTTTGTTATATTCATGTTTTGAATATGGCATGGGGGTGATTTGTTGAAGAGAGGTTTGGCTCAGCCAATCTATGGTCGGGTGGAACGAGGAAGTCCCATCACTGGTTGGTTTTTACATCCAGTAATGAAGATCTCATTCCTTTGGTATTTGGTATGAAAAAGTACTAGTTTATGTATGGATTTTATTGTTGTTGTATCCATTGAAATTCTATGGTTATTGTGTTGGTTATAAGCATGTATTGTATCAGTGATGATGCATGGCTCTCTCCATGTTTTTATTTGTAAATGAATGCACATTGTATCTATGGTCAAATAGATTGTATTACAACTAATGATATAAGGGAGCGATTCTTCTTAGTGATTCTCAGATAAGTATGAAATCCCTACGTTTAAATATGTTGTTTATACCTGTAGATTCAATGTTTGTGATAGGTTTTACAAAATGTCCTTCATGGCTAGGAGGGGTCTAGATGAGTTATTTTTTATGTGATTTCTTCCTAATCATTGTTCCAATGTTATTTATCATCCCTAAGTTTTCATGAAGTTTTGGGAAGTGACCTTGGCTCTCAGCCTAAAAAGGTGGCTCAAATCCTGAAGTTGCATGCACATAACTAAGTAATTGGGGCCCTGGCTGCATGCTTGTTGTGTTGTGCCTACGACTATAGCCTCCCCGCCGCTACCTTGCTTTGTTGTGCCTGCGACAAAGGCTCAATGTGGTCATAAAGTTGGACTAACCCAGGGGTAAGAGGCCTGAAGGGTAGGGATACCTCCTGGGGATGTTGTTGATGTTATGTAAAGTTTGTTTGTCAGGTTTCCGTCAGTTCCACTTCCTCAAGGCCATGTAGGAGGTTGAATCTCGTATTAGTAGCCTCTCGTCACATGTTTGCCCCGATTGGTCAGTTACTTGGGTTGATATAGGAAGAGGGTGTTACAACATGCCAATTTAGGAAGATTTGCATTCTAATGGATCCAACACCATAATTAACTTGATCTAGTTTCCGAGATTCATAATGGATTGCAACATGAGTGAGATTTAATACCAAGTTTCACTTATGATGGATCTAACAACCATGATCCACACAATTCGATGACCCATATACATATTGAATTTTAACATGTGCACAAAGTTAATACCAAGTTTCACTTCTGATAAATATAATGGCCACGATCCACTCAATTTGATGACCTAGATCTATATTAACTCCAACATGTGTGCAAGTTACTAAAAATTTGCATTTTAATGGATCTAACGACTGACAACCAAATAGATCGATGACTTATATTGAAGTCATATCCAAATATGTGAGGAGTTTTGACAAACCATAAGCTTCTAATGACATTCATTCATGCCACTTGTTTGCCACCTCCACATGCCAACTCATCTACACCTAGCACTTCCACCTCACTATTGATGCCATAATATGAAAATTTTTAATTTTCAAAATTGTATAATTATTTTTGAATTTTTTCATTAATAAAGTTTATTTTCCTAAAATTTTTGTCTATATGGAATTGGAAATTCCATTGTTATAATTGACCCATTGTTCCAATAACTCTAAGCCCATAACCATTAACTTAATTTTTTTCATACCTATATTTTTTCAAACTCAATGGATTTCATCCTTTGAATTCCATGCTAAATTGAGAATTTCACTCATTTCATATAGTGTTTTCAAAGAATTCCTAACTAATGAAATATGGTCATATCCTACCATCATTCTAGTCCATGAAGATATATCCCTATGAAAAGATATTCGACCACTACATACCCTAAAATTATAAAGTCCAAAGAATCATATCTAGTTAGGGTATTAGATAAAATAATTTGTAGGAATACTTTGCAAATTCAACTTCTACACTCTGGTTTTGGCTTGTGCAATTCTAGTGTTGTAATCTAGGCTCTAATACCACTTTGTAATACGAGCCCATTCACCCATTGGGGTATTTTTCTGCCTTTATAACCTGATGTTTTTTTAAATTCTCCTTCAATTTGATTTCTTGTAGCATTGGTCATGGATGTATAATGCATTCTACCATGAAATGCATTCATGTACATGAATGTAATTGCATATATGACACAATATTCATTTCTATTCACATGCATCACATGAAAATACATGAATATCCATAACAAAAATCATATAAAAATAAGAATGAACACTTGTGTTTTAAAGAAACCACTAACTAGGTGCACATCTTAGACATTTAACCTAACCACACTGCTCATAACCTCTCAATAATGGGTCACCCCTGCGCTAGGGTCATGAATCCATAAGCATGAAGGCTTATCCAAAGCTTTCCATGGTACATAACCGATACCTAACATAAACGAGACTTAGGTATCGTACCCAACAACCTCCAATCAACAATCTTACATCCTCCATCAACCCACACAACCCAAGGTAATGCACCCATTTTCTACACCCATATCCCATCAGGTTGTGCCACTACCCTTCCAAGGTTTCCAAATCTAGTTGGTTAGGGATGTCTCATAGCCCCATGGCTTCTAGGGGTTCCAACTACCATCAGGGGTCTCTAGGTACTCTTTGGACACACATAAGGAACCATTTCCCTTTCCCCAAATATAATTAGGATTTTACAAGGAAATCCAATCATATCACGAGGTCACCCCTTCTTCCCCTCCAAGGAGTCCAATCACCTTCTCCCCTACACGATCAATGAAATGAATGATGAAATGACTCTAGCACTCTTCACTTTTAGGTACATGTCCCTCTGACAAATGACACTTTCTATAGTCACTTTATATACTTAGGATAAAAAATATGCACTTGTTGACTTAGGTTTGTTTTAATAATAGCTTATCCACCTAGGCTTAAGCCCTTCATCACTTATCCTTTAGCCCCCATTTCAAACTCATGGAATCTTAGCCCCCCATATTGTATTTTCTGACTTGGTATATAACAATGATGCATTTTATTAATACGCACATGATTTCATATTTAGAATACTACACTCTTTGACTTCAACACATATAGACATAGGTATCCTAAAAGACATATGCAAATGGACTCACCGGCCTCAAAATAATTCATAGGTCACCAACCTAAACATGATATGTACATCACACACACAACAAGGTCACCCTAGGGGTATTGCAATAAATCCTACATTATTGCATGTTTAAAATTCATATTATTAGTGATAATATTTTAATTTTTTCATGATATCTTGATCCCACTAGGGTGTTGGACATGGATTAGCACCATCGAGTATGATTATACAACTTTAAGATGAAAGCAAGAAAGTTGTTATATAATCTAGTCGTGTCTTTGGAATTTTCAATATACTAGATTGCCTCAATAACATAAATGATTATAAATTTGATGAGGAAGAGTAAATGATTGTATTAACCATTTATCCCCAAATCGTGTATAAAGATAATTGAATAAATAAATAAATATTTATTTTATTTTATTTTATGTATTGAATAATATCCAATAATATTAATACATTGTATTAATGATTGAAATTTCATTTTATATGGGTGGATTTATCATAGGATACAAAATCATGTGAATCTAAAACTTGTTCATATATATATATATATTCCATGAACGATCAATATATTGATTTTAGTGTGCATATGAAGAACATCCCTCCATCCTTCCTTCCCAAATTCCATGATATGAGGTCAGAGGATTTGGAAACCTTTCTCTTTGAATTTGAAATTATTTGTCGATCTTATGGTTCACACACACACACACACACACACACATATTGTTTTCTATGTGGTATAGGGATGCTAGAGATCAATGATCGTTTATGGAACCTAAAGGGATCACTTCCTAAAATCTATGTTCATGGAACTTGAAGGGATCACTTCCTAACATCTATGTTCATGGAATCCGAAGGGCTCACTTCCTAACATAACCCCAAAAGTGTCGAGAGAATCGAATCAATATACTGATTTTAGTGTGCATATGAAGAACATCCCTCCATCTTTCCTTCCCAAATTCCATGGTATGAGATAAGGGGATATGGAAACCTTTCTCTTTGATTTTAAAATTCTTTGTAGATCTTATGGCTCATATATATATATATTGTTTTCTATGTGGTTTACGGATGCTAGAGATCAGTGATCGTTCATGGAACCTGAAGGGATCACTTCCTAACATCTATGTTCATGGAATCTGAAGGGCTTACTTCCTAACATAACCCCAAAAGGGTCGAGAGAATTGAACCTGTGACCTCTCAATAACAAAAATGCTTTAATGTCGAGAGAATTGAACATGTGGTCTCTCAATAACAAAAATGATTTAATGACAAGAACTCAACCAATTAAACTAACCCTCACAACTAGATATATATGAATGAGATTAAAATGTATATTTCTTCTTAAGTTTTTAGTCTAATGATATTTATATACATTTTTTTAAATTTTTTTATTAAAAACATTAAATCTTTATATTTAAAATTCCGAAATAAATATAAACATAGGTATAATAATAATTATAATTTAATAATAAATTATAAAATTTACAAAATTATTTTCTACAAATAATATAAAATGTTTTTGAATAAATTTCTATAGATAAAACTCACATATATTATGTTTTATTGTGATTATAAAAGTAATAAAATAATTTTAAAACATAATTCATTATAAAATAATAAAATAAGTTTAAAATAAAAATTATGAACATTATTAGAATAAATAGACTTAAAAAGATTGATTGAAAAGTGACTAACCATGTATTTTAAGAGACTTAAAGATTAATTAAAAGTGACTTGCCATGCACGGTAAGAAAAATAATCTAAGAGACTTGAGAATTGAAAAAGCTTTTAAATATGCTTAAGAAATGTGGCTACCTGACAACCAACACTAATTTGTTTCACCCTGCTATAAAATAGAAAACACATTTTGTCCTATTGGGTGATGAATTATCAAATCTAATTGACAGTTCTATTATAAGAGAAAAAATGCAAACGGTCATGTAGAACCCGTTGTGGACATGATCTACCAAGCGAAACAATTAGACAAGTTCGGAAAATACGAAGTGCAAAACAAGTGTAGTTACAAGGCATAACTATCCACAAAGCAAAAGCCGAATACGTAGTTTGTGGTGAAGAAACAACACACAAACTGGTAAAAGTACATTCAACTCATGATATAATGATTTTTTAACCAAAATTTGATAATATAATTCTAAGTAAATTGTGATTTTTTGTTGTTGTTTAAAATATATTAATTATACGCCCTAAAATTTCTTAGACACTTGAATTTTACAGTTTTTAAAAATCTTTACTAAATTTTATTAGTATTAACCCCAAAAAAAACTCTAAAAAACCTTTTCTTCTATGCAAATCAAACCTTTTTAAGTAGAAAATTTATTATTAAATAGTGACTTGAAAGGTGAAATTCTTATTGAGTCGCATGTACGCCAACCCCACCACACCTTGAGACGTACTTCAACCATAACCATCGTTTTCCTCGCCTGGGTATATGGAGACCCGACTGAAGTAAAAGCCAACGTTCCCCTTGCCTCACCCTATAAATTCAGATTGACCCATGATTCAATGAAGGCACCCTCTTTTTCCTGCGAGCTGAAAACCGAGGTCCTTTGACTGACAGTTCGAACGAGTTAGAGGTCAGATGATCCATCCCATCCACCATTTTTCTCAAAGTTATGATTTGTATTTGCTTCATCTATATTAATAAGCGATGAATTCCCACAATGTACATTATTTTGAAACCACTTATGAATGAATTCGTAGTATAGTAATTTTCCTATCATTTGATTTTAAGTGGGCTCTAGTATTCTGAAAACCTATTTTGACTGACAAGAGCTCGCATTTTGAGTGAAAGCATGGCTGCCCCTCTATAAACCCTTTAAAGCACGGAACAAATACCCCCAGAGCTTGATGATGATGTAAATTTCAACAAAACTCTTACAGGGACCGTTAGTGTAATTAGGGATGATAACAATATACAACTAGTGGTCCATTGAAGAATGCACTTTAGCATTGAGTTAGGGGTCCTGATGTTCAGACAGCGAATATAAGTATGCCAGCACATATATGATATATATAGAGATTTTTTTGAAATAACACACGTTCACTTTTTATATTGTAAGGTTTACACGCATTTTATTTAAGAAAGGGCTGTATAGCTGCCACAGGCATAGATAGCCGATAACCAGTCTTATCATCAACTAAAAATGAATCCACATAGGTCTAAGAAGTATATGTGCCATTAAGGCCACACAGGTTACACAGTAGAAATCATGAAGAAGATTGTCATATCAAGTAGCGGTTGGAATACTACCCACTAGGGATCCAGTTGGAGAGGTTGGTCTTAATTTCAACTTAAGGGCTATATATTCATTCAATGCTTTGCAACAAATAGTTGTATTCCAATTGACAAGAGTAAACTGATTACACATTTCATTAAAAGAAAATGTTAAATAACATGTGCCTCATCCAATTTGTATAGGTTTCGACTTTCAACCTTTAAAATGGTTTTGAATTGCTTAAAAAGAACCAATAAATATGCTTAGAAAGGTGATGCTTTTGAAATTGGATTTGCACGAATTAAATGGGAATGCTTTTTTGTTTAGTTATAAAAAATGATGTTCCATATGTATTTGGAGGCTCATAATACTTGTTTACAACCATTCAAAATGGATTCAAAGTATTATCAAAAATATTACTTCCATTCAAAGTTCAAACAATAAAATATTCAGGGATTACAGTTAAACACCTTAAACTTTAAAAAGAAGAAAGATAAAATTGAACTCTTTGAAGCCTAGTAACTCATTTGGTTGACTCTCAAGGGATATTAATATCTGACCCAAGGTTACAATGACAGGTAAGATGACCATTTTTAAAAGCTTCCGGTCCGGAGCGTTTTTATATATATATATATATATATATATTTTAATATTTTTAATATTTTTTATATTTTGATGTATATATGTCAACAAAAACATGTAGAATGATGAATTAGACATAAAAAACATAAAAACATAGATTGAATCATATAACATCAATCATCTAGAAGTTATAATCTTCATCAACCATGCCCACAAGTTGGAAACATACAACATATTGACTCTTGAGTCTCGCGAATCATCAATCTGAAGGTTTCAAGCTTTCAAAATTCAATATATAGCATTTATCATCATTGATATATAACATTTATCATCATTGATTTCAAATTTCAATATCTAACATTTATCATCATTGATTCATTGATTTCAAAATTCAATATACATTTATCATCATTGATATATAACATTTATCATCATTGATTTTAAATTTCAATATCTAACATTTATCATCATTGATTCATTGATTTCAAAATTCAATATACATTTATCATCATTGATATATAACATTTATCATCATTGATTCATTGATTTCAAAATTCAATATATAACATTTATCATCATTGATATTATATAACATTTATTATCATTGATTCATTGATCACCATATAACTTTCATGAAGCATCATATTCATAATTCATAATGACTTGTAAACAGTAAACTTATAAATGCCAACTTCAAAGTTTCACCTTTCAAATTCAAACTTCAAACTTAAATTGTCATTAAATATATGAAATTAGAAAGAGTCAAGTTTCAAGCTGGTATTCACTTATAATAACAAATGAAAAGACAGTAAACAACAAATCTATTTTATCGTGGCCCTTACCCGCCAAAGTATCTAATTTTGACCAAGGAAAATGTTGGTCTATATTACTCTGGAGTACCACGACTCAATTTAGAAGGTGGAGAATTTGGATCTGCCGAGAACAATAGTGTGATGTCGGTATACTTGTACTAGCACATGCTACCAGTAGATGGTGGGACTGGCCCTATGTGTGGCGGTGCTGTTGATGCTTCATCATCATCCCTATAAAGTTCTGCTTCCAATTCTTCCAGATGTAACGTGCCGTCCTCCAAATTATCATCCTCTGGGTTGTTGTCCCAGACTCTGTATGATTGATCCTCATTTGCCCGATCACAGTAATGGCTCAACAGCCTCAAGTTATAATGCACATAAACCAAGCTTTCAGCTCGGTTTTCATTCAGCCTGTTTCTTCTCACATTGTGTATAAAGCTGTAGGTGCTCCAACACCTCTCTGCAGAAGAAGTGAAAAGTGTTACAACTGTGAGAGCAATTACACAATAACTTGTAAAAGTCCTGCATATATGCTTCCCACCATGTGAGAGCATCAAACCTGTCCCTGTCTTCCATTGCATGGAAAGAACCAAAGTTAGCAATGCAACTAAAGTATTTGCCTAATTCAAGGTGCAATCTAGCACACTCTTCCTTGTCGGGTACCAACTTGTCCAATGCCTTCATGTACCCCTCTTGTACCTCTGGATCTGTGTGAGGTTTCACCCTAACCGCACCTCCAGGTGCAGGTTGGCCCAACCAAGATGGAGAGTAATATTTTGGCGTAAGGATATATGCCAAAGCATGTAGTGGAACATTGAGTTTATTCCACCGTGCACACACACAGTCATGAATCATAACATACAAGTTGGGATCATTATCCTTAACAATATCTTTTATTTGCCCCAACATGCTATCCATCTGCTCATAAACCTCTCCAATCACTGGTTTATCAGTATCTGCAAAGCGAATCATGTTATAAATGGGCTTGGTAAAATTCAAAATTTCCCTCACACGTGCCCAAAACAGAGGGTCAAGGGCGGTCTCCTCCACATGTTCGAAACCTTGCCTGTCAACTATTGTTGCTGCCTTGTCCTTTAACAGCTGCCAATGTGGGCTTGATACCATTGCAGCCAATGACTCTCTTACCTTCAAAAGGCGCTTGAAGGTGAGGTAATAGCTAGCAAATCTAGTTTTTGCTATCTTCAACAACTCTAATTTGGAGTGAGTACGGAAAAGCCCATGGGTATTGCTATGATTTGTAATAAATTTTATCATTTTTAAACCTCTCTTGTACAAATCACCAAGCCATTTGAATTGAAGTTGTTTGTTTTTGATGATATCATGCATCAAAAGGTTCATTGTGTGAACCAAACACCCAGACCAAAAAATGTTGGGGTATTTATCCTCAATAATTGCTCCTGCTGCCTTACAGTTAGCAGCATTATTAGTGATGACCTGTATGACATTGTATGGCCTAGTCTTTTCAATTATATCAAGTAATGGTTCTACAATGCTAATGCCGGTTTTGAATTTGTCTGAATAATCATATGCTGCCAGAAAGATTGCACCACTAACCGACACAGCCAAAACACTTATCAATGGTTTTCCTTTTACATTGGTCCATCCATCAGAGACAATGGACAACCCATACTCATTCCACGAACTTGTCATTCTAGCCAAAGAATTGTTTATTTTAGCTTTTTCATGATCAAGACCCACAGTTTTGGCCTTGTCATACCCAGGGCTTTTGTATCCTTTGGGGGCATCATTAATGGCAGAAACCATTTCATGCCAATAAGGTGAGCGAAGAACATTGAATGGCACCCCACATGCATATAGAAATCGGTAAACTTTTGAATCCACATCATTCCTACACCCTTCGTCCAGGAAATCGGATATGGTTCTATGCCTTAATCCAGTGCCACTGCCTCCAAAACCACTGGCATGGGTGGAAGTTGAACTTGTTTGTCCATGACGTGTTGGGCCTAAATCAACGAAGCCCCTAGATCTTTTAGATGATCTCTGTAGGGAAACCCCCTCTTCCTTCCTATATATCTCTCTCTGTGGTGTTGGCACATAAGGACAAACTTTGATTCCAATATTTTTAGTTCCATCCCCTGGCATTATCCCACAAAGGTGCCTTCTCGCACGGGTGTATGAACCATGGTATTGTTTATTGCAATGGGGGCAAATAAATTTAGTGGTTCCACCACCTTTCCCTCCTTCCAATTTCTGAACATATTTCCACAAAGGTGTCTGAGTTTGGTCTCGTTTAGTTGGGGAATCTGTGTCCTCGGGTTCTCCACTCCCCACTTCCTCCTCAGCATAATCCTCCTCCTCTTCAGGATTTTCTTCAAATCCACCATAACCCTCCTCTTCATCCTCCTCTTCTCTGATTTGCCTCTTTCTTCTAGCACTCTCCAACACCATTATCACAAAGAAAGGAACCAACATGAGGAAAATCCCTAGCCATATAGCCATGATGGAAACAAGTTTCAAGTTTCTAGCCTGCAAAACAAATGGAAAAATGCCAAATGGGAATAGGAAATGAAACATAGGAAAAAAACAATTCATTTTTTAAGTTTTAAATCCAATAAAATGCAACATTCAAGAAAAATTCAAGTTTTCATTTTTAAACAATTTAACAACCTACAAATTCATCCTAGAAAATACAAAATTGGATTAGAAGGCCTACCTCTTTCTTGCAATCCTCCTGTTGCCTTGCTCCTTGCTCTCCTTCCTTGCTCTCCACAACTCTTCTTGCTCTCTCTCTCAACACTCAACAAACAATAAAAACCAAAATGAAACCCCCCCCATTATAAACAATTCGATTTTTCACTTAAAAAATTCGATTTTTCACTTAAAAAAATTTGCTCGTGGCAGGAAGCGTTTTTTGTTCCGGGGAGCGTTCGGGAGCAAACGCTCCCCGATTGCTTCTGGCGTTTAAAAAACGCTCCCGAAGCGTTTTTTAAACGTCGGAAGCACTTAGGGAGCGGTCGCTCCCGAGTGCTTCCTGAAACACTCCCGAAAAGGCAAGAAGCGTTTTAACAGGTTCGGAAACGCGCTCCCGAAAATGCTCCCCTCAGGAAGCGTTTTCGGGAGCGCGTTTCCAAGCGTTACCAAAACGCTCCGCACAGAGCGCGTTTCGGAAACGGGAACGAGGGGGGTTTGAAGCTTCCCCGCAGCACGATCGACGATAAACAATCTCAAGATTTTTTCCTTCTTGGTTGCATTCTTCTATTAAGAAATACAAAATAAATCCCCACACAAGCATTGTTTAACCGTGCAAAATGACACATCTAAAATAACTTAATAAAATAACATGATTTTAGTACTTTAATCAACTAAACAAAGTAACACAATTCTAGCTTAGCAGAATCCACAAAAATATGTGCAAAAAATAACTATAATCTTAAATGATAGAGGAGTATAGCACCTAGAATTATTTTAATCTTGAAAATGTACACTAAAAGAAGTCTACATTGTTGTCAATGAGTGTAGAAGTGTAGTGAGTGTAAAAACAAAGGCTTCCTCCTCGACCTTTGATTTTCCACCTCGGCCTTTGTTTTTCCACATCCTGAGTATAGATGCTTCCTACTTACATCTATACACTCAAGATGTGTAAAAATGTTCCCTCCTCACATATATACACTCAAGATGTGGATACACCCATTAGTTGGTCCCTTTGACCATGACGCTTGGCCATGAAATCTTATCCCCTCCGTTGCCATTATTATTATTCACTAACACCTATCTATTGAAGGGTGGATTGAGGAAATGTTACTTTCCCTTAGGGGATGGAAACACCTAAAAGGGTTGTCCTTTAGCCACTCCTACTTAGGGAGGAAACACCATTGCGAATTCAAGACCCTAAAGTTGGAAGGGGATCTTTATTTGAAGCATTAAATAGCCCATGACATTCAAGCCTGGTTCACTTAAAAAATGATTTTTGTCCCTAATGACTAGTTTCTTTCACTAGAATCTTTCTTGTTATTGTTAGGTGGTTCAACAACCTAGGTCTTGGCCACCTTCTCCACAAGTACCCAGGCCATTAGAGAAGTATACTAGCACAAACAGGCAAAGTGCTGAGACTTTTGGGCCTACTAGTAGTAGTAGCGCATGACACATGTTCTAGGGCACCTCCTGCACTGAGGATGTTGGATGCCTTTGCACTGGAGTTGATGATTTTTCAGGATGGCACACCTACACTCAGCATGCTCCAGACCGTCCTTAGTACTAATTGATGGATGACAGCTGATTCAGGGCCTAGATGAGGATGATATCACCTTTAGAGACTAGGGAGGGCTGCACCTGGGAATCCCTCAATGCTGGAACAAAGAAGGCCACTTTGAGCAGCTCGATACCCATGGAGGCCACTTTGTGGTGCCCCAACTGGATCTTGGGACCAGAAAGGAGTCATTGAGGTGAATTTGAGGGCCAACCCTCGAATCTTGATTTTTGCATTCTTCTACATCATCTTGGAAAGATCATATCAATTGGACATCGCATTTGGAGCTCATTCCTAGCATGATGTCAGCGCTAGAGAGCTAGCGGATCACACATGTGGGCTAATTAGGGTATTTATTGTTTAGGCTAGTGGGTTGGCTTCTAACCCAAGGTTGTTTTGTAATCAAACTTGTTTTCTAGGGGCTTTTAGGTTAATTAGCTCTTATAAATAGAGGAGAGGATCATTCATTTCTATTCATCATCACTTGTGACATAGTTCTGCCTCCTTGAGAATTTCGGCCTTCTTGTCTACTGGAGAGATGTGACTCTATGCAGAACTTTATCTCTTGGAGCTATTTTCTTGGCATTGGAGAAGTTACTTTGGATCAATGAGAGGATTGTTCATGCATTTTTTCTTTTATGTGAGCCTTGAATTTGATGTATTTTTTATCTTATTGTTTAATGTATGGAATGGATAGATAATCTAGGGTTTTTCTATAGTGCCTTTACTTATTGAAGATCGATTGTATAGAATCCATATATTAGCATTGTATGCATTACTCATGAGTGAAATGTGAATGGAAATCCTCTTGGTGAACTTTTGTATTAGCTCTCCCAAGTGACCTTGATCCCTCACAAAGGTAATAGTTAGGGTTTGAGCTAGGGCACCAAAACATCCTTACACTTTTGTAAGATTTAGCCAATCTATCACACACATAGACTCGATCAACCCAAGGAATAAGCACTAGCCTTGTCAATTTGGTGATCAGACCTCATTTTATCCATAGACTTGAATTTCACTCTCTTTCTCTCTCCTAATTTCGGCCCTCTTAAGGATAAGAAACCTTACTAGGGCTTAGTGTGAATTGGCCTAGAGGAAGTAGTTTGGGAGGTGGAAGGATTCAACATCAAATTCAACCTTCTTTGGTGGGTAATCCTTTCATTTTAAGCCCTAATTCTCTTTCCCTACGTAAACCTTAGTTTTGATAGGCTTCAACTTGAGGACTTTTTGAAGGTTTCATATGACATTGGCTTGTTAGGATTCATTATTTGGAAGCCTTTTCTTGGCATATTGACCTTAGGGCTTTCCATTTTGCTTGTTTATCAAACCCTAGGTCTAGTGTGCCCTAATTTGGCCTTTCAAGAGGATGTGAATTGCCTTATTTCCCTTGGTTGAGCCTTGTACTTATGAAGATCCATCCTCTAGTAGCCTATAGTGTCACCTTAACCCTTAGGTCTAGAATATATCTCATAGCTGACCTATAATAAGAAACCTACCATTGGTGAAAGTCCATAAAGAGCAGGGGGTAGTGATTGTGGTGACAGTGGGCCACACCTCATTGCTGTCACTTGGTCTAGTGTTTGTGTTGTAGGGTACTTGTCTACAAGACTTGCTAGATTTTGAGGCAACACTCCCCTCATAAGACCTGTTAGATTTTGAGGTAACACTTCCCTCAGAAGATTTGTTGTATTTTGAGGCAATAGGGCACACTCAATCCATATGACCTTAGGAGATCTAAAACCTTGTTGATGGGAGAAGTTAACATTCGTGTAGAAGAGAAATTTATTTAATGGTTATTGAGTTCTTTAATCATTCTTTCATTCTTTTGTGTATTCTTTCCTATTTGGTCTTCTAAACATGGCAGACTCAAACCATATGACATTAGGAGATTGTTACCCACCACCTATGGGTAGTATGTATAGGAGAATTTTTTTCTCCTAGATAGCCCTCAGCCGGAAGCCAATAGCCCCTCCCATCCATCAGATAGCTCGATGTGCCATTATCTCCGCCACTTGAGCCAACCATGTGGTCCCTCACCCACTTGTTATGATTGTATGTTTTAAGGTGGGCCTCCCGACACTGAAGGTATGGCTTTTCATTGGTATAGTTGACTAATTTTCCTTACTTGTCATGGGCACTTTGGGGCATGGATTGGTGGGGGAATTTGGCGGAAAGAGTGGGCTAGGTCTGTACTTTTGTCTCCACTACCCGATTTCGTGGTTAGCCTTGTACCCTAGTCCCGTGGGATCTCCTTTACTGGCCATTAGCTTTAGGGTTAGCACTACATGGGAAATCCTGATTTTGGTTGTGCGGGCTCGCTTCTCGACACCATGTACATCACTCCCTTCAACCCATTTTAGCCCCATTCACCTGTTTTCCCATACGGGTCCACATGTTTCTACTGGGTCCACATAGGTTTAGCCTTTCCCTCCCTTGTCCACACCTTGGGTCGGGCCTGGAACAATGCTCCAGAGGTTGATGTAGCTAAAAAGAAAAGAAAAAGCACAATTTGGTCACTCTCAACAAGAAATGTACCAAAAAATGCAAAAGATGGCTAGGGCATACAAAATTAGCATGTGGGCAAAAGCCAAACATGAGCTCTACCCCTTATCCATGGCCATCGCCCTGGTTCCTATTGGCCCTAGATGAGCCCCCTCCATCATTAAGGAATCCCTGATTGTCCCAACCCCTCGTGGGCAATGAACTATCCCACCTTAAGGGGGTATCCACAGCTATATGCTACACATCATGCTCTCATCCCCTGGAGCCCCGAGCAATTATGAAGAAAAAACAATCAAAGGCAAAAGCCATATGAAGACGGCCAAAAAAAAGGTCGGGGTAACTCATGTAGCACAATTTTCTCCCTCCTACACTCATATACCCAGGTGTGGGCTTCCCTTATTATAGCTACCCTTATACCATGGCATCTGGCTTGGAGCAATCCCCTGATCCCCACTCTTCTCCATCACTATATCATTTGCCACCTACCATCTGATGGATGTACCATGGACATGTCACCCCCTTTAAAGGTTAAAACCACCTAATAGGATCCTTGATTAACCCCCTTATTGAGCTTGGAGATACTTGTACATGCCAAAGCTCACTATGGAAGGGCATGCCACCATGAATTGCACCATTGATTCCATGACTTGTAAGCTCTTTTACTTGATTATTCTAATGATTTGTTGTATTGGAGGGCAAGGGGACACATTGGATCTTATGTAGGATTGCAGGTAGATCTCCATATACGAGGTCCTAGCCCTCAAGAGGGCTACATTGGCACTTGTAGGGTGAGCGTTGAGAGTCATGGGCCTCCACCATGTTGGAAAATTAGAAAGGCAGAAAATATTTTCTCTTGTTGAGAATTACTTGTGATTTCCTTGAGTTATTTTTATCTTTTTTATGTTCTTCTTTTATCTTAGTTCATCAAGCAATTACCAAAGCCATAACACGAAGATCAAAGACACCAGATGTAGGTGCACAACCATGGCAAAACCCCTATATAGGGGAAAACCCAATCAAGAACTCTTCCTTTAGTAGATTCATATGAAAGTGAGACAACCAAGACCCTAGACCAACAAATCTTCCTCCTCCACCAAGTCAACCCTTCCTCCTTGTAAATGTCAACCCTTCAAAGTGCAACTACAATCGAGAACTTTGATCCAGCAGCAGAATTTTCGGTCTAGCTACTCCAAAATTTTGGCCTCCCCAGCAACTGCAGAATTTCAGCCTTCCAGCAAAACTCCAGAAATTTGCATGTGTGAGATAATAGAGAGAGAAATCGACTTTCTTAGAAAGACAATGACCTTCTCCTTCGCTAGCCCTTTCCTTCTTCTTATTTGGAATTCGTACCCTTTTTACTGCATCCAGCTACTGCAATTCTCTGCAAATCGAATTTGCTTGACATCTTCTACAAATGAGGTCGAGTTGCTCCAATATATAGGCTTCTTGTGAGGTTGAATTACCTTGTTTGAGGCCCATTTGGTGGAGGAGGTCTAGAAGACATAAAATACAAAAAAATAAATTTCTTCTTTGACAAATAGATCCCAAGAAGGGTTCTTTACAATATGACATGGACAAGGATACTTGACATAAACCCTAAAAGTGTTCAATGGAGACTTTGACCTAAAATCAATTGACCCAAGCATTGAACCCATGCTTTAATAAGTCGATTTATTTAATAATAATATTTTTCTTTCTTTCTTTTGATAAATATATTTCATTAAGACTCAAGTACAATTATGAAGACCGACACTAGTTACATTCTTCACCCCTCCCTCTTAACTAGGGAGGTATTCATATGTACCTATATCTATAGAGGTACATGGAAGATCTCAAAATGAACAACCAAGAGTTCTGGCACACTTAGTGCCATAGAATAGATACCTTGTTGAGAATTAGGTAGGGCTAGGTTTAATTCAAATTCTCTACTTGATAATTACTTGTGAGCTTACTTCCTTTAGTTATGTCTTCTCTTCTTAGCTTATTATGTCTTTCATCAAGTCAATTACTAAAACACAAGAGACACAAATTTAGGCCTTCAAGCCAGGTCCAAAACCTCTCCCTCTTGGAGAGGAAAACCCACAAGAAGTTCTTCTTATAGACTTTCAGATGACAAGTACCATGACCATGACACGGATCCTTGACCTTTGTATGCCTCCAAGACCTTGTCACTACTTCTTCCTTAACTCCTTAAGTTGATTCTTCTTTTCTGCACCGTCCTGCACCTTTCTCCACCAGAACTAGAGTGCTCGGTCTCTAATTGTATACTTCCTTCTTTAAGATATCAATAGCTTGTCATAGATTGACTAGTGCACACCTTGCACCTCTACTTAACCTTGTTGGCTAGTCTTCAATTTGTACATTGATCTTGACACGCCATGACTCCTTTTGCTGGATAGTTCACCCTTCTTCACATTATGTAGATACCCTTTACTTGCATTGTATCACTTCGTTGAGCAGACATACATTACTTTACACTTAGTATAATTCTGTCCCTTCCTGAGATTATCTTCCCGAGATCTGTCTCCCTCCTGCGCACCCCGCATATATATCACAGACCCTAATCCGAAATCCTTCTTTGATGATCTGTCCTTCTATGCACCAATACACAGTCTTATTCTCGCATTTATTTCAGTCTTGAAGTTCCGCACTAAATCACAGAACCTTATCCGAAAATCTTGTGTCAAACTGAAATCCGCATACTCCTTTAAATAGTTGATCCTGACTGTAAATAAGCCGACTTGTACTTTAGTTATGAGGCCGACTTTAATAAGGGTATATGAGTCGACTAGTAGAGGATATATTCCAGCATGATAAAGGTTGTCTTGAAGAGTATATACACCATGTATTATGCTGGTTTGAGTAGTAGTGTTATCATCATAATTGAGCCATTTCTTCAAGCTTAATTGACAAGGTCTTGAGGCATACATAACTGACTTTACTTCATATACATGACTCTATTTATGACAAGATGACAAATCCCTAAATACATCAAGAAGAAGTCTTTTGAACTATAATAAAATCCTTGCTCATGAAACCCATGAAGCAAGCTTAACAAAAATACATTTTATTATCTTTGTCTTCTTCATTACATAAATACATAATTACATAGTCAATATGAAGACCGAACCTAGTTACACTTTTCAACACTCCCTCTTAACTAGGGAGGTATTTATAATGGTACATAGTCACTTTCAATTTGAAGAATCTCATAAGAAGATTTAGATTGGTAATCACATTTGTATAACATCATATCAACCAGCATTGTCCTAGTGCAAGGCCTTGACTTACATCCCCATCTTTCAACAAGACAATGGTCTACAATGGTGGCGAGATACATGACTTATAGACACCATTGTCATTGTCTCTCCAAGGTACATACTCCACCTAGGTGTTCCTAGAGTATGACCTTCTTGGACTATTCTTCTCTTGGGTAGCTAGCCCTCAAAGAATATCGGTCCACGACTACTCTTACCTTGAATGCCTTATCTCATTCTCAAAGAGTATCGTATGCTAAATGGTTACCCAATCCTCTATTCTGTCTTCCCGGTTGAAGACCAAAATGATGTGTCTATCTCTCCCTCTCAGCCAGGGAGGACCTATTCCTCAAAGGAATGCACTCATTCTTGTCCAAGGAATGTACCTAAACTCATTCTTAGGAATTATCAAGTTTCTTCCAAGTAAGAAACTTACCACGAGGCTCCCTCTTAACCAGGGACCTGCAGCAGCAATGGTGAGACACCCAGCTTCTCATGAAGAATTCCTCCCCTCGATGTCATGGATTTCGATATTGAGGAATCTTCAACTTTAGCTCCATAGGGCACATATCATCCATCACTTTCATTCATGAGTCATGTCATCTACTAGAAAGTGATTCATCAGTCTTTCACATTTGGTCCACCTTTATGACATGCTGTGTTCCTTACATCCTTCCACATGGTTGGCAGCCCTGCATAAACATATCTAGATAGACATATACATAAGAACTTTTAAATCAGAAGTTACCTTAGTGATGATCTTTCACCATGACATCTTCCTGTAGGCATCGACATCCTTTATTCAGATTGACACATCTCCTAAATATATGTATTGTCAAGGGTCTTATTGTTTACTAGACTCCTGTCATAGTCTACATATCTTCCCAGGAGATCTCCTAGTCACATCTTCTTGGCTTTCGGATGATAACCACCTCTTGACATGGTTGTATATCATGATCTCTTTCTTTCTTTCTTCACACAACTTCATTCCCAGGAACTTCCAGTATCTAGTTCCTTGTTTGTATACAACGACCTCATATTCCATATGAGGACATATTTGATTTCATTTTTTAGTGGTAACCAGTGCACCAGAAGAGATCCTTCTTACCTTGATCTTACTTCTAAAGATAGAAGTCCATCACCTACAACCACATGACATGACTTCACAACATCTGGTGTTAGCATATATGTACCTTATCTTGTCCATTTGAGTCATCCTGCAACAATTTCCTTAGAATGAAGAACTTCATTCTCTTAACCTGCTTCATCAATATGTCATCATATCCTAATCTCATAATTCTGCAAGATATAATTTCCGATGAAACCATTTGCTTTCTTTCTAACTAGTGAATCCAAGGAGGACTTCGTTAGAAAGTGCCAGCCTCTGTTTCATAGATGACCCTTGATCCAGAGGACTATCTGTGAAAATTTACAAACAGTTGCAGTGATAGATTTATTTCTCCTACTTATTATTCAGAAATCTTCTAATAAATATCGAAATAAATACTACTGCAACATTCACAATTATACATGCAGAGAAATAAATAGTAGAGAACATAAGCACAAGAATCAATCACATGTACACAATTATTTTTGGACAATTGTTCTCGGAAAAACCTAATGTGGGAAAACCGGTGCAGCAGATGAGGGTTTTATTAATTCTTTAGCAAATGATATCTTTACAGGGAAAATATACAGCAGATATATTCAGAACCACCTGAGACTAAATTTTTGGCTTGGACAATTCTCTGACACCCAAAACAACCCCTACATGCCCTTGCGTCACTTTGCGTGATTCTCTGCACAATCATAGCACTGGACTGTGAGTCTGCGTGGGGTCTCTGTGCTGCAGCCTCAAGCTTCCTCTAGTGACCTACTACTGCCCTCCGACCTTGATCTTGGTCACCCTTGACCTCCTCCTTCTGCTTTTGCAACTTCTCGCCCTGCAACTTTCCCGCTCAGATCGAATTCTACATTAGAATGGATTTCCTTCGAGTACTGAGTGTATGCCCAGCTTATTTTCCAAGTGACCCTGAAGCCTTCTTTTATAATCTTCCAGTTGGAGAACCAACGACCTAGATTAAAAGATTAATGAATGGCTAAGATTAAAACTTGACTTGATCCATTTTTTCTAGAGGATTCACACTCTGACTTATTAATACCCTTTAATTATTTTATTTCCCTAAGTTTAGACTTAGGGTCTTCATTAAAATAATTAATTATTTTAATAAGTCTTGAACCGAGTGGAATTTCCACAAACTGTTTCTGGGTTTTCTGGAATGCTGCTGTCCAAGCCTCCCTGCAAAGTTTGAGACTTGGAACACTTCCAGATGCTACAAAAATCAACATTCCCTCTTAGCGAGGAAGGTGTTCCAACAATATGCCTGCTGCATGTTGCTCTGATTCTGAAGCACCCTCTGCGCTGCTGATCTCAGGATTTTGCTCCCCCCTTCTGCTGCACTGCTGCCCCCTGTACTGCTGCCTTTGACACTGCCATTGTCACTTGCTACCGCTGTACCACAAGTCCCTCTGAATACAGAATCCTCCATTCCTACTACTGGAAGGGATTCTTCATCATCTCCATCATCTCTCTTAAGTAGACAAACTTTGTCTTTCCCAGAGCCATCTTCTCTGTAGTGTATCTTCCTTGACCAAGGAAGATCTCCCCATTCTGCTGCCAAACTTACAACCCCAGAAATTAGTGCATTCGTCCTAGATCCTTCATGTCAAATTCTTCAGCCAAATTTTTCTTGCAATCTGTGATGAGCCTTGATGATCCTGTCAAGAACAGATCATCCACATACAATACCAGTATCAAAGGCTCACTCCCTACTCTCAGATAGTAGAGATTGGGATCTGCATCACTCTTGACGAATCCCATCTTCTGCAGGTAGCTGCCAATCCGACCATACCAGGCTCTAGGAGCTTTCTTTAGTCCATATAATGCTTTTTTCAATCTGCACACATGATTTTTTTGATCACGTGTCTCAAAGCCCTCTAGTCGTTCTATATACACCTCTTCTTCTATCACACCATTCAAGAATTCTGTCTTGAGGTCCATCTGGTGAATTTCCCATCCCATCTGCGCAGCAAGGGATATCACGGACCTGATAGATGTGTATTTGGCTACAGGGGCGAAGGTTTCTTCATAGTCTATTCCTTCCTTCTGAGCATACCCCTTAGCCACAAACCTGGCTTTAAATTTCTCGATGCTGCTGTTTGCAGCATACTTGATCTTGTAGATCCACCTAGATCCTACAACTGATCTCTCCTGCAATCTGGGTACTACTTCCCAGAAATCATTTTTCATGATGGAACTGTACTCTTCCACCATGGCATCAACCCACATCTAGTGCTAAGGTGCTTCCCAAAAAATAGAAGGTTCTCCGACTTGAGCAACTAAGGCTTGATACCTTTCAGGCTGCTTATGCTATCTCTTTTCATTTCGGGGGATTCCGACAAAATCCTTTGAATCCTTCTGAATCTACCGAAGTTCCTTGCTCGTTCTTCCACTGGTGGTGGGTGGATTTACCGACTCTCCTTCTTGCAAATCCTTGGGAGACCCATCCTTTGGATCACTATGCCTTGGAGAGGCAACTGAATTTTCTGCTGCTGGTTGTTGGGGCTGGACCAGAGGCTCTTCCTCTGACTGCGTAGCAGAAGGTAGCTCTCGTGATCTTCTGAAGGATTTCTCCTCCATGAACTTCACATCTCTTCGCACCACTACTTTCCTGCTCTCAGGAATGTAGATGCGATAAGCCTTTGCATTCTCGCTGTATCCTACCAAATACCCCTTTCAGTAGTCATCTCCAACTTCTTCCTCTTCTCACTGGGTACATGACAGTAAGTTGTACTGTCGAAGATCCTAAAGTGACTCACTTCGGGCTTGCTAGTAGTGAAGACACTTTCTGGCGTGATCTTTCCCAGTGCAGTGTGAGGAGTTATGTTCTAAATGTAGACAATTGTATTACACGCTTAAGCCCATAGAAATTTGGGCATGTCTTGGTCATACAACATAGCTTTGGTTGCTTCAACAGTAGTCCGGTTCTTCTTTTCTGCCACTCCATTCTGTTCTGGATTGTATGGAGCTGTCCATTCTCTTTTGATACCTTCCCTTGCACAGAATCTGGTGAATTCTTTATCTATGTATTCACCTCCATTATCTGATCACAATACCTTGATCCGCTTCTCTGTCAGATTTTCCACCAGAGCCTTAAACTCTTTAAATTGACTGAAGACTTCATCCTTGGTCTTCAAGAAGTAGATTCAAGTTTTTTTGGAATGGTCATCAATGAAGGTGATGAAAAATTCGGCATCGTTAAGAGCTCTAGTGGACATCGACCCGCAGATATCTGAGTGTATTAGATCCAACACACCCTTGGCCCTATTGTTGCTTCTCTGATATGTTGCCTTGGCATATTTCCCCGATACACACCCCTTGCAGACATCATCCTGTTTGGTGCTCAGTTTTGGAACACCTGTGACAGTCTTCTGGAGAGTTCTCAATGCCCCATGATGCAAGTGCCCCATTCTTCTGTGCCATAGCTCATTCAGGTCCGTTTCATCTGCATTGCCAACAGTTCCATTGGAGAATCAAGCTGTACAACTTGTTGCTTCTTACCCCGATCTGTGCCTTCTTCTTCCAATTGGTGTGCTTGATGTAGACTCTATTACCAATAAAGTAGATGTCATATCCTCAGTTTTGAAGCTGTGACACTGAGAGTAGATTCATCCCCAAACTTGGCACATGCAGTACATTAGTGGCCTGGATTCTGTTCCCTGCCTTGGTCTAAAAAACTACGGTACCTCTCCCAATGGGAGTGCACTTTGCTTTATTACCCATGGTTATTTTGAAATTCATCTACTCTTCTTGGTAGTCGGAAAAACAGTCCTATACTCCCATCATGTGAGCAGAGGCTTTGCTGTTAATATACTAGAGATCTGAAGACGCAGTGCTCGATACATAAGCAAAATCTTGTCTAGATGCCAATACCGATACATCGTGATCCATCTGTTTTATCATGCTTCTCCCCCCTCCTGGAGAACTGCGTGAACCCTTCTGCGTTATTGCCGCAATAGTAGATCTTTGTTCACTGATAGATGCCCCCTCCCTGTGATTCATCTCTGGCTCTGATACCATGTGAAAATTTACCAACAGTTGCAGTGATAGATTTATTTCTCCTACTTATTATTTCAATAAGTTATTATTCAGAAATCTTCCAGCAAATATCAACATAAATACTACTACAACATTCACAATTATATATGCAGAGAAATAAACATTAGAGATCATAAGCACAAGAATCAATCACATGTACACAGTTATTTTTGGACAATTGTCCCCGGAAAAACCCAATGTGGGAAAACCGGTGCAGCAAATGAGGGTTTTATTAATTCTTCAGCAAATGATATCTTTACAAGGAAAATATACGGCAGATAAATTCAGAACCACCTGAGATTGAATTTTCGGCTTACTCGGACAATCTCTGACACCCAGAATAACCTCTGCATGCCCCTTCGTCACTCTGCGTGATTCTCTACGCAGTCCCAACGCTGGACTGCATGGGGTCTTTGCGCTGCAGCCTCAAGCTGCCTCCAGTGACCTACTGCTTCCCTTTGACCTTGATCTCGATCACCCCTGACCTCCTCCTTCTGCTTCTGCAACTTCTTGCCCTGAAACTCTCCCACTGAGATCGAATTCTACATCAGAATGGATCTCCTTTGGGTACTGAGTGTATGCCCATCTTATTTTCCAAGTGACCCTCAAGCCTTCTTTTATAATCTTCCAGTTGGAGAACCAACGACCCAGATTAAAAGATTAATCAATGGCTAAGATTAAAACTTGACTTGATCCATGTTTTCTAGAAGATTCACACTCTGACTTATTAATACCCTTTAATTATTTCATTTCCCTAAGTTTAGACTGAGGGTATTCATTAAAATAATTAATTATTTTAATAAGTCTTGAACTGCGTGGAATTTCCACAAATTGTTTCTGGGTTCTTTGGAATGTTGCTGTCCAAGCCTCCCTACAAAGTTTGAGACTTGGAACACTTCTGGATGCTACAAAAATCAACACTATCTTCCATCAATGTTGTTATCAGTGAGGTTCCCAGGAGCGACTTCTTCAAGTGCCCTTTCCATGCTTCTATCATGATGCTATTAATATACATTGCTTCCTATCATACTATTTTACAACCAACAGAAATCACTTAAAGACGAATATGATCTCAATCATAATAGAGATCTTTCGCTTCTTCTTTCTTAGATTTCTTTGCATCAGGTTCTTCTCTTTCATCTGTGATATGGGTTTCTTCCTTTTTCCTCTTGTCCTTCCCAGATTTAGGACAATCCCTTTTATAATGCCCAAGTTCATTACATCCGAAGCATCATACTTTGTCCATATTTCTTCTTTTATTCTATGGACCAAATTTACCGAATCTTCCTTTCTTCCTAGACATGGCTACAAAGGCTTGATTCCCTTCACTTGATCCTGTATCAGCTTTGGCTTTCAATCTTGTTTCCTCTATTACATAGATCCTGGAATGGTGTTGCTTCTTTCTTCATGTATAAGCTTGAAGTGAAGTTTCCCCATTCTTCCGGTAGAGCATTCAACACCACTGTAGTCATCTCACTATCAGACATTAATTCTCCCAATTCCTGCAGTTGGTCTCTTATTTCAGAAATCCTCATAAAATATGAAGTGATTCTTTCCTATCTTGACAATATTATCTTGTATATTTCTTGTCTCAAAGAGATTTCTTCTCCCGCAGTACTCACAGAGAATAGCTCCACCAATTTCTCATATATTTCTTTTGTAGTTTCCAATTTTGATACATAGGGTATGAGTGAGTCCTTAATGGATTCTATGAGAATCCTCTGGGCTCTGATTTCTCCTTTCATGTAATTGGCATTAGCTGGAGCATCTTCTTTTGAGGGTTGAATTGTGGATCCTTTGATGTAGCCCGTAACTTCATCTTCGATTAGATTCAAATTTGTCCTCTTCTTCCATGCAATAAAGTTTGATGACCCAACCAATTTGTTGCTCTCTTTGCAATAAGTCATTTTGACAGATTTAGATGAGGTCATAGAGATACTTACTTGAGTAGAGTGACTTCCTCCTTCTAGCAGCTTCCTTGATGATGATGAAGATGAAGGTAGGAACTCCCTCTTGGATTGAATTCTCCAATGTAGATGTCCTCAAAGACGTTGGATACTATTGGATGGTGCTTGATGTGCCTTCCAACAATGTCTTCAATGTCATAAATCATTGATGACAAAGATTATCTCCTTGATGAGTGAATCCTTTGAATGATGCTGAGAATCTTCCTTGCAAACTAATTTGAATTTTCAACGCAAACTTTGACCTTGAATTTGATGTTTTCTAGAGAAATGGATTCTTGTTCTTTAATCTTGAGTGTCTCCTTGTCAAGTAGCCCTTGTCTTCAACACCTTAGCTTTGATACCATGTTGAGAACTAGGTAGGTCTAGGTTTATTTCAAATTCTCTACTTGATAATTATTTGTGAGCTTACTTCCTTTACTTATGTCTTCTCTTCTTAGCTTATTATGTCTTTCATCAAGTCAATTACCAAAACACAAGAGACACAAATTTAGGCTCTTCAAGCCAGGGCCAAAACCTCTCCTTCTTGGAGAGGAAAACCCACAAGAAATTCTTCTTATAGACTTTCAAATAACAAGTACCATGACCATGACACAGACCCTTGACCCTTGTATGCCTCAAAGACCATGTCACTGCTTCTTCCTTGACTCCTTAAGTTGATCCTTCTTTTCTACACCGTCCTGCACTGTCCTGCACCCTTTCTGCACTAGAACTAGAGAGCTTGGTCTCTACTTGTATTCTTCCTTCTTTAAGATATCAATAGCTTTTCATAGATTGACTAGTGCACACCTTGCACCTCTACATAACCTTGTTGGCTGGTCTTTAATCTGTACATTGATCTTTACACGTCATGACTCCTTTTGCTGGACAATTCACCCTTCTGCACATTATGTAGATACCCTTTACTTTCATTGTATCACTTCGTTAAGCAGATATACATTACTTTACACTTACTATAATTCTGTCCCTTCTTGAGATTATCTTCCTGAGATCTCTCTCCCTCCTCCGCACCAAAAACATAGTCCTGCAACTCTGCATATATATCACAAACCCTAATCCGAAATGCTTCTTTGTTGATTTTTCCTTCTATGCACCAATACACAGTCTTATTCTCGCATTTATTTCAGTCCTGATGTTCTGCACTAAATCACAGAACCTTTTCTGAAAATCTTGTGTCAAACTAAAATCCGCATACTCCTTTAAATACTTGATCCTGACTGTAATTAAGCCGACCTGTACTTTAGTTATGAGGCCGAATTGAATAAGGGTATATGAGCCGACTAGTAGAGGATATCTTCCAGCGTGATAAAGGTTGTCTTGAAGAGTATATACACCATGTATTATGCTAGTTTGAGTAGTAGTGTTATCACCATACTTGAGTCATTTCTTCAAGCTTAATTGACAAGGTGTTGAGGCATACATAACTTACTTTATTTCATATACATGACTCTAATTATGACAAAATGACAAATCCATAAAAGACATCAAGAAGAAGTCTTTTGACCTATAATAAAATCCTTGCTCATGAAACCCATGAAGCAAGCTTAACAAAAATACATTTTATTATCTTTGTCTTCTTCATTACATAAATACATAATTACATAGTCAATATGAAGACTGAACCTAGTTATACTTTTCAACATACCTGACCAGGTTTATCTATCCGGGTGGGACTAAGATGTACTAAAGTTTTCATCCAGTTTAGGTACCATCAGGTTTACTAACTAACCATCAACCCAGGGATCTTGGTGCGTATCCAAGGTCAAAGCTCCAAGACCAACACCACCCTCCCTCTTCGGGATCTAGACATCAACACATAGGTCGGCCAGATGTCCTCCCAAGCATCCACCATTAGATGCTTCAACTCTCCGTATCAAATTAGATATATCCATTTGTTCAAGCATGCTTCTAGAGTGTTTAACCTGTTTATGGAGAGACAAACACAAACCCCAATCAACAATAAACTTTCAAATATACATATAAGTAAACATAAACCTTCAGGGTCTTCAATCATCTTGATGCCACTTATATCAAATTATTCGAAAGCTTTTCTTCTTCTTTCATTTCTTCAGCAGTACCAAATACATTCTCAGTTCTTCTCAAGTCCTTTTCATGAACATTCATCTGTAGTATTCACTGTCATAATGTGCCCTCCCTCTTAATTGGGAGATATACCTTTTATTTTATCTAGGGTCCCTCTTAACTTAGGGAGAACAACTACTTTATTATTGGAGAAGCTTCAACCTTTCACAACTTTATCAAGGTCATCTTCATCATCATTCTTATAGCTTTCTTCAACATGCTTATATGGACATATTCATTATCTTGAAGATTGTGTACGTGCAAAACTTTAATAGCAAGTACAACCAAATACATATATAGAAGCATGAAGTTAACTATATTAGAATAATTTTAATACAATAATGGAAGCATTAGACTTTAGACATCAAATACCTAAACTTATTTAGGTTCATAATTAGCAAGAGACACATTTAGACTTTAGCTTCTTGCATAAAGCAATTTAATCAAGAAATCAATCATATTCTATTTAGGGCCTCAATGACAGATTCTACTATGATATATTGTAAACCTTCGAAGCAATTCAAACAAGTATAATTCTACAACGCAACTAAGGGTTCAACAATTTTCAGAATTTATATGTAAGATTTTACTAGGATTTAATGCAAACCCTAGATTTCATCTTTGAAACATTAACCCTTAGATATCAACAATCAAAACCAATCATGGTACTATCTAAGGTTTCAACAATATGACAGACTCCTACTAGAGTTTATTGCAAACCCCAGGCTATTGTTATCAAAGCTAAACAATATCATTATATTAAAAATATCAATCTTCTACTAGAGCTTAGTTACAAATCCTAGAATTTACAAACTATGAGCATCAACAATTATGTTAGCATATATACATATATAGGATTTCATAATCATGCACAAGCATATCACAACAATATCAAGACACAAATATTAAAGTTATACAACAATTTGACCAGGCTAGGGTTTTGATTAGATAGTCGAACATACATCTAGGGCTTCGTTCCTAGGATCTTACTTTAGATATTATAAGGATTTTGCTCATAAACCCTAATTCATCAAACCCTAAAGATCTAGGGCTTCAATACAACAAACCCTAAAGGACTAGGGTTTCCATTATAACAATACCAAAACATCAAAAGAATAGGAATTTTGGATTTCATCAATAACCCTAAGTAGACTAGGGTTTCATAATTAATATTGATATACCCTTAAGTTAGGGTTTTACGGTGAACCCTTTTAGGGTTCCACAAGAATGATGATTTTAATGAGGGTAGATTTAATCTAATGATTAATCACCCTAACAAGAATCTTCTGTGATTCAAACCCTTAGACATAACGATGTTAGTAATGTAAAGTAAATTTTAAAAGAAAGAATGACCGTACCTTTTACATGAAGAGAACAAAGCTTATAGTTTAATACATACCTCAATTTTTATCCTTAAAAAACCTTGTATGACATCAATTCTTGAAGGGAAAAACTTCTTTCGTGCTTCAAATCTATCCTTTGAAGTCTCATCCATAACCCTTGAGTATTTGGCAAGCTTTCCTAACACAGAAAATATAAAAGGTTATTAGCATATAATTCAAACAAGTCTTGATGTGAGGAGGAAACCAAACATGAAAAGATGAAGCATAGTACTTATCTTTTAGTAAATTGGTGGAGGCTCCCTCTTAATCTAACCTTGAGGGATACCTATAGCGTATCAAAATAATTCAAAAATGTTCTAACAAGGCAAGTTAGACCTACAAGTTATAGAAATCAAAACATAAAGGAAAACAATTCAAAACTTAGAATAGAAGGATATTTAAGGGATAGAGTCCCTAAGAGTCCCTAGCAAAAAAGTCTTTGACTTCAGATTATTCCATCTTGTTCTTCTTTGGTGAACCTTCATCGACAATATTTGCCTGATCCCTATCTCTCCTTTTATTCATTGGATTCGCAAGACAAAGGATTTTATAACGACCCATCTTGTGACAATTGTAACACAGTGTGGAAAAAGTCGGGAAAAAATCGCGACTTTTTCAAAAAATCCCGATTTTTTGCAGGCGCCGATAAAATCGGCCAACTTTTTCCCGATTTTTTGAAAGTTGAAAAAGTCGGGATTTTATCCTCGAAGTCCCAACTTTTTGCCGACTTTTTCCAAAAAATCGTGAGTGAGGTAATTTCTTTAATAATTTTTTAAATTTTTTTTGAAAAAATCGGGATTTTTTCAAAAAAATCGGGATTTTTTCCAAAAAGTCTGGATTTTTTCAAAATATGAATATTTTTGTATTTTTTTAATTTTGCAGACTTTTTCAAAAAACTCCCGACTTTGCCGACTTTTTCAACTTTTGGACCCTTGCCGATTTAATCCCGACTTCGACTTTTTCCACATTGTTGTAACATTCAACCTTAGATAGGTCTATTTTATTCCTTGGTCCTTTGAACTTCTTGAAGGTTCCCTTATTCTTGTGATAAGCGAAATAGGCATTTGAGATGTTCTCTTCATCCTTCTTGTTGCTTACTAACGATATTCTGGCTTCTTCTTGACTACATGAATTCCATATTTGTTCGAATGTTGGGAGTATCCTTCCAACTGTTGATTCCTGATGCAAAGGCACTCCACGATGTTGGTAGTCCTAGAAGGGCAGTAATCATGAACTCTTTTTCTGGTACAATTTCATCTATTGCTTGGACTTCATCTTTGATTCTAGATATCCTTATAAATAAGGATGCCACAGTATCGTCTTTTGTCATCTTCATAGTTCTTAATTCATTCTTGAGGCTTGCAATTTGGCCAATGTTCTTAATTGTGAATAATTTGGATAGAGCGTCATTCATTTCTTGAGCGAAATCTATATTGGATATATATGGAATGAGGTTGTCCTTTATTCCATCCACTATTAGGTTCATGGTCAATATTTCGGCTTCTTTGAACTTTTCTTTCTTTGCTTCACTTGATTCATCTGTAGGTTTCTTGACATTTCCTCGAACTAGATCCATTTTTTTTTCTTCTCAAGGATGAGATCTATCCTCTTTTTCCATGCCTTGTAGTTGGAGGCTCCTTCTAGTTTGTTTTCTTCTTTTATTGAGTTAGACATAGTTCTTGTAGATAGTAGACTTATCCCCTTATATAATCCCTTTTTCCTGATGACCCTTATTCAACTTCTTAAGACTCCTTATTCTCCTTTCAGTAGATCTTCAGGCTACCTTTTTCCTCCTTCTTCACCTTTGCTTTGATACTTGGAAAATTAAAAAGGCAAAAAATATTTTCTTTTGTTGATAATTACTTGTGATTTACTTGAGTTATTATTATCTTTCTTACATTCTTCTTTTATCTTAGTTCATCAAGTAATTACCAAAACCATAACACGAAGATCAAAGACACCAAATGTAGGCGCACAACCAGGGAAAAACCCCTATATAGGGCATAGTTTTAAAAAATCGGTTGGACCGGCTCGGAATCGTCCGAATCAACCGAGCCAAACCCTCGGTCGGACCGAATCGGTAGAAAAACAGGTCCGGAGGCCGGTTTGTGACTGAACCGGCTGAGCCGTACACCGACTCGGCCGGTTCGGTCACAAACCAGCTAGCTCGGTTGAGCTCGATATAAACCAGCCGAGCCAGTCCAAGCCGGGCGTGGGCCCATATTTGCCTCCAAATCGGACTTGAAATTAACTTTAATTTGATGTTAGGGTTTTATGCAAGCTTCTAACCCCTCCATATCCTATTAAAGCTACCCAACCCCTCTCATTTCCTCACATCTATCTCATTGCATTTGAGTGAGCATTTGTAAAGGGTTGTGGAGTTGGTTTTGGAGCAGCTTTGAGGAGTCTTTTGGGCAAGCTTTGGAGCAGGATCTTATTGGGCAAGCTTTGGAGCAACATTGAGGAGTTGGTTTGTTGGAGCTGCATTAAAGAGGCTAGAGCCTAGAGGTATTTTTTTTCCCTTCTAAAATCCGCCTTTGCTTGTTTTTTTTTTTTTTTCAAATCTGAAAATGGTAAACATAGTTTTTTGTGAAAGAAATGGACATAGAATGAATAGTTTTTTTTTGTTTTTGTTTTTGTTTTCATTTTCAGATTTAAGCCTTTCCTTTCCAAGTCAAAAACTCAGTCCAAAATGGCCCCTAGAATGAAAGACGCTGCTTGGGCATATGCTGAAATGGTTGATGATCAAATGCATTGCAAATTTTGTAAGAGAAAAATTAAGGGGGGTGGAGGGGGCATTCATAGATTGAAACTACATTTGGCTGGTCTTTGAGGCCAAATTACTCCATGTGAAGCACCAATAGAAGAAATTGGGGCAATTACGAAGGAGTTGAGAGATCAATTTCAAAAATTTGAGGAAGACAAAGGTAGGCAAAAAGAAATAGAGGCTGAAATTGGGAGGAAGAGAAATATACAACACATGATGGCTGACAACCCAACTTTTGATTATGAGGATTCTTCATCTATCCCTTGCACTGATGCATCAAACCCCTTTTGCTATGTTCCTCCCTCTATGGAGTCTATTTCTGAAAAGGGTAAGGGTGCAATGAGAAATAAGGGTACTATCAAAAGTGTTTTCACACCCTTTTCTCCCTTTGATAGTGCACATGGTCCTAGTCCTACAAGTAGAGGTCAAGTGCAACCCACTTTAGATCAGCATTGGAAAAAACAATTGAGAGAAACTGCTTGTGATTACATTGATAGATTGTGGTATGATGCTGATATTCCCTTCAATGCTTCTCGTTCACCATATTATGAACCTATGTTTGATGCCATATATGTGGTTGGAAAGGGCTTCAAAGGCCCTACTATGCATAAGTTAAGAGGATCTCTTTTACAAAAAGAGATTGTGTTCATTGAAGATTATTTGAAAGAATTTAAAAACTCATGGGCACATACAGGATGTACCATCATGTCAGATGGATGGACTGATCAGAGGAACCGTACCATCATAAACTTTCTTTTCTTTTTCCCATGGGGAACCATGTTTCTAAGATCAGTTGATGCATCTGATAGGGTGAAAGATGGACACTTGTTGTTTCAGCTTTTGGATGAGGTTGTTGAAGAGGTGGGGGTGGCAAATGTTGTTCAAATCATCACAGATAATGCCTCTAACTATGTTCTTGTTGGTGAATTGTTAGAGGAAAAACACATCTTTTGGACCCCATGTGCTGCTCATTGCATAGACCTCATGCTTGAGGATATTGGCAAAATAGATTGGATCAAGAAGACTTTAGAGCATGCCAAAAGCACACAAAACATATTTACAATCACTCGTGGATTCTAAATCCGATGAGGAAACACATAAGGAGCAAGGAAATTATTAGGCCTGTCATCACTAGATTTGCAACACATTTTTTGACATTGCAATCTATGCTTGCCCAACATAGAAAATTGCAAAAGTTGTTTTCTAGTGATGAATGGAATTAATGTCACTGGGCTCGCAAACAAGATGGCAAAGATGTGAAAAAGAAAGTTAATGAAGAAATATTATGGAAAAAGGCAGTAGAGATTGTGAAACTTGTTGAGCCATTGGTTAAGGTGTTGTGGTTGGTGGATGGGGAAATATTGGCTATGGGCTTCATTTATGAGGCTATGGATCAAGCAAAGGAGCAAATAAGGGCAACATACAAGGATAGAGTGGGTAATTATGGGCCGATTTGGGCAATCATTGATCAAAGATGGAACAATCAACTCCATTGCCCTATACATGTAGCTGGGTATTTTCTGAACCCAAGGTATCATTATAAAGCTCAGGAATCAAGAGCTTTGATTGGGGAGGTTAGAGATGGATTGATTGACTGCATTGATCGCATGATCCCCATAGAGAGTGGCCAGTTGCTGATACACAATCTGATCATTGTGTTCAGCCAAGCCAAATGGTACCTTTAGCAAGAACCTTGCAAGGATTGCAAGGGAATCAGATGAGCCAAGTAAACAAAGAATTTCAATTTTCAAATTCATATTTTATTATTGAATAATTGTTTATAATTTTAAAGTTGGACATAATTTGTTGAGATAATTGAAACTCATTACACATCTATTGTTTTTGCAGCACAATGGTGGGAGGTATTTGGTAGCCATTGTCCTGAATTGCAGAGGTTTGCGATCCGCATTTTGAGTCAAACTTGCAGTGCTTCTGGGTGTGAGCGCACTTGGTTTGTCTTTGAGAGGATTCACACAAAGAAGAGAAACTGTTTGGAGCAAAAACGGTTAAATGATCTAGTGCATGTCAAGTACAACCTTCGACTAAGACGCAACCAATTGCTGAACAAAAGACCTGATTCAGATCCCATTGTGTTGGAGGATATTGATCCAACATCAGATTGGATATTGATCCAACATCAGATTGGGTAGTGGAGTCTTGTCCACTAGAGTTTGACTCTGATGAGGATATTGGTGTGGGGATGGACTTCGATCCACAGGTAGAGCCTTTGCTAAATGCAGATCCACTAGTAGCAGGCCCAGTCCCAAGTCCTCCAATTGCAGCTGTAGGCACTTCCTCTAGTCAACCACGACGGAGGCGCATAACTTGTCTATCTCAGGCTCAACGTGCTACAGTTCTAGTTGAGGATGTTAATTCAGAGGAGGAGGAGGAGCAGTTTCTCCCTTTGGTTCAGATTTTGAGGCATAGGATATTTCCTTGCCAGATGGCTAGCAATAGTGACTATTCATGTTTTGTTGTAGAGGCCATTTAGAGCCTCCTTGGTTATGTTTTTTGTTTTGATCTCTATATCATCATCATGTATTGGAGAGTGCACTGGGTGCAATTTTGATATAATGGATATATTCATGAGCCTACTTTGATCGTAAGTTTTCTTTTGTCTATATTGTAATGCTTTGTGTTTGGAAACATGAATGAAAATCTTTAAAATTATGTTTTTTTATTAAAAAATTAATATTTAACGTATTTTTTACAAAGACCGAGTCATTGAAACCGAATCGGCCGAGTCAATACCGAGTCGGAGTCGGAGTCAGAGCTGGCCATCGGCCGTTTCGGGACCCGAGTCTGAGTTTTAAAACACTAATATAGGGTAAAACCCAGTCAAGAACTCTTCCTTCAGTAAATTCATATGACAGTGAGACAACCAAGACCCTAGACCAACCGAAATTCCTCCTCCACCAAGTCAGCCCATCCTCCTTGTAAATGTCAGCCCTTCAAAGTGTAGCTAAAATCCAAAACTTTGATCTAGTAGCAAAATTTTAGGCCCAACTACTGCAGAATTTTGGCCTCCCTAACAATTGCAGAATTTCGGCCTTCCAGCGAAACTCCAAAACTTCGCACGTGTGAGATAATAGAGAGAGAAATCGACTTTCTTAGCAAGATAATGACCTTCTTCTCCTTCGCTAGCACTTTCCTTCTTCTTCTTTGGAATTCGTACCCTTTACTGCAATTCATTTCAAATCAAACTTGTTTGACTTCTTCTGCAAATGAGGTTGAGTATCTCCAATATATAGGCTTCTTGTGAGGTTGAATTACCCTGTTTGAGTCCGACTTTGTGGATGAGGCTTGAAGACCTAAAATACAACAAAATAAATTTCTTCTTTGACAAATATATCCCAAGAAGGGTTCTTTACAATATGACATAGACAAGGACACTTGACATAAACCCTGGAAGTCTTCAATGGAGACTTTGACCTAAAAAATTGACCCAAGCATGAAACCCATGCTTTAATAAGTCAATTTATTTAGTAATAAATTTTCTTTTTTTCTTTTCATTCTTTTGATAAATATATATCATCAACTCAAGTACAATTAAGAAGCCCGACACTAGTTACATTCTTCAACACACCATAGCAGATACCAGAGAGTACTTCATGGACCCCCATCACCACTCATTGATGGCCTGTGTTCCACCTTTTAGATGAGGATGATGCACCTGGTTCACCATTACCTAGCCGACTCCACACTCGCCCCATACACTTGGGAGATGTTCGAGGGTCCAGATGAGGGTGTGTCTCATTGCAGGAGACAAAGGGAGGGCTTATGTCATCATCCTATCACTTACAAATGGTTTACATGCATGTTCGATCCACTTAGAGACCCATGAGGATGTCCTTGTGCCCCCCCCCCTCCCCCCCCTGCCCCTCCCCCTCCTCCCCACATCCACTTTGGAGCACCGCAAGGACTTGCTTGAAAAACAAGGCGCCTGTTGTAGCTCCTAGATATAGCCTTGAGTTGCAAAAGACTAGTGCCTAGGACATCTTAAAATCAGAGGTTAAGTGTGGACAATTGCATAAATGCCTCTAACAGAATATGGGTCAAGAGAATAATAATTTTGGTGGTTCAAGAAAGGAGAAGACCATTTGAGCCTGATTCATGTGAATTCCCTAAACTTTGAGAGGGCTCAGGAGGCTGTGAGGCTAGATGGCTTTTAAATGGGCCAAGTATAAAACAATGAGCAGAGATCATAAAATATGAAGAGGCGTTGAGAGAGAACGGAGAAGGAACCCACAAGAGACAGGCTTAAGAGATTTAAGAATCGTCTACTATGAACTCAGAGGAAACAGATATGAATGAGATATGGACAACAACAGAGGTTCGTGGAGCACGAATTAAGGGAGTGCAACAAGCTTAATACATGATCGTTAACACTTGAGCGTCATGCAGACACGAATTCATGAATAAAATTGCAGACCACCGACAGCTACATTACATGAACCATCAAAGCATAATAGCATGAAAGATGATTACACATAAAGAGGAGATTACTGATAACAAAAGGAAACATATACATGCTACTCATTGCTCCATCTGGAATCCAAATATCAGCTTTGTATTCATATTCAGTTTAAACAGCTTTCCCAAATATGTGTCTCGGGCACAGGGAGCACAATCATACAAAACTATAGCAAAATTCTTCAAAATTCCCAAACCTTTCTTTCATCTTAGGACTCACTACATATAGAGTTCTCCTACAGGGTTTACGATCGAATATTCTGTCATGATCGACCCACACAGGTGAAACCAAAATATCCTAACAAACTATCAGAGCGTGCATCAAGCAATCACTCCTGCAACAGAAAAATCAAAACAGAATTGGGTACAATCGGGATTTTACCCGCAAAACATCACTATCTTAACAGTAAAAATAAACAAAATAGTTAGCCAGGGAGGTCAAATTCCAGAATCTTCAAAGGAGTGGCGAGAAGTGGTTGAGAATAGGCGAGCGGTCTGGTCTTCATTATGTAATTCCATTTGCTGTTCGGCATCCTCCACTCCTTAACTCTCATGATTTCCACTTCCCATTGCAGAACGGTCGGTTATGCTGTGCGTGCTGAACTCTTTAGTGGGGAGCTCTTGGAGGGACTGAATAAACTGTAACCGCGTGCTCTACCAAAAACTCTTGCTGTATTTGAAAATTGGAAACCGGATTTCGGAGGGGGGCTTAAGTGGTAAGCGGTATCGGAGAAGGGGGGTGCGAAATGATGAGAGGAAGGCACGTGGAGGAGTGAGTGGTAATGGATACTGCCTATTTCGGACCCCCCTTCCCCATGGTTAAAGTTCGAAGGCTGGGGGGTTCGAAATGTGTTAAGGACCATCGGATGCATTAGGGTGAAGCGGAGGTGACAGAGAGATGCGGAGGGCTTAGCGGTGATGGGATGTGCGAAGACTGGATGGAAATGGCGGAAGGCATGGTGGGACCCGCCCGCATCGCAAATCGCAAACTTTAACATGAAGCAATAGAGCTAAACTCTGAACGGTGCGAGGTGCGGTGGGGGGAGGTAAGTGACGTGGAGGGAAAGTGGGACCCGATCGCATCGTAAATCGCAAACTTTAACATGAAGCGACAGAGATAAACTCTAAACGGTACGAAGTGCGGGAAGTGACGTGGAGGGAACGTGGGACTCGATTGCATCGCAAATCGCAAACTTTAACATGAAGCAGTAGAAATAAACTCTAAATGTGCGAAGTGCGAGAAGGCGGGAAGTGACGTGGAGGGAAAGTGGGACCCGACCACAGCCCGTAGATCACAATCTTAAAGTTTTAGTTTATAAGCGCGGAGGTAAACTCTTAAATCCGCAAAGCGCGGGGAGAAAGGAGGTGATGTGGAGGGTGGAGCCCACTGCATTGGCAGAGTTATAATGCGGTAAATGGTTATGCGGTAAATGTATGAGGTTCATATTATACGACACGTATTGCAAGCAACCAGAAGTGGGGGGTGGAGTTGCTATGGTGAGGCCAACCGCATCGCAACTTATACAAAATACTTTGCAGGCGCTTAAGCGGTGAATTATAAATTGTGCCAAATGCGATATGCAACGCGCTAAATGCTACAAAGTGCGAAGGGGCAAAAGGTAAGGAAAATGCGGAATACAAGGGTTTGCATGCGGATTTGGGTGATGTATAAAGGTTGGATGGGTCCTGCTTCATCGCATCGGCGAAAAACAAGGTTTGGTGTAAGTCTTAAGAGGTAAGATTATAAACCTGCAAGCTACCAAGTGTGGGCAACAGGTAAGGCTTATATGCGCGCCACGGGTGAACGGGTCCCACCTCATCGCAAATCGCATTTCACTCATTTTAACATTTACCCTTGCGCCCATCCTGAAGAACTTGCGATCTGCAATTGCGATTTGGATCTCCGCCGTTGATCGTTGCTTAGATCCAACGGTCCTCACTGCTCGCTTGATGTGGTTTGCCAACCTTGTCTCTTAGGGTGCGCCCAGTCATTTCTTATTTGTTCATGGAATACTTGCCCTGCGTACACGACTTGACCTGCTTTAGCATTCACGACTCGACCTGAACGCGTGCACGAATTGACCCAATCTCATTCAGGACTTTGCCCTTGATGTTTTTCTGTCTTAACTGTTTCTCTGCTGTCTTTGTCTTCGCTAATAGTAATTGCTTCTCTGCCTCTGCCCTGTGTTTTCCTTATAGGGACCGCTTCTCCATGTTATGTGAGGTCACAGGGCAACAATTGGCTCCATCTGGGGACAACGTGTTGTTCTAAGTGCGTTGAGAATCTGCAGACCTGAATGCCTATGCTTTATTGGGCTCATGGAGTTGCAAATGCATACTTTAAGCCTGAATTGAAACTACAACTGAGTTGTGCATTGCCACCTATCAAAACGGAAATCACTGGCACACCCTGAAAATCTTGAATGCTGAAATTTGAACTATGCTGAAACTCGAAAGATGCTCATAGTACTGAGCTTATTGGCACTCCTACCTACACCTAGTATGATCAAAATTATCCCATCAAATAATAATCAAACTTCCAATGTAACCAGTCAAACAAATGAGTGCTTAACTGAAAATGGCATCCCATTCCTGTAGGTAGAGAAATGGGTTTAAAACATGGCAACATATCTCTTCCACTGAATTTCGTAGCTCCATTGATGAACCTGGCAAATTCTTCCTTCCTTGATGGCTGTAATATACTGCCCAAAGGATCATGGTAAACATGCAACATGAGTTTTTCTGAAGGATTTGTAACAAGAAAACAAACCTCATTCCAAACTGCTGCTTTGGTTGTGCGTTGTCACTGGTTGTCTTCAGGCAACAAGGATGACTCTTGTTTCCTCTCCTTTTCCATTATAATCAACTGCTTTGTGTGCTCTTCATCATTTCCTTTGTCATACAAGGGTTTGTAGGGGAGCTGCAAACTCTCGATCATCTCAGGTAAAGGATCTCGATTAATAACAACATATTGTGTTTCCTCAACATCCCATGAAGAACATAATGATGAAGAACTTTTATGAAGGTCTGCACACTCAGAAAGAATATTTGAGTGATCTTCAATCAGCAAACCTGATTGGTCTTCTTTTGGCAAGCTTTCTTGGATTTCACTGGGCACACTTGATTAGTGTTCAATCTATGAATACAACACTACTGGCTGAAGGTGCTCTTATGGATCTAGACAATTAAGCTTTGTTGCCTCTATTTCCGGATCACTAGACTACTGTTGATTTTTAGTGTTGTCCTCTGGGAAATACTTCAGCTCTTCCCCTTCTTCAGGGAGGGTAAGCTAACCTCCCTCTTCTTCAGCACAGGCTAGAAATTGGTTTTCTACATTCGGTCCAAAAACCACCATGGGTTGTTCTTCTTGGAGATTGAAAGGCGTGGGCCCTTTTTATGTAATGGCTTCTTCGAACTGCTCTTTAGGAGGGTTGGGCGGTTGCAAGGGTATAGATGTGGGCTTCTTATCCTTGGGAGGATCAGCTCCTTGCTTTGTGGAAGTGGATGCAGTGGCCTCATGAGGGGTTGACTCTTCAAACACCTTCTCCCCTTTACTAGCGGGACTAGGAGGGGTTTGTTCTCTTGATATCGACTCTTCATTTTGTTCTTGCCCTCGGGTTCGCTTTCTAGAGGACCCAAGGTCATACTTCTTGTGGAGTTGAGCCTGCATGAAATCCAAGAACTATCTGCAGTAATTGTCAATCTCTTGATCCTCTGGAGGGACTTCTTCTTCTTCTTGTTCCCCTTTCAGGATGGGTTCACCCTCCTCATCATCAGAGTAGGCGAGGAATTGATATTCTTGGCTGTCTGTGACTTCCTCGGCCTTTTGTAACAGTTGCAGAGGGGGCCTCCGATATTGAGGATTAAACCCCCGGTTAGGAATCATTTAGTTGGAACGAGGAGGGGGATTCTGGGCCTTTGATTCAAGCTTAACCAGCTTATTTGAGAGGTTCTTGATCAGCTTATTCATTTCTTCAAGTCTATACTCCTGCGATTCCCTCTCCTGATTTAAGGTAGAAGCCTCCTCCCCCTTCTTTCTTCTAGCTTCATGTTCTGTCTTCCCTTTGAATTTACCAGTAGAAGCAAAGTTTGCTTCTACCTCCAATGCATCGGTCTGGATTTGATCCAGAGATGTGGGTCTTCTTTCTCTTAAGGTGAACCCAAAATCAGGTTTGAAAGCTCCTGCGAAAACCACCTTAGCAGCTGCTTGGGGAAGCTTTATTTCAGCGGGGAGGTTATTATAGAGCTCATTGAACCTTTTTATAAATTCTGTTACATCCTCGTTGTGTCTCTTCTTGAGAGAATTGAACTCTGTGAGGACATATCCATGGTCCCTCTTTTCTCCCCATTTCAATGTGAAGAAATTTTCCATGTCTTCCCAAGTGTGGACTGTGTTGTTGGCTAGAGACTTGAACCATTTCTGGGCTTCTCCCTCCAAGGATTGGACGAAAAGCCTTAATACCACATCTAAGTGCTCTACATTTACATTCTCAGCAAAAGTGCAGAAGTTTTCAATATGTTTCTGTGCAGAATTACTATCTTCCCCGATGAATCGAGGCAACTGCTCTAGATAGTCTTGCGGCATATCATTTAGAGGTTGAGGGAGGGCCAAGGGGGCATACTTGTTCAAAAGGAAACTCGGCACAACCATCTGATTTAGAGGTGGAGGTAGATGGTGAATTTGAATCTGGTGTGAGGCCTAATGAAAGCCAAGATTACTTCTGATTAGGACTATTTTACAGTGGAGTCGCCAAGGTGAGGAATGTGCAACTCTCAACCCTTCCTGCTCACCTAATTGAAGGGTGAAGATAATGTTGTATCCTAGGGAAAATATTTCTTCATTTGTTTCCCCGGCAACGACGCCAAAAATATGTTGTAGCTCCTAGAGACAACCTTGAGTTGCAAAAGACCAGTGCCTAGGACATCTTAAAATCAAAGGTTAAGTGTGGACAATTGCATAAATGCCTCTGACAGAATATGGGTCAAGAGAATAATGATTTTGGTGGTTCAAGAAAGGAGAAGACCATTTGAGCCCGATTCATGTGAATTCCCCAAACTGTGAGAGGGCTCGGGAGGCTGTGAGGCTAGATGGCTTTTAAATGGGCCAAGTATAAAACAATGAGCAGAGATCTTAAAAATATGCAGAGGTGTTGAGAGAGAATGGAGAAGGAACCCACGAGAGACAAGATTAAGAGATATAAGAATCTGTCTACTATGAACTCAGAGGAAACAGATATGAATGAGATGTGGACAACAACAGAGGTTCGTGGAGCGCGAATTAAGGGAGTACAACAAGCTTAATACATGAGCGTTATGCAGACACGAATTCATGAATAAAATTGCAGACCACCGACAGCTACATTACACGAACCATGAAAGCAGAATAGCATGAAAGATGATTACACATAAAGAGGAGATTAATAATAACAGAAGGAAACATATACATACTACTCATTGCTCCATCTGAAATCCAAATATCAACGCTGTATTCATATTAAGTTTAAACAACTCTCCCAAATATGTGTCTTGGGGCACATGGAGCACAATCATACAAAACTACAGCAAAATTCTTCAAAATTCCCAAACCTTTCTTTCATCTTAGAACTCACTACATATAGAGTTCTCCTACAGGGTTTACGATCGAATATTCTGTCATGATCGACCCACACAGGTGAAACCAAAATATCCTAACAAACTATCAGAGTGTGCTTCAAGCAATCACTCCTGCAACAGCAAAATCAAAACAAAATTGGGTACAATCGGGATTTTACCCGCAAAACATCACTATCTTAACAGTAAAAATAAACAAAATAGTTAGCCAGGGAGGCCAAATTCCAAAATCTTCAAAGGAGTAGCGAGAAGTGGCTGAGAACAGGCAAGCGATCCGGCTTTCATCATGTAATTCCATCTATTGTTCGGCATCCTCCACTCCTTAACTCATGATTTCCACTTCCCGTTGCAGAACGGTCGATTGTGCTGTGCGTGCTAAACTCTTTAGTGGGAAGCTCTTGGAGGGACTGAATAAATCGTAACCGCCTGCTATACCAAAAACTCTTGCTGTATTTGAAAACTGGAAACTGGATTCCGGAGGGGGCTTAAGTGGTAAGCGGTATTGGAGAAGGGGGGTGCGAAATGATGAGAGGAAGGCACGTGGAGGAGTGAGTGGTAATGGATACAGCCTATTTCGGACCCCCCCCACCCCCCCATGGTTAAAGTTCAAAGGTCGAGGTGGGAGGGTTCAAAATTTGTTAAGGACCATCGGATGCATTAGGGTGAAGCGGAGGTGACGGAGAGATGTAGAGGGCTTACTGGTGATGGGATGTGCGAAGACTGGATGGAAATGGCAGAAGGCATGGTGGGACCCGCCCGCATCGCAAATCGCAAGCTTTAACATGAAGCAGTAGAGCTAAACTCTAAATGGTGCGAAGTGCGAAGCGGGGGGGGGGTGGAAGGTAAGTGACGTGGAGGGAAAGTGGGACCTGACCGCATCGCAAATCACAAACTTTAACATGAAGCAGAAGAGATAAACTCTAAATGGTGCGAAGTGCGAAGAGCGGGAAGGCAGGAAGTGACATGGAGGGAAAGTGGGACCCGACCGCATCGCAAATCGCAAACTTTAACATGAAGCAGTAGAGATAAACTCTAAATGCTGTGAAGTGCGGGAAGGCGGGAAGTGACGTGGAGGGAAAGTGGGACCCGACCGCAACCCACAGATCGCAATCTTTAAGTTTTAGTTTATAGGCGCGGAGGTAAACTCTTAAATCCGCGAAGTGCGAAGCGCGGGGAGAAAGGAGGTGACGTGGAGGGTGGAGCCCACTGCATTGGCGGAGTTATAATGTGGCAAATGGTTATGCGGTAAGTGTATGAGGTTTCATATTATACGACAGGTATTGCAAGTGGCCAGAAGTGGGGGGCGGAGCTGCTATGGTGCGGCCAACTGCATCGCAACTTACACAGAATACTTTGTGGGCGCTTACGCTGTGAGTTATAAATTGCGCGAAATGCGATATTGGACACGCTAAATGCTAGAAAGTGTGAAGAGGCAAAAGGTAAGGAGAATGCGGAATACAAGGGTTTTCATGCGGATTTGGGTGATGTATAAAGGTTGGATGGGTCCTGCTTCATCGCATCAGCGAAAAATAAGGTTTGGCGTAAGTCTTAAGCGGTAAGGTTAGAAACTTGCGGGCTGCGAAGTACGGGCAACAGGTAAGGCTTATATGCGCGCCACGGGTGAACGGGTCCCACCTCATCGCAAATCACATTTCGCTCATTTTAACATTTTCCCTTGCGCCCATCCTGAAGAACTTGCGATTTGCGATTGCAATTTGGATCTCCGTCGTTGATCGTTGCTTAGATCCAACAGTCCTCACCGCTCGCTTATTGTGGTTTTTCGACCTTGTCCCTTTGGGTGCGCCCGGTCATTTCTTATTTGTTCGTGGAATACTTGCCCTGCGTTCACGGCTTGACCTGAACGCGTGCATGAATCGACCCAATCTCGTTCAGGACTCTGCCCTTGCTATTTTTTTGTCTTAATTGTTTCTTTGCTGCCTTTGTCTTCGCTAATAGTAACTGCTTCTCTGCCTCTGCCCTATGTTTTCCTTATAGGGACCACTTCTCCATGTTATGTGAGGTCACAAGCCAAAAGGGCCAGCGCCTTGGCCACTATGTTTGGAGTCCATTTTCTCACCATGGCACATTTTGGACTTCATTAGGCCAGGGACTCATTTTATTGATCATTCAACTCTCTTTAGAGGCTTATTCTTATGTTATTGAGCTATCTTGGTGGGATTGTCACCAAGTGATGTTATTATAACACATTATTTTATTCTTTTGGGCTTAATTAGGCCAAATTAGGCAAATCGAACTCATTAGAGATTGTATAAATAGATGAGAGGTGATTAATTTCTCTCATCATCACTTGGATTGGGATTTAGTAGCTACTTGAGATTTTCACATTCCCTTTTGGAGGATGAGTTTGGATTTCATGGGTGAATTTTGATGTTTGGATCTATTTCTCTTGTCTTGGATCTTCATTATTGGCAAAAATGTGATGATTGGATATACTCATTTCTACATTTAAGTGATTTTTATTATATAGGTATGAAATTTACTGCTTTCCTATGCGAAATTGTGGAAATTTTGATCTTTTGTAGCGTTGCATCATTTCATGGGCCATGTATGAATGGGTGAATGTTCCTAGAAATTATGTTTGTTGAATACATCTTGATAAGTCATCAATTATTGCATATCGAAGTATAAAGTCCTTGAGTATATGCTCTCATGCCCTAATGTCGTGCGAAGTTGCTTGAAGGCCTCCTTGATTTGGTAAATCCTTTCGAAAAAATAAATTCTATTTGACTCCATCTCTCCCAAAGGATGAGGAACTAGTCCTTCCTTAGGTGATCATTTTTAAACAATATTTCTCACCTCTCCTTCTCTGTCTAGGCCTAACCTCCATAGGTCACCTAGGGCATCATTTTTCTCCCATTGTAGTCATCAAGAAACTTTGATCTCTTATCCATAACTGCGCTAGGGTTTTCTCTAGAGGCCCTCCAAATTTCAAGGAATTTCGACGGTGGGATCTTGAGATATAGCAAGCCATATCTCAAGGACCATTTCTTGCCCTAGGTTTCCCTTGGCTAGTGTCCTCAATGGTATCATTTCATTCAATTCTCAAAAGAACAATTTTCCTTTGATCCTCTTCTTTTCCATTAGGTCAAGCCCCTCCTTGGTTGATCAACTCCATATCCTTTACCTAATTCTAGGTCCACTTAGTCTTTTGTCATCCCACAACTTTATAACTCTAATTTCACAAAGATCACATGAAGGCCAATTATCCACAAGGCTTTTCGAGGCAAGGAAACTCCTTGACAACATATATTGCCAAACCCTAGTCTTAAGAATCTTCCTAGCCTTTCCTAGAGAGTCTATCACCTTGCTTTTCAAGCAAGAAAGGCATATTATTGAGCCTCTCCTGTGAATGGACCTTGTGAATCACCTTTCATCCTTTAATTGATCCATTCATCTAGTGATTCCCCTCATACTGGGTCTCCACCCATTGGTGAAAGTCTGTAAAGAGTAGGGAGCCTTAGCTAAGGTGATAGTGGGTTATCGCTCCATTGTTGCCCTTGACCTAGTAGTTGTTCTATAGGATCCCCTCCTAGGACCCCTGCTATTTTGAGCGGTAACATTTTTGGCACCATTGTCGGGGAGGAAGCAAGTCTACCTCCCTAGTGAATCATTGAGGAATTGATTCATAGACGACATTTCAAATATTCCTCTGGCGACTCCATTCATTGTCCAAACCCCTAGTTTGCTTGAAGGTGACAACATTCCTCCTATAACCAGGGCCGCTGCAAGAAGGGGAGAACGAAATCCATCACCTGGTTGAACTACCCTTCTCCCTGAATTTGAAAAGGTCGGTGTTCCCACTCCAAAGATGGCAACTGATTCTAGCATTGACCTAAACCAAGACCAACCTAAAATGACTAGAAGTGAAAGGCGTTTGGTTAGTGACTTTGCCCCTCTGAACTTGAGTAATGACCCTAAACCTTTACCTGAGAAATACATTAACTGGCTGCCCAAGTTCAAAGGTGATGCTACCATAAGTACCCATGACCATATTGAAGAATTCTATTGGAACATTTCTCCTAGGTCGATATTCAACGAACACAGGATAATGAAGCTATTTGCATTGTCTCTTGAAGGACAAGCAAGGGAATTTTACCTTAGTCTTCCCCTAGGATGCATAGACAACTCTGACTAATTTGAGGACATGTTCATGAGAAGATGGTCATGTGATGCATAAGGAACTTTCAACATTGAGAAGTTTTACCAAATAAGTAGGGGAAAGGAGGACATCCAATAATTCATCCAAAAATTTGATAAGGTGGTTAGGGATATCCTCGACCATTTGAGGTTCCCTGATGCTAATAAACTTGACAAATTCATCAAGGCTATGGGTGGCCACCTAACATATGCATTAAGCTATAAGAAACCCAAGACCTTAGCTGATGCTAAAGAAATGGTCATGGAAGTTGAACAAAACCTTTGAATCTCCAAAATGGATGTGGATGAACACCTAAGACTAAGGTTGAAGTCAAAAAAGGAAAATCCAAAGATCAACACGAAGAAACCCTTTTAGTGATTCTCAAGAAAATGGAAAATCTCAACGAAGAAATGAATTCACGAGAGAGGCTCTACATGAACACGCTCACTACCTTTGAAGGGGCCCAAAAATCAAGCTATATACCAAAAGGGAAGCCTTTCCCTAGGATGCAAGATGAGGAGGATAAGCCAAGCTCATCCCAAGTCCCCAACACTTTGTCTACGACAAATGTTGTGGAGCAAGATTCGTCCTCTGAAGATGAACAAAGTGATGAGGATGAGAGTGATGATGAAGATGTCAATGAGAAAGGTAATATTGTGGAATTTGAAGCCTTTAACATTTTGCTTGAGGGTTCATATACTCATCCTCCAATTAGTGAGGTCACTATCAAAGAAGAGAAAGGAGAGCCCATCCTCAACGCCAATGATAGTGGGAGATTCAAAGGGGTCCAATATTCACGAAAGGAGAACAACCAAAACCCCACAGCTTCCAAGGAAACCAACAAGAATGACTCGATTTCTAAGCAAGCCCCTCACAAATAGCCTCTCCATAAAGATCCCCCTAAGAAGGATCCCCCGAAGAAAGTTAATCCCAAAAAGGATCCTCAATACTAAGAACCCACCCAAAGGGATAAGGGTAAAGTGGTTGAGCTTGATATCGATTTAGAAACTTCTATAGGGAAGATGACCATGCAAGTTCCATTAAAGGAGATTGTGAAACTTCCTCGGCAACAATGGAAAGTTAAGAAATCCTTGGGGTCTGAAAAGGAGGAATTACCCATAGCATTACAAAACATACATCTTCTCAATCTAAACCCAGGACATGAGCCATTCTTACACACCTTAGCCGTTCATGACCTATTACATAATTGCATGTTAAACTCAGGGGCTTCTGCAAACATCATGCCATTAAAGGTCATGGAGCAATTGGGTCTTAACATCACTCGAAGGTATAAAAGTGTGTGTGGCTACCACTCCAAACCCGTGGAAGTAGAAAGCTTGTAAAAGATCTTAAGGTTTCTTTGGCTATGAACCTTGATATATCATTACTTATGGATGTTGTGGTCATAGGTATCCTTGATGTTTGCGGGATGTTGTTATCGAGGAAGTGGGGAGCCACTGTTGGAGGTCAGCTCCAAATGGACTTATCGTATGTCATAAATCCACAATATGATGGAACCCCCTTCTTTCTTTATAGAGAGCTTGCCTACACTACTCATGTGGTCAAGTCGAGACCAATCCCATATTACAAGACATATGAGATTGAGAAGCCTTCTCCCATTCTCCCTTCACAAGAAGTTTGTATTCTCAAGCGACCAAATCACAAAGAAAACAAAAAGAAGCCTAAAAGGGAATACAAGGTTGGGGATGTGTTCTTGGTGGATAAAAGTCCAATACCCGTCAAGATTCACGGGAAAGTCGGGGAAGATTATTACTATATCTCTAAACTTAACGACAAACTTTGGTCGCAATCGGTTAAGTTGAGTCGTATCACCCCTTTCCTTGACACTTGACATTGTATTATATGCATGCTATGTGAAATTTTCTGAATCTTTATACTTATGCATAAATCTTTACTGTTAATCTAGTTATGCTCCTCCTACTTGGATAAGTTATTAACTGAATAAATTCAAGTTAAAATCGAAGCAAAACACATAACAGATCTTCACCAATTCAGATCTAGAACAAGTTCATGCACACATAGACAAAGTGACAGATATTTTCTGGACAAATAGTCCCCGGAAAAACCTAATGCGGGAAAATCGGTCTTCTGGCTACGGAGGGTTTTATTATTAAGAATTTTTTGAATACAACAAATCTGGGTTCCAGATCTGGAAAACTAGATAGAGAAATAATAGATCTACAGCTCATTGACTGTTCTAAAGCCAAAATAATGACTGATCCACACCCTCAAACGGGATTTACAAGACTCGGCCAAAATTAGGGCCTAGAAACCCCAACGATGTCTCGGAAAGCCTATGCGTCAGCCTCTGAAGCCCCTGCGTCCCTCAGCGTTGCTTCGGAAAGGGCTGTGTTACCCCAGACTGGGTGATGCAGTCCTTACGTTGCCCCTTAGGGTCTTTGTGTAACCCCTGAGGGCTTCCTGCGAAAATCACATTGTCCTTGAGGGACTGCGCTGTCCTTGCTGCTGCAGCTCCCCTGCTTCTCTGCGCTGTCTCTCTAAGCTGATCTCTGCCTCTTGTTGATTCTAGACCCCGGGATCAGATCATCCCCTTGGCCTAAATTCCCCTCTCTGCAGTTGAAACACTTATGAGAATTCTTAGCAAACCCGCCCTAGAATCTCAGCTTAGCTTCAGTGCTCTGCCTTTGTGTGTCTTTAAAAATGACCCCAAGCCTTTCCTTTATGCTTTTTTCGTTGGGAAACCAACGGCCATGATCAGATCTTGAATCAATGGCTAAGATCAAAAGAAAGCTTGATCCGTGTGACTTAAGACAATTTCATCACATGTTTAATTAAATTCACTTTAATTATTTAAGTTCCCTAAGTTTTAACTTAGGAAATACATTAAAATAATTAATTAATTAAATATCTCCTAAACGAGATGAAATTTCCTAAATCCATTTGTGGGTCTTGTAGATCAAGTGTACTCTAGTCCTTCCTCAAAATTTAGGAGCTAGAGAGCACAACTGATGCTACCCAAAATACACAAAATCTCAACACTCCCTCTTAGCATCAAGGGTGTGCTCTAGCAATACATCACACTATGCAATCAGCATTACATGATTTTGGGCACTGGTTTTGTGCTGCTGATGCTTGGCCTGCTGCCACTCAACTCAACACTGCTGGTGCCATTCTGTACTGCTGCCCATGACTCTGCCACTGCCATTGCAACCTCTGTACTGCAACTTCCTCTCAATATGATGCATCTCTGCTGCTCGTAGCACTGCCACTGCTGATCTGCTGCACTGCAACTTTAGTTGTTGAGAGAAACAACTGAATCTCCTGCCCAATCTTTGACAGACAAGTCAGATGGGCTGCATTCTCATCATTGAAGCTCCATAGGCTACAAATCTGTGCTGGCATCTGAAGGATGATGCACAACTACTTCTCTGCATTGCGTAAGCAGACTCCCTCTACACTACTGAAGTCACATCAACCCCTTGTGCTGAAATCAGTGTGGAAAAAGTCGGGAAAAAATCGCGACTTTTTAAAAAAATCTCGATTTTTTGCAGGCGCCGATAAAATCGGCTGACTTTTTCCCGATTTTTTGAAAGTTGAAAAAGTCGAGATTTTATCCTCGAAGTCCCGACTTTTTGCCGACTTTTTCCAAAAAATCGTGAGTGAGGTAATTTCTTTAATAATTTTTTAAATTTTTTTTGAAAAAATTGGGATTTTTTCCAAAAAGTCGGGATTTTTTCAAAATATGAATATTTTTGTATTTTTTTAATTTTGCCGACTTTTTCAAAAAACTCCCGACTTTGCCGACTTTTTCAACTTTTGGACCCTTGCCGATTTAATCCCGACTTCGACTTTTTCCACATTGGCTGAAATCTCTCACGATGCTGCTGCATTGCATTGTCCCTTTGAAGCCTTTTGCGCTATGTAAGCAGCTCTGCTCTGCGCTGCTGAAGTCACATCAGCCTCTGTGCTACTGCTGCTTCTACGCTGCTGCTACTCTACTTTGCGCTGCTCCTCCCAGTCTTCAGATCTGCCTCTACTTCATCCGTGATCTATGCACCCACTGATCCACTTGTCCTGCTACTATCATAAGGCTGTCGTAGCTCGCATGTGATCCAAGAGATGAGCTACTCAAGGATACCGCCCTAGAATATGTAGCTCCTCTACATATACATGTCACCCCACCTTTGTGGTTCATGAGCACTCATGGCTACATCATCTTCCGACCCATCATCTGCCACATCAGCCTTGGAAGAAGAAGCTTCCTTGTCCTTTTTCTTCTGAGAACAATTGCTGGCAAAATGTTCCATTTCACCACACTAGAAGCACTTGATCTTTGACAGATCCTTCTTCTTCTTTCCCTGCTGCCTCTTTGATGCCAAGGCTACATCTTCTTCATCTTCCTTCTTCACTTTGCTTGATCCCAAGCTGTACTGCTTCTTGGTGAATTTGTAATATCCCGAATGGAAATAAACAACAATATAAAGCACATAACAAAGAACTATAGCAACTAGAGAGACATCATAAGAAAAACAGACAATATGGAGAACACTGAGCCATTTTATTAATACTGAAAGATGGAATGAGTACAAAAGGTGATTAGAATGATGGCACCTTGGCTTGCACTTGGCAAGCGTAGAAATACTCTCAGAAGATAACTCGGAATGGCTGCTCCCTCAAAGACTGCGTAATCTCCAGTGCTGTTGGTGCTGCTGTTGTGTCGCTGCTACTGCTGGAATGAAATGACTATTTGGGGTTGCTCCCCTCCTCAGAAAATTGTGAAACTTCGGGAATGGCCTCTCCACCCAATACCCAGAAAAGCCCAGAAAGCTTTTCGGAAATGGCTGACCTCGGAAAATGACTCCCTTGAGGCACTATGCTATTCCCCAATGAGAAACGCTAGCCCTGAATGATCTGCTGCAAATAATGGCCTCCGACACTACCAAAATGATGGAATAGGGAAGGGCTGACCCGTTTCCAACTCTCTCGGGCTGAATCCCCTGATAAACCCTCAATCCGAAACCATCTCCTTCCAAGACTGCGTCCTCCCTCTCACAGACTGCACTATCTCTTCTAGTGAACGCTCCCAACTGTGGTTGCTACAACTCTCTCCGGCAAAACAAAGATGGAACTCCTCACCCGAGCAGGGACTCGAAGTCCCCTGGGCTGAGGTTGGGATCTCCGCATGGAGACACCCGGTGTACTGAACAATACGTACAGACTTTGCTCAACAGCAAGCGTGCTCAATGTCAAAAGACAAATAACAAAGATGCATAATCAGAATGAATAAAATGAGGAGATCCTCTCCCTTTTTATGCTTGGAGAGCCTTGCTCTTACCTAGGCCCCACCATTAACTACGCTGTCTCCTTGAGCCACACTGTCCCTCTCTCTTTGCGCTGGCTTGGGCCCACATTGCCTACACTGTCCTTTTCCCTACGCTGCCACTTCAACCTCTAGGCCCCACTCTGCCAATTAATCATGTTTCTCAAGTGACTTTAGGAAATGATTTTATCCTGAGTGTGAGTTAAGTGTCCCTCTTCACCCACTTTATTTTTAACTTAACTTTATTAAAGTAAAGTAATCAAAAATTAATATTTCCAATTAGCTATTGCTAATTGGGAATATTATAGTCCTCCCCGGCAAAACGTTGCTTGTCCTCAAGCAACTGCAATGATGGATGCTGCAAAATCTTCTCACTCTCCCAAGTGGCATCCTCATCCGGTAGGTTCCTCCATCTCACCAGGTACTCCCTGACTGCCCTGCTCCGTAGCTGCCTCTCCCTAGTGTCAATAATGGACTTCGGTTGCAGCACCAGATGCCCCTCATCATCGGTGGGCGGAAGCTTCTCAGTTGCAGTCACCTACTGTCCCAGTGCCTTCTTCAGGCATGACACATAAAAAATGTTATGAACCCGGCTACCCGTGGGCAGCTCCAACTCATATGCAACCTCCCCAATCCTGCGTGTCACCCTGTATGGTCCATAAAAGCGGGGCTTGAGCTTTTCAGCCCCCTTTTGCTTCAGCGTGGATTGCTGATATGGCTGCAATCGTAGGTAGACCAAGTCCCCTACCTCAAACTGTCTCTCAACATGTCCCTTATCGGCATACAACTTCTACTGACTCTGTGCTGTAGCTATGTTATCCTTAAGAGCTCAGAGTATATCCTGACTCTCTTGGATCCAATCCTTGGCCCTAGGGGCCTTGCTAACACCAAACATTACGTCAGCAAAAGATAAAAGCATGATACCCATATAAAGCATAAAATGGAGACATACCGATAGACATATGATGAGTGGTGTTGTAACAGTACTCTCCCAAGTGCAACCATCGTAACCATGCCTTTTGCTGCTCGCTGACATAGTTACGCAAGTAGCCTTTCAGCCACTTGTTCACTATCTCTATCTGTCCATCCATCTGTGGGTGGTGTTGTCGCACAGATTGTCCAGGCACCGCGACAACGGCTCAGATTGGGGGCTATCGCCTGTATCCCCAATCTCTCTATTTAAGCTGTCTCCTTGCAAGCTAAGGGAGGTAGACCCTATTATAAATGAGGATGACGAATCCAGGAGACACAGCGAAAACATCAAATACTTGATAAAATGAACGAGATTCCACAGATCTAGATTAGATTTCAAGTTTAAGACCAGTGCCTTATGGAGTCAAACAAAATCCCGTTATGCAATTATAAACAAGTAAGTGATGATTAACTATTGCTTATTAAAACATGATTGATCACAATGATATTTAATTGAAAGACACCACAACCATGTATTAAAATATCTTAAACCCACAACAATATTGTGAAAATGCCAGATATTTGCAATATTTCCAGATTTATGATGCTTCAATTAATTTTGATCCAGAAGATATTTCTATAGTCAAAACTTTAGATAAAAATAAAATTAGCGCATTTGACTATAGAAAATTTGAAATTTTTTTATATATTTTTATTATTTTTATTTTTTAATCTAAAACAAGATAAAAAATCTAAACCTAAAAAAAAGTTCTGATCTAAATTTTAAACTAAACTAAACTAGAAACTAGATTAAATCTAAAATCAAACTAAATTAAAATCTAAAAACTAATCTAATTAAAAAGTAACTAAATTAAATCTAAAAAAAAAATAAAAATAAATAAAAAAATAAAAAAATAAAATCTAAATCTAACTTTAACTAAACAAGATAAAGAAAAACGAAATCTATTAAAAAAAGAAAAAAAGAACTAGCACTAAACCAACACAAAAATTAAATCTAATTGAACCTACGCTATTCTAAATTAAGAACTAAAATAAAATAACCTAATCTAACTCTACGACTATACAAATCAAAAACAAAACTAAGCCTAAACCAAAAATAATAAAAAAGGGGGAATCCGACTTCAGAATTTCCAACGCATTTATGTATAAAATTTCTATGGTGTGCGCTTGAATTTTTGTCGTTTTGCAGGTCGATTGGCACGGCGGGCAGAGGCACGATGCACGTGAGGAGGTATGGCAATAAGGAAAAGTGAAGGAGGGAGCAGCAAATGATAAAGGCGTATGCAGTTGAACGCTGGACAGGTACAGGTCGATGCTAAGGATGAGGGCGGCTCAACTGCAGAGAATGAAGGAATAGGTGGGACGGATTAGAAGAAAGATCGTAGGTGCAGTGATTTTGCAGGATTCGAGGGTTTGGCACAGCAGAAGAAGAGCTGATTGAAAACTGGAATCTAGATCGAATGGTAAAGGGGGTAAAGAAATCGAAAGGGCAGAGAGAGGCGATCTGCTCAGCATTAGAAGGACGCTGGTGCAGATCGATGGCTAAGGAAAGGGACGTCAGATAAAGCTGGGACAGAGGCACCGTTTTATTTTGTAGAAAGATTTGATGCACCCAGTACGCATAAATTTTACCCAGCAACTTAGAATTTAAAAAATTTCCGTCAAACTCTGATTTGATACACTTCCTCAATCAACCGAAGCTCAGATCCTTGTGCTCTTTTAAATCAAATATTGTCCAGGTTTGCCCACAGTAGTAATTTGAGGCCAGATCTGGCCTTTGGAGGCTAGATTTGCCTCAGATCTTAAAAAAAAATTACGATTTGAACCTTGAATTTGCAAGAAACCAGCCAAATCTGAAGATACACACCAAGAAACGATTAAACCCTGACAGTCCTAAAAGAAAACTTACAAATTTACAACTAGTTTACAATTTAAAACCCTCATGGTCAAATTTGAAATCCATTTTAGCACAATTTAGAAATTAAAATTTTTAAATGAGAGGCACAAGCCTTTGAAACCCTGCAAAATCACAAATATCGTAAGATAGACCTGGAATTTAACAAATAAAGAGCTTATCAGATTTATGTTTTTTGAGAGTCGGCTGGTCCAACTGAAGACTTCCCCAGACGCTCAGTCTTAAAAAAAAAAATTCCCTACACACTTAGATCTGAATCTTAGATCGATAGAGATTTAAGAAAACAACATGAGACCTTTGCAGAAAAATCAGAATGTTATTTTATAAACCCAGAAAACTGCACAAGATACCTGTATGCAAATTAATCCATGAAGGCCATCAACCATAAAATACAAGAAACAAAGTAGCAGAGTTTAGAGACAATTCACCACATAGATCTGAGAAGGAACATCAAGATTTGTAACCCCAAAGTCTTTATGCTTTATTCCTCAAAAAATTTACAAGAGCTTCTAAGAACAAGTGCACGAACCTGAGATCGGATGACTCAATACTGACAAAGACCTCTAAATTTATAGGACAAAATCTCCAACGGCTAGTTTGGATGATCCTTGTCAAAATAATCTCAACCGTCCAAAAGATTTAATCATCTTTTAATCAGGAGCGTTGAAATTAAAATTTTGGGGAAAAACGAATTTATCATTTAATTCAATTTTAATTAACTCAAAAATATTATTTTTGAGTTAATTACCCCAAAATTTTGACCTTGACTTAACCACCAAGGCCCAAGGGTCCAATATTTCTTAAAATTCTCAATATTCCCTTGGCCTGGGACTTTCAAAATCATTTTCCAAGGACTCACAAATTTTGCCTTTAAAGATTTAATCCTAACTTAGGACCTTAAATTAATTAAATTTTTGGTTTAAGATTTTATTAATTAATTGACCAAAAAATTTAATTAATTGACTAAGAGGGGATTATAATTATTTTTCCAACCCTCTTTTACATGAGATAATACATTTACATACATGAAAGGGGAAAACCCATTTGTATAGACCCTCAAATAAATACCCAATTCTACGACTCAAAACATGATCTAGTAGACCAAGTAGCTCAAGCTACTTTTACAAGGACTCGATAGAGGACACTAGGACTCACTTAGCATGCTGATGACAAAATCCACCCTAGCTTTGGGGTGAGGCTGGAGGGAAAAACTCTGCCGATCACTTTCGTGAATCAGTGAGACAAAAAACCTTCTAGGATAGAGATCATCAACAACATACTAGGCTTACCTAGGTTGTTACATACATTGACGGTCTTACTTAGATCATTTACATCATAACAGGCAGAATGGGTTTACATCATTTGTAAAACTGTCGACTACTGATGATGGAATCTGAATGGTGCAACCACGTCGAACATGACGAATCCCATTTGAAAAAATGGGGGTGTACTGCTATGGGGTAGTTGACAAAGTGCGATCAACAGGTGGTAACTAGTACTCGGGGTCAACTCAGTGCCCACCAAACAGAAAAGTTCCTGCCAAAACCCGCCCATGAAGTGGCTATCCCTGTCATTGACAATGGTCTTTGGGAGACCATGCAATTTAAAAACATCCCTGAAAAGTAACTCCGCCACTTGAGCTGCAGTGTAACGTGCTGATATGGCGAAGAAATGTGCATAGTTTGTTAGCCGATCAACGACTACAAATATGTAATCCTTGCCCTGTACAGTGGGCAACCTCGTGATGAAATCCATCGAAATACTCTCCCATTTCTCCTCAGGTATGGGAAGAGGCTGCAGTGACCCCGCCGGATGGTTCATCTCCCCCTTGTTGCATTGGAAAACTTCGCACTCCCTGACATGTCGGAGTACGTCCTCCTTGAGGCCCTTCCATGAGAACCTCTCTCTGATGGCCCTATAGGTCTTGGTGAACCCCTGTTGGCCTGATAATGGCGAGTCATGTGAGGCATGCAATATCTTCTCCTTGAGCTTGGAGCTCTTGGTCAAGAAGATCCTGTCCCTGAAGTAGATCACCTCATCCATCACCCTGTACCTGTCATTTGTAACCTGTCTGTCCAACACCTCAGAGGCAAAACGGTCCTTGGAGTACTCTACCAAAAGTTGAGCACTCCAGTTTGTATCCAAACCCATCAAGGACAACGCTGTTGGTCTGCGTGAAAGTGCATCGACCAACACGCTGTTCTTCCCCTTGACATACTCGATGTCAAAATCATATGCCTCGATTTTGCTGACCCACTTCTGCTGCCTCTCCTGCAACTGCTTTTGCTCTAGAAAGAATCGGAGGTTGTTGTGGTCCGTTCTCACTCGGAACCTGTTCCCTACCACATACTGCTGAAACTTGGCTAATGCATGCATGATGGCCAACATCTCCTTGTCGTATAGAGCATACAACCTCTCATGCGGCAATAGCTTCCGGCTCTCTGTAATATTCCTAATTAGCACTGCTAATTGGAATATTTCATTTTTGTATAGTTTTGCCGCCTTTAGTTAAATTAATAAATAAAGTGAGAAATAGGGGGTCAACTCACTTAATAAAATAAAGTGCTTCCTAGTTGATGAACGTTGTGACTTAAAGGGGATGGCCTTGGGGGTCCACACACACATGAGGAGGCCTCACGTGGGCTCCTAAGGTAGCTACGCGAGGTCAAGGAGGAGGTCAAAAGGGGCGCTTGATTAGGGGTTTTTGAGGGAGTTAGCACTATAAAAGGTGGGGTTTTCACTCACATTTGGCATTATTGATATGTTGATGATATTGAGAGCTAGACTTTCGTCTACTTGTGTGTAGGTTGTTTAGTGGTCGCGGCTCTTGTTTAGTCTTGGCCCAGTGTCTCCCGGTCGGAGATCTCGCTTCCTTGGCTCAGAGGGGGACTTAGTGCACTGCTCGAGCGAAAAGTATTTCGCTCGAGTTTTACGTAGGTGATTTGCGATGGATTTTGGGTGGACGTTGCGAGTGGCGCCCTTGGAGTGACTACTGCGGTCCGGGAAGAGAGGACGCGATTTCGAGCAAGGAGGGCCTTGAGACATTGTTGTGCGGCGTTGTTGTGTGGTGATTTGGTGGTGGTTCCGGCGTTTTCAGCCTTAGAGGAGATTGTTGTTTGATCGGAGGTTTTGCGGGGAGGATTTAGGCCCTTTTCGACGTGTTTCTTGAGCCTGCCGGCTTTGTTCCTGGGAGAGACAACGTTTTCATTAAGGAGGGTTTATTTGGTGGATTTTCGGAGGTGGAGCACTTGCTTCACGGTTTTACGGGTTTTGTCAGGGAGGGTTGAAGTCTGACTAGCCTTCCGATTTTAAGCTCATTAGGTGAGAGATCGGCCCTAGTTCCGATACATTGCAGTGACGACTTTTACGCGGTTTTCTCCAGCTGACTAGGACGCAATCTCTGTTGTAGCCATTTCTCGTTCAGAGAGGGTCTTCACTTGCCTAGAGCAAGGATAGGTGCACTCATTCGATTATCTTTGTACCCATATATATGTATTCTCGAGATTAATAAAATGGCTTAGCGTTCGGGTATTTTATGTGTACTTGTTCCATATTCTAGTTCGGCATTTTGTTCTATATAGTTGTTTGATTGGTTTCTTGTGTATTACTATTTATTTCCCGTTGGGGATATTACGGTGGTATCGAGCATAGTTACGGCACTCGGCTTGTGGTGCTAGCGATCATGGCGCCCGAGGATAATCCCTACTTTGATCGGAGGAGACACGGAGACGTTGAGAGTAGGTGGGAGTTTCCCTTCGGAGAAGGGATTACGATCGAGGGCCACACGAGACGAGATTCGGAGCGGAAGCGACATGCAGGGACACTGAAACGGCGGGAGCGATGGCGGGACGATGAGGAGTTCGAGGAGATGGGATACGACTCCTCCATCACATGCGGGGAGATGACACGGGAGACTCACGGCCATAGAGGTCGGAGACGAGAGGGAACCTCCCAGGTTTCCCGAGATCGGTGAGGATCGGGTATGTCTCGCCACGTGCCGGTGCACGATGCTATCCCCATTGTGGCATCTCATGCTCCCCCACGCGATCTACTATGCCCACATTCTTGCCGAGAGGACGGGGGCGGGGAGTACGGAGGGTGCACGAGGAGGGGATATTCCGGCACCCACGTGATCCACCATGCCTACCTTCTGGCGAGAGGACGCGAGGACGGCGGTACAAGGGAGATAGATCCGGGTCGATGGGTGACCTTTTCTGAGTACCGAGGCATACGGACCCGAGGAATTCGGGAGATTCTATCACCTTCGAACTTTATCCCGGGTCCGGACATGAAATTAGACCCCGTGATCATCAGCGAGAGCACGAGCACCCAGTGATGACCACGCGCGGCTAGTAGATTTCATTTGCCCACGTTTGATGGCTCATCGAAACGGTTCGGGAAAAAGTCTTGGGTGGAAAGGCTGGACATCTATTTCCGACTTAACTTTGATGTCGCGATCGAGAGGCCATTAAGGTGGCAACATTACATCTGGACGGTGAGGCCCGGGGGCGGGTGGTTCCATGGGATGATGACACTCGGACATTCTCGGTGATGACATATGCCGGGGATTTACCGGAGGGTGATAGAAGCGCTTTGACGGGGAGGGATCGGAGCGGCACTTTGTTGGCGACAAAGCTCAAACGATCGAGAGACGCGAGAGACATACATTTGAGACTTCTTGAGGATTTCGGTGATGGTGCTGATTTGTCTGCGGCTCGGATGGTTTACATGTTTGTGGAGGGATTATCGAGCCACTTCGTGGCCTAGGTCGGTCGACCCGGACCGGCTACCCGCCCGAGGATGCCATCGGCGGGACTCGGGACTTCACGGATGTCTTACCGGGACTCGGACACCTTATCCCCCGAGACGGGCTTTCCGGCCCTAAGGGGGAAGGACACGAGGGTTCCGCCTCCCAAGGCGAATCTGGGCCGAGGCGATTTGATGGCGAGCTAGGAGAGAGGCGAGGAGGAAGTGGTTGTGCTTCACTTGCCGGGAGCCATGGGCATAGGGGACATAGGTGTCTTTGACGCGAAAACACTTCATTGAGGTCTTCTCAGAGGCGGTGGAGAAGAGGATGAGGGGATGACGTGGAGGCGAGGAGATTGTTATGCGGCGCGAGTACCTCTACCTCCACCACCCGCGGCGAGGTAGGGCATCATTTGCACCCGCGGGAGCTCTAGCCGCGTTGCGGGGGGAGTTCCCAAGTACTTGACGTTGCGCGTACAAGGGACGATGCGCGTGAGCGGCGGGTTTCGGTCTTAGTTGACGGTGGGGCCACCCACAACTTTATTGATGCCCCGAGATGGTTGAGCGGAGAGGCATACGTGAGAGAGGGCTTTGATGGGTTTTCCGTCTTGGTCCCGGGGAGATCGGACCATGGCATGTGCTCGTTATGTTCGGAGCTATCGGTGACGATGGGCACTTATACATTGACGAGATCACTTCTTTGTGGTGGACATTGGGACACCAAGCGATATTGGGTGTTCGGTGGCTTATTACTGCGGGGAAAGTCACGACAGTTGGAAGGCCCTAGAGATGGAGTGGGATGATCCCAAGACGGGGAGGCATGAGAAGATACGGGGGACAGACACATACCCACCTCGAGACGGTGTCGGCACACGAGATGGAGGCGACCTTCCGCAAGGGAGACATAGAGTGGGGCGGTAGAGTTGCGGGCTTCGAGAGGCGATGGATACGGGGCGAGCGGTGCATCACGAGCTCTGATCTATTCTCGCAAACGGTATGCGGTGGTTTTCGAGGGATATTCCACGGGCGACCAGGATCGGGGGTTTTGAGCACACGATCGAGCTTGAGCGAGGGGGATACGGGCGGTGATTACCACCGTATAGGCATCCCAAGGCCTATCGGGACCGAATAGAGCGGGCTATTCGGGAGTTGCGGCCCTTGGTCACATTGACCCCGACACGAGTCCTTTCGCTTCTGTCACGTAGTCGTTTGGTGAAGAAGAAGGACGGCACATTGCGCATGTGCATTGACTACGAGGCTACGAATAAGAAGACCACGAAGAGCAGTACCCCATCCCCGGGGATCGATGAGACTGATGGATGAGTTGAGAGGAGCACGGTTCTTCTCGAAGATTGACTTGAGATCCGGGGTACCATCGGATACAGCGTGAGAAACGGGACATTCCCAGCGACACGCTTTCGGAGTGTCACTATGGGCACTTTGAGTTTTACGGTCATGCCATTCGGTGACCAATACTGCTACCTTCCGAGTCATGCATGAACCACATTTTCGGGGGTCATGCGAGAGGAAGTTTGTCTTTGATCTTCTTTGATGACATACTTATATACGAGCGAGGACTTGGGAGGAGCATCTCCAACATATTGAGGCAGGTTTGCACTCTTGGAGGGAAGCGACGAGTTCTATGCCAAGCTCTCCAAGTGTGAGTTCGAGTTGACCAGAGATGCGTATGTCTGGGGCACATTATAGGGAGTGGACGGGGTGAGAGTCACGAGGAGAAGATCGGGGCCATCGAGGGATTGGCCCCGAGCCGCGGAATGTGATGGAGCTTCGGGGATTTATTGGCATTTGCACATGCACTCTGAAAGAAGTTCGTCGAAAGGGCTTCTCTCGGCTTCTTTGCAACCCTCCTGGATTTGAGAGAAAAGGGGCATTCGGTTGGTCGGACACGGCTGTCGAGCTTTTGACAAGCTCAAGGAGGTGATGAGCGGTTGTCCGTGTTGGCGTTGCCGAGATTTTACACGACCCTTTGTCCTAGAGTGTGATGCATCGGGAGAGAGATTGGTGCGGTTTTGATGCGGGCGGTCACGATTGCTTTTGAGAGCGGAAGCTCCTTCCACACGAGAGGTTGTATCCCATATACGACAAGGAGATGTTGGCCATTATGCATGCATTGGCCAAATACGAGCGGTACCTAGTGGGTAGCGGTTCGGGGTGAGGACGAGATCATAACGACATGAGATACTTTACGGAGTAGAAACGGTGCGGGGAGAGCGGCATGTAATATCCCCAGCGGAAATGAGACGATGATACACGAAATACAAACAAGCAACTATATAGAACAAAATGCGGAACTAGAATGTGGAGCAAGTACACATAAAATACCCAGAACGCTAAGCCATTTTATTAATTCGAGAATACATGTATGGGTACAATAGATAATCGAGAATAAGTGCACCTATCCTTGCAGAGGCAAGTGAAGAACCCTCTCGGGAGAATAGGAAATGGGCTGCCAATTGAGGACAACGTCTTAGTTCTTGGGAGAAATCTACAAGTAAGATACTCTACTGGAATGGGAGAAGCTAGAAGCATAGGGCTGATCCCCTTGCCGAGAATGAGCTGAAAATCGGCCAGGACCACACGAACTCACCACCCCAGGACAAAACCAGAAACCATATACAAAACGGACCACCTCGAAAATCACCCCCGAAGCCCTCCTCCTGAAAAAACGCTCTCTCCCGGCACAGCGCGAGGGAGAGGCTCAATAAAACATTTGCTGGGAAAGAGCCACAAAATACCTGCAAAACTCTCCAAGCCCGAATGGTCAATCCCTCCAAGGTGAAAATCTGGCGAGGGACTCCACGAAAAATCCCCACAATCGAGTGGCCACCAACACCAGCTGCGTCCTCCCTCCTGGGCTGCGCAGTCACCCTGAGACAGCTCCTACTGCAAAACGTCCACCAAAATCTCACTGCAAATCAACTGGCTGCCGAAGAATACCTTGCCCAGAAAGCGAGGGCACTCGAAGTCCCGGGGGCCAAGGGCGAGATCTCCCGACCAGGAGACACTCGGTTGCACTAAACGATCTTTATGACCCGACTAAACAACGGCGTGCTCAAGTAGACAAAAGTCTAGCTCACAATATCATCAACATATCAATAATGCCCAAATGAGGAGAGCTCCTCCCCCTTTTATAGCATTGGTCTCCCTCCAAACAACGTCCTCTCTCTCATTGGCTCCTCCACGTGGTGTGTGGCCCCCCTTGGCTCCCCCCTTAAGTTACAACGTTGCATCTACTAGGAAACACTTTATTTTATTTAAGTGAGTTAGACCCCTTTTCTCACTTTTTATTTATTAATAAACTATAATCGGCAAACTATACAAAAAATCAAATATTCCAATTAGCTAGGTACTAATTAGGGAATATTCTGATCTCCGAGCAAAACGTTGCTTTTCCTCAGCGAAGTGATGGATGCTGTACAATGTCTCCTCGCTCTCCCAAGTGGCATCCTCATCCGGCAAAAATTGCTTGTCCTCAAGCAACGCTTGAACAAGCCTACTCTCTGAGTGATGCTCCCTACCCGATCTTGCACAAAATATGCCGGGTCCCTTTAGAAACCTCTCGACCTGCATCACCACGATATGAAGGGATATCTCAATGCCCGGGATCCCAAAGTGACCTCTCACGGTGCCAGTCAACCAATAATTCCCCGGATCCCATCGCCATCTTAGCCAATAATCGCCCAAGTCCCACTGGCTCGGGGCGTACCTTGCCTGCAGCTATGACTAACTGCTCTAAGAGGTGAAGACCCCCAATAGCATCAATGCTCTGGGCTCTGTCTGCGTTGTACACATGTTGCATATGCTACCCCTCCAAGCGCATACCAAATCATCACCTCTCTCCAATCCACGTCATGACTCAATCCCATGCGATCTGATTCTCCGCAAATTGGGAAGGAGTCTGATAACGACAGTCTGGGTGCCCTCCTGCCCAGCAGGGATCTGTAACATCTACTATGTCCAAGGGCCCCCTGCTCTCATGTGCTCCCTTGCAAGGAATACTGAGTACCATCAGGGTACCAACTCATGATCTCCCGCTAGTCCATCTTGGAGGAAGCATACGATGTAGCAACAACGGCTGCATGTGGAACATGCACGGAGGTTGCCGCCAACCCGTAATCATCTCCCACTTTGCAAAACTAACACATCTACCTCCAACATCTCCGAGAGGATATGGATCATAGCCAAATTTCAGTCACGGTGCTCGGTGTCTGTGCATCTGACTGCTCCACCTCAAAGGGACCATTGACCCTAGCCACATATCCATCATAGGCTCAATGTGGGCACCCATCTGGACCTCACCAAGGGAAATGTCATGCACGATCGTCCATAGTATCCTCCTCTGTGGCTCCCGCTCCCTCATGTCTTTGCTCTAGGCGAAGTGTCTGAAGTGACTCATCACCCAGTATCTCTATCAGATCCCTGTTGCTCACCTACCCTCTGTATATCTGGTGCAATCTCTGTCATCATACTGCATGGCTTGCTCTTGCTCCACGAAGCAACCTCTAGCGATCCTATGGACTCATATGAAAGAGAGTCCTCACTCGGCATACGGAAGGAATGCCCTCTGTTCTACCTCCGCCACCTCATCTGCATTGGGACTACTGCCATCCACCCACTCTCGATGAAGCGTCGATACAATGTGCGGAGTCCAGGCAGCATCTTTGGGATGCTACCTCTGCTTTCGAACCCAATATCCTCCTGCTCATGCATGATCTCAACATGCCACGAGGGAAAAAATGATGCATGTCTCCCTCATGACTTTGCTCCCCCAAGCGTAGGCTCAGCTGATGACTAATGTGCCACACTACGAGAGGATCATCTCATCCCGCTAGTGCTGGCATCGTCTAGCGTGGCGGTGACCCGGTGCCGCTGGCCGAAAGTCTCTCGCCTAGTGTGTGAGGGAGCCATCCAAATGTCGTGGGTGTGCCTCACGGACCACATGCTGCTCATGTCCAAAGTGCCAAAGGACAACAATAAAATCGGTTGTGCCCATGAGTGATGTAGAAAGAGTGTCGGATGTGTGAGTCCCCACGAGATACCATCAAGTATCGCTCCTCTTGTCTCCTCATCGATCCTGGGTGAAATACCCCCCAAAGGTAAGCCCGGTGTCTCGCGTACGTGAGTCTCCACTGGATGCAATACTCTAAGACCATGTTGTGCCTGTGCAGTACGCCCTCGCAAGCCACCGTTCATCCATGTACTCCTCAACATGCCCTTGCACACTAAGGCATACCCACGAATCTTCTGTGGATACCCCATGCTATTGTTTGTGCCACCTGCTGTCCGTCTCGTGCCCACGGCACTGTCGGGAATACTGTCACTCCCGCGTGCTCTCAATGTGATGTGGGGCACTCCTCTCCACAATGCGATCCCACACACTACGGTACACCACCATGTAGCTCCATGTCCACCGAGTAGTCCAGCGATCACATTTGCTAGAAACTCACACACATCCATGGGTGTGATGTCCTGAGAGTTGTGCCTCTACATGTCGGACTACCACAATCGGTATCGTCATGTCCTTGTCGCATCCTTATACCACGTAGACAAATAGATCATCACTTGCAAATCTTCCTCGAGTGCGAGTGAATCTCCCTATGGGTCGGTAGTGTTACCACCCCTTTGCTCGGCTCATTGCATCCTCGTGCCCCCACACAAAGGTGAAGAATCTTTGGCCCCATACAAGGTGCCATGCGGTAGCTACCAATGCCACCTCCTCAGGCAAGCTCCTGCCAGGTGTCTTGGGCTCACCCCACAGTGACCAGTGTATGAATGTCATGCCAAGACAACCTAGAGTCTGCCCTACATAAGCCCAGTTTGGCCTGCGGAGGCGTGACAGCTGCACATGCTCTACTACTAGGCCAATGTACTCTCCAAGGCATAGTCGGCCGACCTGCACGGAAACGGTGGGTGATCCCACACGGATCCCAATGCCAATCACGGGGTTTCTGTATTCCCCATGCATAGAAAATCCTCGCTGAGCTACACTCGGATCCATCACTATCTCCATAGCCCACTCCCATGCAGAGTACCAACTCAAAATCTCTCGCCATCAACCTCAACATGTGGATGCTTTGTACCCACATGCAGCTACGATCGTCTCATACACGCTATCCAAGTCAACATATGAGATCGACTAGGTGGCTCTGCCTCTCTCTCCAACGGGAAGAGATGACCCAACAACAACTTGCTAGTCCCATCCATGCATGCACAGAAGGGGAATGATCGACGCTCCACCGTGCCCTACGATTGTACCATTAGGGGAATCTAGTCGTTCCCCAATGCGGACCAACTTGACGGGCCCGACTTGGCACAAGTCACTCTCACACCCTCCCGAGCTCCACAGTCCTGCAACAAAATGGCCTCCCGTGCGTGACGTGGCCTTCTCTCTCCAAACTCGAAGGTTTGTGCGAGCGGGATGATCTGTTGTCTGCGACCTATCATCCAATACCTGCTGTACACTCTAGTGCCTCATCGAAGGTGGATACATCTCCACGACCACGCACCCATGCAGTATCTTGCTACCCTAGGAAGACTCGGACGCGACTCCGGTCATCACCTCAATGGATGGCTCCTGCGGGGTAGGCTCTACCTTCTCCACTACCACATCAGCAGGCATGGCCAGGGAGGTCTCAATGAGGGGTGAATCTGTGCTCGCACTAGTGTGTAACCTCGGACTCCCACTATCTGTGTTCCCTCATCCTCCCAAGTGCGAGGTAACCATTTTTGTGGTTTCCCTCTCCGATCTCGGTCGATATTTGGAAAGAGGTATCAACTTGTCCACCCAAAGCTTTTTACGAGTGCACTGGATGACACTGTCAAATGGTCGGTAGATGGAATACATTCACTATGCGGCGTAAGCCCCCATCATGTGGCGCTGTTCCTACGTAAGTTGTGAGGTCTAATATCACGGCGGGAGGCCGAACAAAGTCTCTGAACGAGAGAGCCTCCATGAACTCCCGCCCGTATGCCTGGTACTCTGCAAAATAGTCACCCATGTGGCCCAGCTCCGGCCCTCGCTGTGCTGCTGTCCCTATGTCTTCATCCAGAAAAGTGGGCATGGTAGGACGTGTGGGTGTATGTGATGCCATATGCTGAGTGGCAACATGCTCCGCCAAATGGTGGGATGTGCCTGATCCCTCACCAATCCGAAATCCCCTTGGGGTTTCCCGCTGCCTAACCTCCAGCGCAGTGAGTCTCTGTGACACTTCCTGTATGTATTGGAATGCCTTTCTCTTTAGCGCAGCGAGTCTCTGTGACACATCCTGCATGTGTTGGAGCACCTCTCTAAATCTCCTCTCATCATCATTACCTGCCATCGGCTCTTTCTGCTATGTGTCTACAGGCTCCCCATGAAATGGCACTGCTGCTCCAAAACCATACTACTGCTTAACTTTGACCTTCGATTTACCCACTGAAAACTACTCAGAAAATTCCAGGAATTTGGGAAGGTGATCCTTGCCCAAAACCCAGAAAAACCCAGAAAACGTTTCTTCTAATTCCAACCTTCACAATTTGACCTTTTATATTTTGGCCCTTTTTCCAATTTCGTTTTTGGCACTGCACTGCTATTGCTTCTCCAAAATTCCCGCAAACCTCTGTATGATCTCTTTCCCGAAGTCATAGACCACAGGCTGAGCCAGAATTATGCTTTGATACCACTGTAATATCCCCAACGGGAAATAGACAGTAATACACAGAAATACAAACAAGCAACTATATAGAACAAAATGCCGGAACTAGAATGTGGAGCAAGTACACATAAAATACCAGAACGCTAAGCCATTTTATTAATTCTGAGAATACATGTATGGGTACAATAGATAATCAGAATAAGTGCACCTATCCTTGCACGAGGCAAGTGAAGAACCCTCTCAGAATAGGAAATGGCTACAATAGAGGCTGCGTCCTAGCTACTGGAGAAATCTGCCGTAGAATGCTGCTGCTGGAATGAACTGAAGCTAGGGGCTGATCCCCTTGCCGGAATGAGCTGAAAATCAGCAGACCACCTGAACTCACCACCCCGGACAAAACCTAGAAACCATATACAAAACGGACCACCTCCGAAAATCACCCCCAGAAACCCTCCTCCTAGAAAAACGTTGTCTCTCCCAGCACAGCGCAGAGGCTCAAGAAGAACGCTGGAAAAGAGCCACCAATCCCTCTGCAAAACTCTCCAACTGAATGGTCAATCCCTCCAAGCTGAAAATACGCTGAGGACTCCACGAAAATCCCCACAACCGAGCTGTACCAACACCAACTGCGTCCTCCCTCCTGGACTGCGCAGTCACCCTATGAGACCCAGCTCCTCTGCAAAACGTCCACCAAAATCTCCTGCAAATCAACCACTGAAACTGAAGGAATACCTTGCCTGAGCAGGCACTCGAAGTCCTCCGGGGCCAAGGGCGAGATCTCCGACCGGAGACACTCAGTTTGCACTAAACAATGCTGCAGACTGACTAAACAACCGGCGTGCTGAAGTAGACAGAAGTCTAGCTCACAATATCATCAACATATCAATAATGCCCCAAATGAGGAGACTCCTCCCCCTTTTATAGCATTGGTTTCCCTCCAAAACCAACGTCCTCTCTCTCATTGGCTCCTCCACGTGGTGTGTGGCCCCCCTTGGCTCCCCCCTTAGGTTACAACGTTGCATCTACTAGGGAAACACTTTATTTTATTTAAGTGAGTTAGACCCCTTTTCTCACTTTTATTTATTAATAAACTATAGTCGGCAAAACTATGCAAAAATCAAATATTCAGGCCAACAGAACAATTCAAGACAATACGACCTATCCAAACTTCCTGACTTTGACATACGGTATGTCAAAGGCAGGAATAACGATAATGGTGATGCCTTTCTCGTTTTCCGGCACGTTATCACTTATAGCTTGAGCCCGGTGGAGAGGCTCGGCTAGCGTTGAGTACTCAGGGTGAGAATTTGCATGTGAGGTCTGGATGGACAGGTAGTAGATAGCGGTACGAGTGGGTAGAGATCATCTATTATAGGGACAGGATCTTCTTGACTGAGGGATCTCAGCTCAAGAAGAAGATACTCCAGGCTTCACACGATTCTCCATTGGCGGGCCATCAGGGGTTCACCAAGACTTACAGGGCTGTTCGGGAGAGGTTCTCATGGAAGGGCCTCAAGGAGGACGTACTCCAGCATGTCAGGGAGTGCGATGTTTGCCAGCGAAACAAGGGAGAGATGAGCCATCCTGCAGGGTTGTTGCAGCCTCTTCCCATTCCGGAGGGGAAATGGGAGAGCATATCGATGGACTTCATCACAGGGTTGCCCATGGTGCAGGGCAAGGACTGCATCTTCGTAGTCGTTGACCGGCTGACGAAGTATGCCCATTTTTTTGCCATATCCGCACATCACACAGCAGCGCAGGTGGCTGAGCTGTTCTTCAGGGAGATTTTCAGATTACATGGTCTACCCAAGACCATTGTTAGTGACAGGGACAGCCGTTTCATGGGCGGATTCTGGCAGGAGCTCTTCCGACTAGTGGGGATTGAGTTGACACCGAGCACTAGTTATCACCCCCAGACGGACGGGCAGACAGAGATAGTTAACAAGTGGCTAGAGGGCTACTTGCGTAACTACGTCAGTAGACAGCAGAGGGCATGGCTAAAGTGGCTGCATCTGGGCGAGTACTGCTACAACACGACGCATCATATGTCTATTGGTATGTCACCTTTCTATGCCTTGTATGGATATCATTCCTTATCTTTCGTGGACATGATGTTTGGTGTTAGCAGGGCTCCGAGAGCCAAGTTATGGATCCAAGAGAGCCAAGATATCCTCCGAGCTCTCAAGGACAACATAGCCACAACACAGAATCAGCAGAAGTTGTATGCTGATAAGGGTCGGGTGGAGAGGCACTTCGAGGTAGGGGACTTGGTCTACCTACGACTACAGCCATACCGACAGTCTTCGCTCAAGCAGAAGGGGGCGGAGAAGCTTAAGCCCCGTTTTTATGGGCCATACAGGGTGATACGCAGGATCGGGCAGGTTGCGTATGAGTTGGAGCTGCCCCAAGGCAGCAAGATTCATAACATCTTTCATGTATCATGCTTGAAAAAGGCACTGGGCCAGCAGGTGACAGTCACAGAGGAGCTACCACCCACGGATGATGAGGGGCATCTGGTGTTGCAGCCGGAGGCTATTTTTGACACTAGGGAGAGGCAGCTGCGGAGCAGGAAGATCAGGGAGTTCTTGGTGAGGTGGAAGAACTTGCCGGATGAGGATGCCACTTGGGAGGATGAGAGGATCTTGCAGCATCCATCACTTCAGTTGCTTGAGGACAAGCAACGTTCTGCCGGGGGAGACTATAATATTCCTAATTAGCACTGCTAATTGGAATATTTCATTTTTGTATAGTTTTGCCGCCTTTAGTTAAATTAATAAATAAAGTGAGAAATAGGGGGTAAACTCACTTTAATAAAATAAAGTGCTACCTAGTTGATGAACGTTGTGACTTAAGGGGATGGCCTTGGGGGTCCACACACACATGAGGGGAGGCCTCACGTAGGCTCCTAAGGTAACTGCGCAGGTCAAGGAGGAGGTCAAGGACGCAGTTAGGGTTTTTGAGGGAGTTTGCACTATAAAAGGTGGGGTTTTCACTCCATTTGGTATCATTGATATGTTATTGATATTGAGAGCTAGACTTCTGTCTACTTCAGCACGCCGGTTGTTTAGTCGGTCTGCAGCACTGTTTAGTGCGAACTGAGTGTCTCCGGTCGGAGATCTCGCCCTTGGCTCCGGGGGACTTCGAGTGCCTGCTCGAGCAAGGTATTTTCTTCAATTTCTGTAGGTGATTTGCAGTGGATTTTTGGGTGGACGTTGCAGAGGAGCTAGCCCCTTGGAGTGACTGCGCAGTCCAGGAGAGAGGACGCAGTTTCAGCAGGGAGGACGCAGTCATTGTTGTGCAGCGTTGTTGTGTGGTGATTTGGTGGTGGTTCCAGCGTTTTTCAACCTTGAGGAGGTTGTTGTTTCAGCCGGAGGTTTTGCAGGAGGATTTAGGCCCCTTTCCCAGCGTATTTCTTGAGCCTCTGCGCTGTTCCTGGGAGAGACAGCGTTTTCATTGAGGAGGGTTTATTTGGTGGATTTTCGGAGGTGGAGCACTTGCTTCACGGTTTCTGGGTTTTGTCCGGAGGGTTGAGTACAGCTAGCCTTCCGATTTTCAGCTCATTCCGGTGAGGGGATCAGCCCCTAGTTCCAGTACATTGCAGCAGCAGCTTTCTACGGCAGTTTTCTCCAGCAGCTAGGACGCAGTCTCTGTTGTAGCCATTTCTCATTCTGAGAGGGTCTTCACTTGCCTAGAGCAAGGATAGGTGCACTCATTCTGATTATCTTTGTACCCATATATATGTATTCTCAGATTAATAAAATGGCTTAGCGTTCGGGTATTTTATGTGTACTTGTTCCATATTCTAGTTCCGGCATTTTGTTCTATATAGTTGTTTGTGGTTTTGCTGTGTATTACTGTTTATTTCCCGTTGGGGATATTACACTCTCGAAAGCTATGGGGTGGCCTCCCTGCATCAAAACTGCGCCTATCCCCTCCCTTGATGCATCACACTCTAGGACAAAGGGCTACGTAAAATCTAGCAATGCCAAAACCGGACAGCTGCTCATCACCTCCTTGAGTCTGTCGAAGGCCGTCTGCGCTGTATCCGTCCAACTGAATGCCCCCTTTTTGGTAAGGTCTGTAAGGGGTGCGGCAAGTTGGGAAAATCCCTTAACGAACTTTCAGTAGTAGGTGCAGATACCCACAAACCCCCGAAGCTCAGTCATATTCTTCGGCTCTGGCCAATCCCTGATGGCCCTGATATTCTCCTCGTGAACCCTCACTCTGTCCACCCCAATAATGTGCCCCAAGTAGAGCATTTCTGTGAGCCCAAACTCGCATTTGGAGAGCTTAGCATAGAATTTCTGCTTTTCCCATATGTGCAATACAACCTCAATATGCTGTAGGTGCTCCTCCCATGTCCCGCTGTAAATCAAGTTGTCATTGAAAAACACTAACACAAACTTCCTCAAGTGACTGCGAAAGATGTGATTCATGTATGACTGAAATGTGGCCGGAGCATTGGTCAGCCCAAAAGGCATCACCAAAAACTCAAAGTGACCGTAAAGACATCTGAAAGCAGTCTTGGGAATATCCTGCTCACGCGAATCTGATGGTACCCAGATCTCAAATCAATCTTCGAGAAGAACTTCGATCCCCTCATCTCATCCATCAACTCATCTATCCGTGGGATGGGGTACCTGTTCTTCATGGTCTTCTTGTTTAGGGCCCTGTAGTCAATGCACATCCTCAGTGTGCCGTCCTTCTTCTTCACCAACACCACTGAAGAAGCAAAGGGGCTAGTGCTAGGACGGATGTGCCCAAGAGCTAAGAGCTCATGGATGGCCCTCTCAATCTCATCTCGGTAGGCCTTAGGATGCCTATAGGGTGTAGTGATGACAGTCTGGATACCCTGCTCCAGCTCATTCGTGTGCCCAAACCCCCGATCCAGCGACTGCCCTGGTGGTACCTCTTCGAAAACCATGGCATATCTGTCTAAAATGGACTGTACATCTGTGTATACGGCCTGCCCTGTAGATCCTGCCTCTGAAACACGCAGCTCCACTACCCACTCTATGTCTCCCTTCCGTAATTCTGCCTCCATCTGATATGCTGAAACTGTCTGTGGTGGGTAGGTGTGCATACCCCGAATCTTCTCGTGCCTCCCAGTCTTCTTATCCGTCTACTATATCTCCAAGGTCTCCCAATCAGTGGTGACCTTCCCCAGCGTAATCAACCACTGCACCCCCAGTATCATGTTGGTGTCCGGAACGTCCACCACGAAGAAGTGATCTGTTAGGGTGTAAGTCCCCATAGTCACTGCCAAGGCTGGCACATACCTGTCACACTGCATAGTCCTGTCACCTGGAACCAGTACCGAAAATCCATCAAAGCTCTTCGTTGGTATGCCCCTCCACTCTACCAACTGGGCATCAATAAAATTGTGGGTGGCCCCACTGTCCACTAATATTGAAACACGTTGTCCCTGCACTGTGCCTTGGACACGCAGTGTCAAGTATTTGGGAACTCCTCGCAAAGAAGCAAGGGCTCCCCTGGTAGGTGCAAACGCTGCATCTCACGCTCCTGGTGGTGGAGGTGGCAGATGATCTTCCCTCTGCGCTGCGTTGTTGCCTCCTACCTCTATCTCCTCATACTCCTCTTCCCCGCTACTGTCGGAGAAGACCTCGATGTAATGTGCCTTCCTCGCGACACAACGGTGTCCTGGTGCCCATGGCTCTTGGCATGTGAAACATAGCCTCTTTCGCCTCAGATCTCTCCTAGTCTCATCATCCACCGGCCCTCTGCCCTGGTTGCCCTTTGGATGCGGAACCCTCACGTCCTTCCCCTTCGGTTGGAATGTCAGTCTCTGGGGAAAAGGAGCTCTAGTCCGGGGTAGTGCATCCTGCAAATCTCGAGTCCTCCCAACTGCATCATGCAGTGTAGTTGGCCTCGTCGATCTGAATAACCCCCGTAGAGGCTCTACCAATTCGTTTATGAACATATAGATCATCCGAGCTGCGAATAAATCAGGCACCATCATGGAAAGTCTCAAGAACTCTGAAATGTATGTGTCCGGACTTCTGGTCTACTTGAGCTTAGTCAGCTCAACAAAGTGCTCCTCTGGATCCCTCCGATCAAATCGCTCTATTAGCGTCCGTGTAAACTCGGCATATGTTGTCACTCCTAAGTGTCCCAGCGTAGCCATCCCGTGAAACCACCAGTCATGGGCCTCGCCTTCCAGGTGCAGCGCTGCCACCTTGATGCCCTCTGGCTCTGCCATCTGGTTAAGCTGGAAATATATATCCAACTTCTCCACCCAAGCCTTTGCCAAACACTTGGATGATCCGTCAAATGTCGGTAGATAGAACCTGCTTACAGTGTGCTGTACATCCTCGTCATGTGAGTGCCTGTTCCCCCTGTGATGGTTGCGGGGTCTGTTGTCCTGCTTGAGTTGAACAAAGTCATGGAATGTGAGGGCATCTCTGAACTCCTGACTGTAGGACTGATACTTAGAAAAGTAATCTCTCATGTGTGTCGGTTCCTGCTCCTGCTATGCTCCTGCCTTAGTGTCTGCAGCAAGAAACGTAGGAATCGTGGAACGGGGAGGCATGTGTGATGCCATCTGCTATGCTGTGATGTGCTCCTGCAAATGATGGGATGTGCCCTTGCCCTCTCCAATATGGAAAACCCTTGGGGTCTCACGCTGTCTAGAATCTGCCGTGAACCTTTGCCTCATCTCTTCTATCGGTCTCGTCAAATCCTGCACTGATTTGAGTTGAAGTTCCCCAAACTCCTTCCCGGCATCTCTTTCCTCCGCCATTGGTTCCTTCTCCTCTGCATCCACAACTAGAACACCGTCACCTTCCCCGAAGGTGATCTCTAACCTCTGCTCCTGGTCTCTGTACTTCCTCCCTCGGTAACAGATGTATGGTTTACCTGTTGATGTCATAGACAATCTGCTCCACAGGCTGAGCCAAGTCTATGAGCTTTGATACCACTGTAATATCTCGAATGGAAATAAACAGCAATATAAAGCACATAAACAAAGAACTACAACAACTAGAGAGACATCATAAGAAAAATAGACAATATGGAGAACGCTGAGCCATTTTATTAATACTGAAAGATGGAATGTGTAAAAAAGGTGATCAGAATGATGGCACCTTGGCTTGCACTAGGCAAGCGTAGAAATACTCTCAGAAGATAACCCAGAATTGCTGCTCCCTCAAAGACTGCGTAATCTCCAGTGCTGCTGGCGCTGCTGCTGTGTTGCTGCTACTGTTGGAATGAAATGACTATTTGGGGCTGCTCCCCTCGGAAAATTGTGAAACTTCGGGAATGTCCTCTCCACCCAATACCCAGAAAAGCCCAGAAAGATTTTCGGAAATGGTCGACCTCCGAAGATGACTCCCTTGAGGCTCTACACTATTCCCCAATGAGAAACGCTGGCCCTGAATGATTTGCTGCAAATAATGGCCTCCGACACTACCAAAATGATGGCATAGGGAAGGGCTGACCCCTTTCCAACTCTCCCGCGCTGAATCCCCCGATAAACCCTCAATTCGGAACCACCTCCATCCTAGACTGCGTCCTCCCTCTCACAGACTGCACTGTCTCTTCCAGTGAATGCTCCCAACTGTGGTTGCTGCAACTCTCTCCGACAAAACAAAGATGGAACTCCTCACCCAAGCAGGCACTCGAAGTCCCTTGGGGCTGAGGTTGGGATCTCCGCACGAAGACACCCGGTGTATTGAACAGTACGTGCAAACTTTGCTCAACAATAAGCGTGCTCAATGTCAAAAGACAAATAACAAAGATGCATAATCAGAATGAATGAAATGAGGAGACCCTCTCCCTTTTTATGCTTGGAGAGCTTTGTTCTCACCTAGGCACCACCATCAACTACGCTGTCTCCTTGAGCCATGCTATCCCTCTCTCTCTGCGCTGGCTTGGGTCCACATTTCCTACGGTGTCCTTTTCCCTACGCTGCCACTTCGACCTCTAGGCCCCACGCTGCCAATTAATCATGTTTCAAAAGTGACATTAGGAAATGCTTTTATCCCAAGTGTGAGTTAAGTGTCCCTCTTCACCCACTTTATTTCTAACTTAATTTTATTAAAGTAAAGTAGTAAAAAATTAATATTTCCAATTAGCTATTACTAATTGGGAATATTACAGTCCTCCCCGGCAAAACGTTGCTTGTCCTCAAGCAACTGCAATGATTGGATACTGCAAAATCTTCTCACTCTCCCAAGTGGCTTCCTCATCCGGTAGGTTCCTCCATCTCACTAGGTACTCCCTGTTTCTCCTGCTCCGTAGCTACCTCTCCCTAGTGTCAATAATGGCCTCCGACTGCAGCACCAGATGCCCCTCATCATCGGTGGGCGGAAGCTCCTCAGTTGCAGTCACCTGCGGTCCCAGTGCCTTCTTCAGGCATGACACATAAAAAATGTTATGAATCCGGCTACCCGTGGGCAGCTCGAACTCATATGCAAACTCCCCAATCCTGCATGTCACCCTGTATGGTCCATAAAAGCGGGGCTTGAGCTTTTCAACCCCCTTCTGCTTTAGCGTGGATTGTCGATATGGCTGCAATCATAGGTAGACCAAGTCCCCTACCTCAAATTGTCTCTCAACACGTCACCTATCGGCATACAGCTTCTGCTGACTCTGTGTTGTAGCTATGTTATCCTTAAGAGCTCGGAGTATATCCTGACTCGCTTGAATCCAATCCTTGGCCCTAGGGGCCTTGCTAACACTAAACATCACGTCAGAAAAAGATAAAGCATGATACCCATATAAAGCATAAAATGGAGACATACCAATAGACATATGGTGGGTGGTGTTGTAACAGTTCTCTCCCAAGTGCAACCATCCTAACCATGCCTTCTGCTGCCCGCTACATAGTTACGCAAGTAGCCTTCCAGCCACTTGTTCATTATCTCTGTCTGTCCATTCGTCTGTGGGTGGTAACTAGTACTCGGGGTCAACGCAGTGCCCACCAAACGGAAAAGCTCCTGCCAAAACCCGTCCATGAAGTGGCTATCCTTGTCACTGACAATGGTCTTTGGGAGACCATGCAATCTGAAAACAGCCCTGAAAAATAACTCCGCCACCTGAGTTGCAGTGTAACGTGCTGATATGGCGAAGAAATGTGCATACTTTGTTAGCCGATCAACGACTACAAATATGCAATCCTTGCCCTGTACAGTGGGCAACCCCGTGATGAAATCCATTGAAATACTCTCCCATTTCCCCTCAGGTATGGGAAGAGGCTGTAGTAACCCAGCCAGATGGTTCATCTTGCCCTTGTTGCGCTGGCAAACTTTGCACTCCTTGACATGCTGGAGTACGTCCTCCTTGAGGCCTTTCCATGAGAACCTCTTTTGATGGCCCTATAGGTCTTGGTGAACCCCTGGTGGCATGATAATGGTGAGTCATGTGAGTTGTGCAATATCTTCTCCTTGAGCTTGGAGCTCTCAGTCAAGAAGATCCTGTCCCCTAAGTAGATCACCTCATCCATCACTCTGTACCTGTCATCTGTAACCTGTTCGTCCAACACCTCACAGTCAAAACGGTCCTTGGAGTACTCCACCAAAAGTTGAGCCCTCCAGTCCATATCCAAACTCATCAAGGACAACGCTTCCGGTCTGCATGAAAGTGCATCAACCACCACGTTGTTCTTCCCCTTGACATACTCGATGTCAAAATCATATGCCTGGATCTTGCTGACCTACTTCTGCTGCCTCTCTTGCAACTGCTTCTGCTCTAGAAAGAATCGGACGCTGTTGTGGTCCGTTCTCACTTTGAACCTGTTCCCTACCAGGTACTGCCGAAACTTGGCTAATGCATGCATGATGGCCAACATCTCCTTGTCGTATATAGCATACAACCTCTCATGCGGCAATAGCTTCCGGCTCTCGAAAGCTATGGGGTGGCCTCCCTGCATCAAAACTGCGCCTATCCCCTCTCGTGATGCATCACACTCTAGGACAAAGGGTTGCGTAAAATCTGGCAATGCCAAAACCGAACAGCTGCTCATCACCTCCTTGAGTCTGTCGAAGGCCCTCTGCACTGTATCTGTCCAACTGAATGCCCCCTTTTTGGTAAGGTCCGTAAGGGGTGCAGCAAGTTGGGAAAATTCCTTGACGAGCTTTCGGTAGTAGGTGCAGATACCCACAAACCCCCGAAGCTCTATCACATTCTTCGGCTTTGGCCAATCCTTGATGGCCTTGATCTTCTCCTTGTGGACCCTCACTCTGTCCACCTCAATAATGTGCCCCAAGTAGAGCATCTCTGTCAGCCCAAACTTGCATTTGGAGAGCTTAGCATAGAATTGCTGCTCTTCCAATATGCGCAATACAGCCTCAATATGCTGTAGGTGCTCCTCCCATGTCCTGCTGTAAATCAAGATGTCATCGAAAAACACTAACAGAAACTTCCTCAAGTGACTGCGGAGATGTGATTCATGCATGACTGAAATGTGGCCGGAGCATTGGTCAACGCAAAAGGCATCACCAAAAACTCAAAGTGACCGTAATGACATCTGAAAGCGGTCTTGGGAATATCTTGCTCCCTCACGCGAATCTGATGGTACCCGAATCTCAAATCAATCTTTGAGAAGAACTTCGATCCCTTCAACAAATCCATCAACTCATCTATCCGTGGGATGGGGTACCTGTTCTTCATGGTCTTCTTGTTTAGGGCCTTGTAGTCAATGCACATCCTCAGTTTGCCGTTTTTCTTCTTCACCAACACCACTGAAGAAGCAAAGGGGCTAGTGCTAGGACAGATGTGCCCAAGAGCTAAGAGCTCATGGATGGCCCTCTCAATCTCATCCCGGTAGGCCTTAGGATGCTTATAGGGTGTAGTGATGACAACCTGGATACCCTGCTCCAGCTCAATTGTGTGCTCAAACCCCCGATCTGGCGGCTGCCCTGGTGGTACCTCTCCGAAAACCGTGGCATATCTGTCTAAAATGGACTGTACATCTGGGTGTACAGCCTGCCCTGTAGATCCTGCTTCTGAAACACGCAGCTCCACTGCCCACTCTTTGTCTCCCTTCCGGAAATCTGCCTCCATCCGGTGTGCTGAAACTGTTTGTGGTGGCTAGGTGTGCATACCTTGAATCTTCTCGTGCCTCCAAGTCTTCTTATCCGTCCACTCCATCTCCAAGGTCTCCCAATCAGTGGAGACCTTCCCCAGTGTAATCAACCACTGCACCCCCAGTATCACGCTGGTGTCCGGAATGTCCACTACGAAGAAGTGATCTGTCAGGGTGTATGTCCCCATAGTCACTGCCAAGGCTGGCACATACCTGGCACACTGCATAGTCCTGTCACCTGGAACCAGTACCGAAAATCCATCAAAGCTCTTTGTTGGTATGCTTCTCTTCTCTACCAACTGGACATCAATAAAATTGTGGGTGGCCCCAATGTCCACTAATACTGAAACACGCTGTCCCCGCACTGTGCCTCGGACACGCAATGTCAAATATTTGGGGACTCCTCGCAAAGAAGCAAGGGCTCCCTCGGTAGTTGCAAACGCTGCACCTCCCGCTCCTGGTGGTGGAGGTGGCAGATGACCTTCCCTCTGCGCTGCGCTGCTGCCTCCTGCCTCTATCTCCTCATACTCCTCTTCCCCGCTATTGTCGGATAAGACCTCGATGTAATGTGCCTTCCCCGCGGTACAACGGTGTCTTGGTGCCCATGGCTCTTGGCATGTGAAACATAGCCTCTTCTGCCTCAAATCTCCACTGGTCTCATTGTCCACTAGCCGTCTGCCCTGTTTCCCCTTTGTTGAATCCTTAGTTAAAGAGGAGGGGGGGGGGGGCGTGGGGTGAATCAGTTTAACACATACATAAGCTTTTTAAATTTTTCATCAACTTATTTACAGCTTAATTTTATAACCAACTTTAATATGTGAACATCCTTAATATGTTGCAGCAAGTATCAAATTAATGTGACACCAAACTTATTATGAGAGCAGCAAACATTAAGCAGATTGGGTAGATCATATCAACACATAGACAACACACATAGAGACAGCAGATATAAATGGAAACCCATAAAGGGAGAAAACCACATCTTATTATTATTGTGATGCAAAGGCAAGCTCCAACTCCCTCTCACCAATGTTTTTCTGCAGGCACCAACCTACAGGAGGCTCCGACCTTAGTCAGCTACAACTTACAACTATCAAGCTTCAACTTGATAGGGAACCTCCAACTATTTATCAAAAGAAATGTTTGCTGATTTACCTCAGATATCAGCTCAGTTTTGTAGCATCTCTTTCTGCTCCTCTCTTCCTTATCTTCTCTGCCTCAATTCTCCATACTCTGCATTCTCTATACTTACTCTCTCTAACCTTTCTATGCTTATCAGGGTGATATTATTTATAGATATTTCCTTATGACTTTTTGTATTCCTCAGGGAATTCAAAATGGATAGCCATGCCTCTTAGCCTTCTGCCTTCTCATTTCTTTTCCAGTTCACTCAAAAAATATAATTGTATGTATTAATTTTAACATTACAGTGGGATTTTTTGTTTTCTTCCGGAGACTTGCCAATGCATCACAAACAATATAAGCCAATTAAAACTTTTACATTTAATTACAATGAGAACTCCAGCTCACTCATTCAGCCTCTTGGATCATTGCGCTTGTCTTTTCTGTGACTGTGTTTGTCCCTTTCGGCTCTGTTTGATCTCCTGTTCACTGTCGCAGTGTAACTGCCATATATATATGTAACTGTTATTTTCATATATCGCCATTCAACTCTCGGCATGATAATGATGTGTTTTTACCATATAAACTGCCCCTTTATGTAACGCAAATAAACTCACGGAGAACTTAAATAAAACATTTTAATACTTAAAATTCCTTTTCGGGCCAACTCGCCGAGCTTGCTTTATTCTCTGATGCGATGAGTCACCTCCTGAATTCTTCCGATTGCGATTAATCGCAATCGCAACTTCTAGTTGTGAGGTCCGATGCTTCGATGTTCCGATGGTCTGTTTTCTTCCGATGTGATCAGTTACTGTACACTTCACTGTGCCGATGTGATGGGTTACTGTAGACCCCACTATGTTTTTCTTTAGATCCAATGGTTCCACTCTTCAATGATTTGACGGTTGCAATTGAATCGCACCATCGCGATCGCAACATTCAACCGATTGTTCAATTGCACTTTACTTCCGATGCGATAACTTGCTCCGATGCGCTTTGAGGCGGAATTCAAGCAAATATAGGTCTCACAGTTTATAAGTGAATCGGGTTCGCTGCTTCAATCAGAACTTTTGTTGATATGTTCCTCTGCCATTAGTTTCTCTGATGCGATACTCGAGGGTCCCACCATGTGGTACTTCGTTTGTTTTAACTCGAACCATAAAGTGCTACATATAAATATATATATATGTGTTTTGGTCCTTTGTATATAAAGCGCAACATATATAAAGCGCTGCATATATATAAAATTTCCGCTTCAGCTTTAATGTATCCTCCAGCTTGGGTTATGATTCTCGGAATTTTATGTAGGGGGGTCCCACCCTACACACACAATATCTTCCGTCAACATTATATCAAGTCTTGGACTTAGACATAAGCCCAACACTAGTATATATATATATATATATATAACCTCTCGGGTTCCATAGTTTGATTAATGTTTCCGCTTCCCAGTATAACCTTAACCATGTAGCATATTAACATTGCAATAGGTATCAAACCCCGACTTCGTGCAAAAGCGCTCGGGCCCACAGTGTACCACTATATGCTGACTATCATATGTACCACTCCTTTGGTGACTTGCATATCAATTATAATATATTGACATATATAACGACCCCGTTCAATTTATTATGAACCTTATAATAAACCCACACATTTAACTTATATGTGAACACTTTACCATGTAGTTCAACCTGCATTCGGCCCATCATATATATCAACATATGTTAATATAAGTTATAACCTCTGCCTGTTTATTAACTTTCATAACACGGAATACACATTCATTCACATAATACTTTGGCTCCGCAGCTCTGAATGTAGGACCCACATCCTTGGTTCTTTTCCCCGCACCTTCACCTTTGATTGGACGGTCAATTTGCTCTCGCGCACCAACTGAGCTTTGGACCCCCATCTAACGGACGACGCGCAATATCGCGCAACTTAAATGCTCGCTTCATAATTCTCCAAAATCACGCGAAAAAAGTTGTTTTACAAAACCGCCTGAGGACACGTGTCCTTCAATGACACATATTGCGTTCATTTTGGCAATACTGTTTACCACTTCAACCGACGCATGAACCCACTGGTTTTGTGGCCCTCCAGTTTTGCTGTTCATGTTCGGGGTTCCACTTATAGTCATGGTTCCGCTTCAATAAAGAATTTCGCTTCTTCGTTATATATAAGCTCTATTCAAACTATAATATATAAACCCTTCTTGATTTTGCTATATACCTTTCTTCAACACTTTGATATATATGAACCCTGTTTCATTGCTATTTTAAAATAACGCTATCATAAGGTTTAACACCTGACTATATTAGATTTTATTGTTTAATTCTTGGTATTACCCCTTATACACAGAGCCTCAGTTCCGCCTCTGCTTGATCATTTCATTGCTTGTTAACGACTCTGCCTCTATATTCTCTGCCTCCGCCTCTGCTGCTCGATCGTTTCATCTCTGCCTCCTCTGGTTCTGCCTCCTTTCTCTGTCTCTGCCTCTCTTTTTGTTGTCTTGTCTCTGTAAATAAACTCTTCCTCTGTTCTTCTCATGCTCCCTGTAGATGTTACTATACCATTCACCAAAGACCTACTGTCTTCTTCTTTGCTTCTGCTGCTGTCCTTTGCCATCAATGACAACACTTCTAACAGTCTCCCCCTTTGGCATTGATGGCAATACGCTTCCTCTGCTTGCCTTTTAGGACCCTTTCTTCTGTTGCTTGCTCTTCCTCCCCCTTTGACATCAATGGCAAGGGGTTGCTCATTTCCCAGTGTTCTTTTAAATCTCATCCATGTTGCTTTGATCTTGAGGACCTGTTTCATGCTTTCGTTGGTAACTGATCTCCCTCTGGAATGATATTTTCGTTTCTGTTCTCCCCTTGAAACGATGCTTTCTCTTCATATTAGAGAGTAGCATCTACAGATACTACCCCTAGTCTATCTCTCAAATACTCAAATGGTTCTATAGCAAGAGGTTTGGTAAATATATCTGCTGTCTGTTCTTTTGTTGGTACATACTCCAGTTTTACTATCTTCTGAGCCACTTGTTCTCGGAGAAAATGATACTTTGATTGGGATATGTTTGGTTTTTGAATGAAGCACGGGATTTTTAGAGATACTTATAGCACTTGTATTATCACATTTGATTGAGATAGGTTCATTAATACTTACCTTCATGTCTTGGAGGGTTTGCTTCATCCAAATGACTTGTGTACAACATGCTGCTGCTGCTATATATTCTACTTCTGTTGTAGACAGAGAGATAGATGTTTGTTCACATGTGCCCACACAGGACTTTCTTCTGATAGAATGCGCCTCACTTGTTAGCACTGCTGTCATCCACTGCATTTGGCCCAATACGCATGTGCCATAACGCTAAGCGGCACCACCTGGACCAAAGTCCATATTATAATGTGGCTACCATGGTTATCTAAATATTCTTTGTTGCATAGAAGATGATTTTAGTAGTGGCGAAGTATCGCACACGGTCCTACGCTAGCATGATGTACGATCGCAATCATCGGTATAAACGGAGACTTCCTATCATGGATCTGTAGAAGTCTTTGATCTATCGTGAGATCATCATCGTGGCCTCAACTTGCATCCGAGTGTTCATGGAGTTCGACGAGTTTAAGGTCTGCATTTTAGACTTTTTCAACTCAATGGGAGTGTGCAGATGAATATATTTATGTTGTACCTAGATTTGAAGTCCTAAGTAGAAATTGAGTTCTCCAATCATGGACATCTCAAACTCTGATTTCATCTCCTCAGCAAATCCTTTTGCTAGCTCATCTTTGTTGCTTCCAAACATAATGTCATCAACATATACTACAACAATCAGGAGTTCATTTCCATGGGCTTTTATGTATAGATTGATGTCTACTCCTCCTCTCTTAAAGCCTTGTTTTTGCAAATACTTATCTAGTCTTGAGTACCAAGCACGAGGAGCCTGTTTCAGTCCATATAGAGCCTTCTTTAGTTTGCACACATAGTCTTCTTTGTCTGTTAATGAGAAACCTTTTGGTTGTTCCATGTAGACTTCTTCTTTTAGATCTCCATTCAGAAATGCAGATTTCACATCCATTTGATATACCTTGAAGTCTTGGTAGCATGCAAAGGCCAGAAACATTTTGATAGCTTCCATTCTGGCTACAGGGGCAAATGTTTCATCGTAATCAAGTCCTTCGATTTGTGAATATCCTTTGCAAACAAGGTTGGCTTTATTCTTGATTACCTGTCCTTGCTCATTCATTTTATTTTTGAATACCCATTTTGAGCCTATGACATTTTTCTCATTGGGTCTAGGAACTAATTCCCAGGTATTGTTCTTCTCAATTTGGTCTAATTATTCATTCATAGCATTCACCCAATACTTGTCCCTGCTGGCTTCTTCAAACTTCTTTGGCTCTATTTGTGATAACATGGCTATGTATACCTCTTCTGTCTGTTCAGTTCGCTGCCTTCTTGTCTGGACCCCTACTCTCTTGTCTCCAATGATCTGATCTTCTGGATGGTTCTTTTGAGTGTATCTTGAGGGGGCTTTCGAGCTCAGTTCAGCATCTTCTGTTGTCTTGCTTGTTTCATCATCATTTTGGTTTTCTTCTTCATGGTTGTCTGAAGGACTGCTGCAGTCTGTACTTCTTGTCTTGTTTGGAAGTTCTTCATCAAATCTTACGTCAATGCTTTCTACAATTTTTCGAAGAGTCTTGTTGTAGCACCTGTACCCTTTACTTTTGGATGCATATCCTAGAAATATCCCTTCATCTGATCTTGCATCAAATTTCCCCAAATTTTCATCATTATTCTTTATGTAACACTTGCTTCCAAAGATTCTGAAGTTCTTGATTGAAGCTGGTTTACCATGCCATAGTTCATAGGGAGTCTTGTCACTGCTTGGCCTTAAATGAGCTTTGTTAAGGATATGCACGGCTGTGTGCACTGCTTCTGCCTAGAAGGTTTGAGGAATATTACTCTCTTGCATCATGGCTCTGGCAATTTGTTGTACAGACCTGTTTTATCTCTCTAGTACTCCATTCTGCTGAGATGTCCCTGCAATAGTAAATTGTTGCTTTATCCCATGTTCATTGCATAGGTCTGCAAAATCATAATCTGTGAATTCACCTCCTCTGTCTGATCTGATGCATTTTAGCTTGCATCCTGTTTGATTTTCTACTAAGGCTTTGAATATTTTGAATTTCTCCAGAGCTTCCGATTTATTCTTGAGAAATGCAACCCATGTCATTCTGGAGAAATCATCTATTATTAGCATGAAGTAGGATTCTCCACTTGGTGTTTTAGTTCTTGCAGGTCCACACAGGTCCATGTGCACAAGCTGGAGTGGTCTTCTTGTTGATAACTCATCTTTGGCCTTAAATGATGTGCGGGTCTATTTGCCCAATTGACAAGATTTAATGCAGCATTGGAAGGACGCCAAGGAGTGCTTCTCCATGGCCCCTACTATTGTTCCGATCGATGATATGATGCGAGCGAGATGTTCCAATCTTCTGTGCCATAACCATGACTCCTCAAGTTTGCTAATATGGCAACCATCTTCCTCTTCCTATTCATAGCCGTTACTCTCGTTGAACACGCTGATCTTGTGGTGTGATGGCTACACGGTCCTTTCATGAACTTTCGTGCCCATATCCCCGTAGGCACGACACTTGATAGAATTTGCTTTGACTATATTCAAATGTCTTTGGTGCTTTCTCTTTTGTCTCCATTCATTGAGCCTTTTCCTTTACATGGTTATCATTGTTGCCGTTTGGTTTCTTTTAATCCAGTCTCAGTGTAACATCCCTCAAGATATCTTAGTTTATGGCTGTTTAACTATGTCTATCCAAATACCATTGGCTTTTTAGGTCTTGAGCAGTTAGAGCCAGGTCACATTTGTTCACCTTCTTTTTCCACTGGAAGCGTTCTTTTGTTTGGAGATTTTTGTGAGATGATGAATCACATCCTCTAAGAGGACATTTGGAAGACATATGTCCAATTTTATTGCATACATAGCATTTGATCATAATTTTTGCAGAATTGTGAGTATAAGTAAAATCTCCTTGATTCATAAACCTCCTTGAGGTGTTGTACATCAATCTTTGTCCATATTCTCTGCACTCAATGATTTTATGGCCAAATTCCTTACAATAAAAACAGTAACCATAGAAACAATTTGCATACCTGATGTGAGGTTGTCTTCTCCATTTGTTTGCTTGAGACAGTCTCTTTATAGTTTGCATCTTTTGCTGGTTTGAATTACTCCTCCTTGTATGACAGTATGCAACAATGTGTCCCAGCTTGTGGCAGGCATAACAGGTGGCATTTTTCATAGGAGGGAAGAATCTCCTTTTATGGCTTCCAAATTTGACATACTCAGGGGTATATGAGCCTTTTTCTGTTGTCTGAGTATTTATTTCATTCTTCGTTATTAGAGGTTTCTTCTGGTTTTTGTTTCCCTCATTACATGTTTCTTCTTTTGTAGGAATTATTCGAGCTGCTTCATCAGCCTTCTTTGCTTTGACAAAAATAATATTTTTGTTTTCTTTTTCTTTGCTTTTACTTGATTCTCCTTCATAGCCTATCCCAGTCTTTATTAGAGGAGATCTTTGAGACTCCAGAATTTCGTTAAACTTACCAGAGCTTGTTGTTTGAGAAGAATTTATACACTTTCCTTTGAGCATGTTCTAATTTCTTCCTCAGACATACTACTTCTTCTTCCAACTTCTCTTGTTCTTGAGTTTTATCCTTGATTTGCTTAAGTAACATGTCTTCTATCTTCTTGGCTTCTTCAAGCTCTACCTTCAGCTGCATGAGGACTTCTCAATTTTTCTCTTCTCTTACATACTTGAGGAGAATGTCCTTTTGTTTTCTGCACTTCAGTTTGAGTCTGTCAATCTCCTCCAGAGCACTTCTTAGCTCCCCCTCAAGGCCAGCTTCACCTTCTTCTTCATCTTCTAGCAGGAGTCCTTCAAGTTCTTCTATGGCCATCAATAAAAATTCAGAGGTTCCTTCTTCACTTGAGGGTTTATCTGAGTCTTCAGATGCACTGCTGTCTTGTTGAACATAGTAAGATTTTCTATTGAATTTCTTTCTTTTCTGCCAGTTCTTTGATGCAGTTTTCTCTGATTCATGAGCCTGATTCCTTGCTTTCTTATGAGGACACTTAGCAGCATAGTGTCCAACTCTTCCACAGTTAAAGCATTTGAATGGAAGTTTACCTTTATATTTACCTGAGCCTCTGTCCAGTTTCTTGACAAACTTGGCCTCTTCTTCATCAGAGCAAGAACATATATCTTCCTTTTCTTCTTTCTTCTTTTCTGTTTTAAAAGCTACCTCCCTCGTACTTGGCTTCTTCTGTGGGAGTCACATCTCATAGGTTGTTAGATTTCCAAGTAACTGGTTCGTGGTCAAGGTTTCCCAATCAACTGTTTCTTCTATTGCAGACACCTTGGGGTTAAAACTGGGTGGAAGAGATCTTAGAATATTTTGTACAATTACACTTTCTGGTATGGTTTCTCCAAGAGCTTTCATATTGTTAACAATTTCTGCAACTCTTAAGAAGAAGCTGCCAACATCTTCATCATCATTCATTTTTAAATTTTCAAACTGAGCTCTGTATACTTGAAGTTTGGCTGTCTTTACCTTTTTATTTCCCTCATGGATGTTTTCAAGAGTATCCCACATATCTTTGGCAGTCTTGCTGTGCATTACTTTGATAAATTCAGCCTCACATAGTCCATTTAAGATTGCATTCATGGCCTTTTCATTTGCTACAAATTCTTGTTTAGCTTCTCTCTCTGGACTAGTTGACTTTGGGGCATATCCAAATTCCACAGCAGCCCAAACCTCTATTCCTAGAGACATTATGTATGTTCTCATTCTGATTTTCTAGAAGGCATAATTAGCACTGGTGAAAAAAGGGGCTTTATTGGTTGAGCTTCCTTCTTGACTAGCCATCCTGGGGACCTAGGATCTCCTTTCAGTGGTTAAACTGGTACAAAGGGAACTGGTTCTGATACCAATTGTTGAATCCTTAGTTAAGCTGAGAGGGGGGGGGGGGGGGTGAATCAGTTTAACACATACATAAGCTTTTTAAATTTTTCATCAACTTATTTACAGCTTAATTTTATAACCAACTTTAATATGTGAACAACCTTAATATGTTGCAGCAAGTATCAAATTAATGTGACACCAAACTTATTATGAGATCAACAAACATTAAGAAGATTGGATAGATCATATCAACACATAGACAACACACATAGAGACAGCAAATATAAGTGGAAACCCATAAAGGGAGAAAACCACATCTTATTATTATTGTGATGCAAAGGCAAGCTCCAACTCCCTCTCACCACTGTTTTTCTGCAGGCACCAACCTACAGGAGGCTCCAACCTCAGTCAGCTACAACTGACAACTATCAAGCTTCAACTTGATAGGGAAGCTCCAACTTCCTCAATTTATCAAAAGAAATGTTCGCTGATTTACCCCAGATATCAGCTCAGTTCTGTAGCATCTCTTTCTGCTCCTCTCTTCCTTATCTTCTTTGCCTCAATTCTCCATACTCTGCATTCTCTATACTTACTCTCTCTAACCTCTCTATGCTTATCGGGGTGATATTATTTATAGAGATTTCCTTATGACTGTTTGTATTCCTCAGGGAATTCAAAATGGATAGCCATACCTCTTAGCCTTCTGCCTTCTCATTTCTTTTCCAGCTCACTCAAAAAATATAACTGTATGTATTAATTTTAACATTACAGTGGGATTTTTTGTTTTCTTCCGGAGACTTGCCAATGCATCACAAACAATATAAATGTAATATCCCGTTTCGGGGATATCTCTAAAACACGACAAACTCCAACCAGAGATGGACTGGGAGGGCATTCACTGGATATTCCGCCTCTGAGAGAGGACGAGATCCGGAGGCTACCTGGCCCTTTCCAGACTCCGTCTAAGAGTGAAAGATAAACACACAAAGTGGTATAGAACTAGAATGCTCAGAAATATAAATAAATGACAGTGCAGCAGACATATAATAACAGAGAAAGAAATTACAGCAACTCATCTAGAAAACATAGAGAGGAAATGCTGAGCCATTTTATTAATTTGAGAAATATAATGAAGTACAATAGGTGATCAGAGTGATGGCACCTAATCTTGCTCAGGCAAGTGAAGAAACACTCTCAGAAAATACAGGAAATGGCTGCTCTATGAACTGCGTCCTGGCTGCTGGAAAACTGCCGTGTCGCTGCTACTGCTGGAATGGACTGAAGACTAGGGGCTGATCCCCTTACCGGAATGAGCTAAAAATCTGCAAAACTCCTCTACTCACCAACCCGGAAAAAACCCAGAAACCATATAAAAAATGGCCAACCCCCGAAAATCACTAGAAAATGCCTCCTCAGGGAATTACGCTGGCCTCCAAGGCTCTGCGCAGAAGCTAAATGGAAATAGCTGAAACACCGCCTCAAACTCCGCCAAAATCATCCTATGGGCAAAGGCTGATCCTCTACTCAAAATCTCGACTGAATCTCCTGCAGAAACCCCAATCCGAAGCACCTCCACAATGGACTGCGTCCTCTCTCCCAGTGACTGCGCAGTCTCTATAAGCTCTAGCTCCGCAACAAACCCAAACAACAAACTACTCACAAAATACTAAAAAACTAACCTTGCCCGAGCAGGCACTCGAAGTCCCCCAGGGCTAAGGGCGAGATCTCCGACCGGATACACTCAATGCACTAAGCAACGCTGCAAACAGGCTAAACAGCCAGCGAGCTCAAGAAGACAAAACGTCTAGCTCAAAATCATCAACTCTAGAATGAATGAAATGAGGAGGCTCCTCCATCTTTTATAACGTTGGTTTCCCTCCAAAACCCCAACGTAGCCTCTCTCTCCTCCACGTACTCATCCTCATTTGCGCAGAAGCTTCTAGAGTGTACGTGGGCCCCCTTCTCTACGTGGTGTTTGGCCCCCTTGGGCTCCCTTTAAGTCACAACGTTGTGCTACTAGGAGGATGTTTTATTTCACTTAAGTGAGTTAGACCCTCTCTACTCACTTTTTATTTATTTACAAACTATAGATGGCAAAACTATACAAAATCGAATATTCCAATTAGCTGTCGCTAATTAGGAATATTACAGTATCCCCCGGCAAAATCTTGCTTGTCCTCAAGCAACTGAAGTGATGGATGCTGCAAAATCTTCTCGCTCTCCCAAGTGGCATCCTCATCCGACAAATTCTTCCACCTCACCAAGAATTCCCGGACTATCCTGCTCCGTAACTGCCTCTCCTTGGTATCAATAATGGCCTCTGGCTGCAACACCAAGTGCCCCTCATCATCTGTAGGTGGTAGCTCCTCTGTCACTGTCACCTGCTGCCCCAACGCCTTTTTCAGGCATGTTACAGGAAAAATGTTGTGGATCTTGCTGCCTTGGGGTAGCTCCATCTCATACGCAACCTGCCCAATCCTGCGTATCACCCTGTATGGCCCGTAAAAGCGAGGCTTGAGCTTCTCAACTCCCTTCTGCTTCAGTGATGACTGTCGGTATGGCTGTAACCGTAGGTAGACCAAGTCCCCTACCTCAAACTGTCTCTCCACCCGACCTATGTCGGCATACAGCTTCTGCTGGTTCTATGCTGTAGCCATATTGTCCTTGAGAGCTCGGAGGATGTCCTGACTCTCTTGGATCCAAATCTTGGCTCTAGGAGCCTTGCTAGCACCGAACATCACATCAGCAAAAGATAAAGGATGGTACCCATACAAAGCATAAAACGGTGACATACCAATAGACATGTGATGTGTCGTGTTGTAGCAGTACTGCCGCAAATGCGACCATCTCAACCATGCTCATTGCTGCCCACTGACATAGTTATGCAAGTAACCCTCCAGCCACTTGTTAACTATCTCCGTCTGTCCATCCGTCTGTGGGTGATAGCTGGTACTCGGTGTCAACTCTGTCCCCACCAGCCGGAAAAGCTCCTGCCAAAATCCGCCCATGAAGCGGCTGTTCCTGTCATTGATGATGGTCTTAGGAAGACCATGCAGCCTGAAAACCTCTCTGAAGAATAGCTCGGCCACCTGTGCTGCTGTGTAATGCACGGATATGGCGAAAAAGTGCGCATACTTTGTCAGTCGATCAACGACGACAAAGATACAATCCTTGCCCTGCACCATGGGCAACCCTGTGATGAAATCCATCGATATGCTCTCCCATTTCCCCTCCGGGATGGGAAGAGGCTGCAACAATCCGGCGGGATGGCTCATCTCCCCCTTATTCCTTTGACAAACATCGCACTCCTTGACGTGCTGGAGTACGTCCTCCTTGAGGCCCTTCCAAGAGAACCTCTCTCTAATGGCCCTGTAGGTTTTGGTAAACCCCTGATGGCCTGCCAATGGAGAATCATGTGATGCCTGGAGTATCTTCTTCTTAAGTTGAGATCCCTCAGTCAAGAAGATCCTATTCCTGTAATAGATGATCTCATCAACCACCCTGTACCTGTCATCCGTCACCTGTCCATCCAGCACCTCACATGCAAATATGTCCTTGGAGTACTCCACTAAAAGTCGAGCCCTCCAATCTGTATCCAAGCTCATAAGAGATAACGTGGCTGGTCTACGTGAAAGGGCATCTTCTACCACGTTATTCTTACCCTTGACATACTCAATGTCAAAGTCATATGCTTGGATCTTACTGATCCACTTCTGCTGCCTCTCCTGTAGCTGCTTCTGCTCCAAAAAAAACTTGAGGCTGTTGTGATCAGTCGTCACCCTGAACCTGTTCCCTACCAGATACTGCCGGAATTTGGCCAAGGCATGCATGATGGCCAACATCTCCTTGTCGTATATAGAATAAAACCTCTCATGCGGAAGGAGCTTTCGACTCTCAAAGGCTATAGGGTGTCCCCCCTGCATCAATACTGCGCCGATCCCCTCTCCCGACGCATCACACTCCAAGACAAATGGTTGCGTAAAATCTAGCAATGTGCACCGGGGCGGGCGCCACTCATCACCTCCTGAGCTCTACAAAGGTCTTCACGTCTTATACATGATATCTCCAACTGAATGCCCCCTTCTTCGTCAAATCTGTAAGGGGTGCAGCAAGCTGTGAGAAACCTCTGACGAAATTCCTGTAATAGGTACATATCCCAATGAACCCTCGAAGTTCCGTCACGTTCCTCAGCTCCAGCCAATCTCTGATGGCTCTAATCTTCTCCTCATGGACCCTCACTCCGTCCACTCCAATAATGTGACCCAAATACAACATCTCCGTCATCCCAAACTCACACTTGGATAGCTTAGCATAGAACTATTTCTCTTCCAAGATGCTTAGTACTGCCTCTATATGCTGGAGATGCTCCTCCCAAGTCCTGCTATATATGAGTATGTCATCGAAGAAGACCAATACAAACTTCCTCAGATGATTGCGGAAGATATGGTTCATGCAAGATTGAAAGGTGGCTGGTGCATTGGTTAGCCCATAAGGCATAACCAAAAACTCAAAGTGCCCGTAGTGACACCTGAAGGCGGTCTTGGGAATGTCCTGTTCCCTCACGTGAATCTGATGGTACCCCGATCTCAAATCAATCTTCGAGAAGAACTTAGCTCCTCTCAACTCATCCATCAACTCATCGATCCTAAGTATAGGGTACCTGTTCTTCAGAGTCTTCTTGTTCAGGGCCCTATAGTCAATGCACATCCTCAAGGTGCCGTCCTTCTTCTTCACCAACACCACGGAAGAAGCAAACGGACTCGTGCTCGGTCTAATGTGCCCGAGAGCCAACAACTCCTAAATGGCATGCTCAATCTCATCCCGATAGGCTTTGGGATGCCTATAGGGGGTAGTGATCACCGCCTGAATACCCCCGCTTCGTTCACAGAAGGAGCTGAAACCTTCTACCTGAGCTGACTGCAGACTCCAAACATTATGACTATGTCACAGGACAGTCTGAGGACCCTGATGGTAATTCAGCCACTGTAGTTCGCCTCCATGTCACAACTAACTCTCACACTCTATGTCTCGTTTTCGAGTCTCCGCTCCATCGGTGTGCCGAAACTGCCCGAGGTGGGTAAGTATCCCGTGGATCTTCTTTTCATGCTTCCCGGTCTTTTGTCATCCCACTCCATCTCTAAGGCCTCCCAATCCGTGGTGACCTTCCCTAGAGTAATCAACCACTGAACACCCAGCACCACATTGGTATCTGGTATGTTGACCACGAAAAAGTGATCAGTGATGGTGTAGGTACCCATCGTCACTGCCAACTCTGGAACATACCTGGCACACTGCATCGTCTGGGCTCCTGGGACCAAGACTAAAAACCCGTCAAAGCTCTCGGTCGGTATACCCCTCCGCTCGACCATCTGTGCATCAATGAAGTTGTGGGTCGCCCCACTGTCAACTAAGACTGACACTCGCTGGCCAAGTACTGTCCCTCGTACGCGCAGCGTCAAATACTTAGGAACTGATCGCAAAGCTGCAAGGGCCCCTCCTGTGGGTGCAAAAGTTGCACCTCCTGTCCCTGGAGGTGGAGGCGGCAACTGATCCTGGGCCGTCTGACTATCTCCTGCCTCCTCATCATCGTCCTCATCCTCTTCCCCGCTATCATCGGAGAAGACCTCAATGAAGTGTGCTTTGCCAGCAACACACCTATGCCCTGGTGCCCACGACTCCTGACAAGTGAAGCACAGCCGCTTCTTCCTCAACTCCCTCTTGGCATCATCATCTATCTATACTCGTCCTGGATTTCCCTTTGGAGGAGGAACCCTCACATCCTTTCCCTTGGGCTGGAAGCCCTGTCTCTGGGGAAAAGGTGTCCGCGTCTTAGGCAATGCATCCTGTAAGTCCCTGGTCCTGCTGATGGGATCTTGGAGTGTAGTTGGTCTAGTAGATCTGATCGGACCTCAAAGTGGCTCTGCCAATCCCTCCACAAACATATAGATCATCCGTGTCGCGGATAGATCTGGCACCATCACCAAAACCCTCAAGAAATCTGCAATGTAGGTCTCGGGGCTCCCAGTCTGCTTGAGCCTCGTCAGCTCAACAAAATGTTGTTTCGGTTCCCTCCGGTCAAACCGCTCCATCAACCTCCTGGTAAACTCGGCATATGTCATCACTGTGGAATGCCTGAGTGTTACCATCCCATGGAACCACCAGTCCTGGGCCTCACCATCCAAATGTAATGTTTCCACCTTGATGGCCTCCGTCTCTGACATCTGATTAAGCTGGAAATAGATGTTCAGCTTCTCCACCCAAGACTTTGCCGAACTGTTTGATGATCCATCAAACGTAGGCAAGTGAAATCTGCTAGAGGCACGGTGGGAATCTCCATCATAATAATGTCGGTGCCCTCTATGATGGTTGCGGGGTCTACTGTCCCGCTGGAGCTGCACAAAATCTCGGAATGAGAGAGTATCCCCGAACTCCCGCCCATAGGCCTACACGCAAAATACTTGCCCATGTCCGCCGCTTCCGTCGTTCCCCGCCTCAAGTCCGTCTCCCAAGAAAGTGGGCATGGTAGAGCGGGTAGGTGCAACGGAAGCCATCTACGAGGAGTATCACGCTCGAGCAACACCATGTCTTAAAATGATGGGGATGTACCCGATCCTCTCCAACCCGGAAACTCGGGGCCCCACGTCGTCTCGCCCCACAACGGTGGGAAATCTCCTCGACCCATCACTCGATCCGTCTAGCTAGAGCTCGCACCGATTTGGAGGAGGCTCTCCCAAAATAAGTTTGGTCTTCAGGTCATCTCGCCATCGGGATTCCCTTCGTCTTCGAATCTAATACAAGTTCTCTGATTTATCCTCATTACGGCTCTCTCTCCTCGTCGGTTCACCACTCGAACACGGGGCCTCCTCTCCCAGGCTCCAACCTACGCTCACGGTCTCTATACTTCCTGCCTCTATAGCAAATATAGGGTCTCCTCCCCGGTGTCATAGACCACAGGCTGAGCCAGAACTATGCTCTGATACCACTGTAATATCTCGTTTCGGGGATATCTCTAAAACACAGCAAACTCCAACCAGAGATGGACTGGGAGGGCATTTACCAAATATTCCGCCTCTAGAAGAGGACGAGATCAGGAGGCTACCTGGTCCTTTCCAGACTCTATCTAAGAGTGAAAGATAAATACACCAAGTGGTATAGAACTAGAATGCTCAGAAATATAAATAAATTACAGTGCAGCAGACATATAATAACAGAGAGAAATTACAGCAACTCATCCAGAAAACATAGAGAGAAAATGATGAGCCATTTCATTAATTTGAGAAATATAATGAAGTACAATAGGTGATCAGAGTGATGGCACCTAATCTTGCTCAAGGCAAGTGAAGAAACACTCTCAGAAAATACAGGAAATGGCTGCTCTATGAACTGCGTCCCAGCTGCTGGAAAACTGTCGTGTAGCTGCTACTGCTGGAATGGAATGAAGACTAGGGGCCGATCCCTTTGGCGGAATGAGCTGAAAATCTGCAAACCTCTTCTTCTCACCAACCCAGACAAAACCCAGAAACCATATCAAAAATGGCCAACCCCCGAAAACCACCAGAAAATGCCTCCTCAGGGAATTACGCTGGCCTCCAAGGATCTGCGCAGAGGCTAAATGGAAATAGCTGAAACACCACCTCAAACTTCGCCAAAATCCTCCTGCAGGCAAAGGCTGACCCTTTGCTCAAAATCTCGACTGAATCACCTGCAGAAACCCCAATCCGAAGCACCTCCACAATGGACTGCGTCCTCTCTCCCAGTGACTGCGCAGTCTCTATAAGCTCCAGCTCCGCAACAAACCCAAACAACAAAACTACTCACAAAATACTGAAAAACTAACCTTGCCCGAGCAGGCACTCGAAGTCCCCCGGGGCTAAGGGCGAGATCTCCGATCGGAGACACTCAATGCACTAAACAGTGCTGCAGACAGGCTAAACAGCGAGCGCGCTCAAGAAGACAAACATCTAGCTCAAAATCATCAACTCCAGAATGAATCAAATGAGGAGGCTTCTCCATCTTTTATAACGTTGGTTTCCCTCCAAAACCCCACCCAGCCTTCCATACCATCCCATGCTCCGTGGAAGCTGATGCAAACAAGCAATCCTCACCAGTCTCATGACCAGACTGCCCAGCTCCAACTGCTTGCAGAGGACCTGCACCCAAAGCAACGCCCCACTCCGCTGGAAAGCCCTGCTGCAACTGCTCATGAAGTTACTGCCTTCATGACCAAGGATGATGAGCCCAGGAAGACCATGCCCAAAACTTCCAAAGAAATGAACCGCCACCGTGCCGTCAGGCCGCGGATATGGCAAAAAAGTGTGCATACTTTGTTAGCCGATCAACAACAACAAAGATACAATCCTTGCCCTGCACCATGGGCAACCCCGTGATGAAATCCATCGATATGCTCTCCCATTTCCCCTCCGGAATGGGAAGAGGCTGCAACAATCCCGCGGGATGGCTCATCTCCCCCTTGTTCCTCTGACAAACATCGCACTCCCTGATGTGCTGGAGTACATCCTCCTTGAGGCCCTTCCATGAGAACTTCTCTCTAATGGCCCTGTAGGTTTTGGTAAACCCCTGATGGCCTGCCAATGGAGAATCATGTGATGCCTGGAGTATCTTCTTCTTAAGCTAAGGTCCCTCAGTCAAGAAGATCCTGTCCCTGTAGCAGATGATCTCATCAACCACCCTGTACCTGTCATCTGCCACCTGTCCATCCAGTACCTCACATGCAAATTTGTCCTTAGAGTACTACACTAAAAGTCGAGCCCTCCAATCTGTATCCAAGCTCATAAGAGATAACGTGGTTGGTCTACGTGAAAGGGCATCTGCTACCACGTTATTCTTACCCTTGACATAATGTCAAAGTCATATGCTTGGATCGTACTGATCCACCTCTGCTGCCTCTCCTGTAGCTGCTTCTGCTCCAAAAAGAACCTGAGGCTGTTGTGATCAGTCCTCACCCTGAACCTGTTCCCTACCAGATACTTCCGGAATTTGGCCAAGGCATGCATGATGGCCAACATCTCCTTGTCGTATATAGGATACAACCTCTCGTGCGGAAGGAGCTTCCGGCTCTCAAAGGCTATCGGGTGTCCTCCCTGCATCAATACTGCGCCGATCCCCTCTCCCGACGCATCACACTCCAAGACAAATGGCTACGTAAAATCCGGCAATGCAAGGACTGGGCAGCTACTCATCACCTCCTTGAGCCTATCAAAGGCTCGCTGCGCTTTATCTGACCAACTGAATGCCCCCTTATTCGTCAAATCTGTAAGGGGTGCAGCAAGCTGTGAGAAACCTCTGACGAACTTCTTGTAATAGGTACATATCCCAATGAACCCTCGAAGTTCTGTCACGTTCTTCGACTCCGGCCAATCTCTGATGGCTCTAATCTTCTCCTCGTGGACCCTCACTCCGTCCACTCCAATAATGTGACCCAAATATAACATCTCCGTCATCCCAAACTCACACTTGGAGAGCTTAGCATAGAACTATTGCTCTTCCAAGATGCGTAGTACTGCCTCTATATGTTGGAGACGCTCCTCCCAAGTCCTGCTATATATGAGTATGTCATCGAAGAAAACCAATACAAACTTCTTCAGATGACTGTGGAAGATTTGGTTCATGCAAGACTGAAAGGTGGCTGGTGCGTTGGTTAGCCCATAAGGCATAACCAAAAACTCAAAGTGCCCGTAATGACACCTGAAGGCGGTCTTGGGAATGTCTTGTTCCCTCACGCGAATCTCATGGTACCCTGATCTCAAATCAATCTTCGAGAAGAACTTGGCTCCTCTCAGCTCATCCATCAACTCATCAATCCTGGGTATAGGGTACCTGTTCTTCAGAGTCTTCTTGTTCAGGGCCCTGTAGTCAATGCACATCCTCAAGGTGTCGTCCTTCTTCTTCACCAACACCACGGAAGAAGCAAACGGACTCGTGCTCGGTCTGATGTGTCCGAGAGCCAACAACTCCTGAATGGCCCTCTCAATCTCATCCCGATAGGCTTTGGGATGCCTATAGGGGGTAGTGATCACCGCCTGAATACCCTGCTCAAGCTCAATGGTGTGCTCAAACCCTCGGTCCGGTGGCCGACCTGATGGTATATCCCCAAACACTACATCATGTCTGTCAAGGATGGCCTGTATATCCGGATGAACTGCTCGACTGGTGGTCTCTGCCTCTCATGTCCGCAACTCAACCGCCCACTCTATGTCTCCCTTTCGGAAGTCTGCCTCCATCCGGTGTGCCGAAACTGTCGGAGGTGGGTAAGTGTGCATCCCGCGGATCTTCTCATGCTTCCCGATCTTCTTGTCATCCCACTCCATCTCTAAGGCCTCCCAATCCGTGGTGACCTTCCCCAGAGTAATCAACCACTAAACACCCAATACCACATTGCTATCTGGTATGTTGACCACGAAAAAGTGATCGGTCACGGTGTAGGTACCCATCGTCACTGCCAATTCTGGAACATACCGGGCACACTGCATGGTCTGGGCTCCTGGGACCAAGACGGAAAATCCGTCAAAGCTCTCGGTCGGTATACCCCTCCGCTCGACCATCTGTGCATCAATGAAGTTGTGGGTTGCCCCACTGTCAACCAAGACTGACACTTGTTGGCCATGTACTGTCCCTCGTACGCGCAGCATCGGATACTTAGGAACTCCTTGCTAGGCTGCAAGGGTCCCTCCTGTGGGTGCAAAAGCTGTACCTCCTGTCCCTGGAGGTGGAGGCAGTAACTGATCCTGGGCCGTCTGACTATCTCCTACATCCTCGTCATCCTCTTCCCCGCTATCATCGGAGAAGACCTCAATGAAGTGTGCTTTGCCAACAACACACCTATGCCCTGGTGCCCACAGCTCCTGACAAGTGAAGCACAGCCGCTTCTTCCTCAACTCCCTTCTGGCATCATCATCTATCTGTGCCCGTCCTGGATTCCCCTTTGGAGGAGGAACCCTCTTTTCCTTCCCCTTGGGCTGGAAGCCCTGTCTCTGGGGGTAAGGTGTCCACGTCCTTGGCAATGCATCCTGTAAGTCCCTGGTCCTGCTGATAGCATCTTGGAGTGTAGCTGGTCTAGTAGATCTGACTAGACCTCGAAGTGGCTCTGCCAATCCCTCCACAAACATATAGATCATCCGTGTCGCGGGTAGATTTGGAACCATCACCGAAACCCTCAGGAAATCTGCGATGTATGTCTATGGGCTCCCTATCTGCTTGAGCCTCATCAGCTCAACAAAATGCTGTTCCGGATCCCTCCGGTCAAAACGCTCCATCAACCTCCTAGTAAACTCGGCATATGTCGTCACTGTAGAGTGTCCGAGTGCAACCATCCCATGGAACCACCAGTGCTGGGCCTCACCATCCAAATGTAAGGTCGCCACCTTGATGGCCTCCGTCTCCGACATCTGCTTAAGCTGGAAATAGATGTCCAGCTTCTCCACCCAAGACTTTGCCGAACTATTTGATGATCCATCAAACGTAGGCAAATGAAATCTGCTAGAGGCACGTTGGGAATCTCCATCATGATAATGCCGGTGCCCTCTATGATGGTCGCGGGGTCTACTGTCCCGCTGGAGCTGCACAAAATCTTGGAATGAGAGAGCATCCCTGAACTCCTGCCCATAGGCCTGATACTCTGCAAAATACTCGCCCATGTGTTCGGGCTCTGCCTCCCGCTGGGCTCCTGCCCCAGTGTCTGCTCCCAAGAAAGTGGGCATGGTAGAGCGGGTAGGTGCACGTGAAGCCATTGGTTGAGGAGTATCACGCTGAGCAACACCATGCTCCGGCAAATGATGGGATGTACCTGATCCCTCTCCAACCTGGAAAACTCGTGGAGTCTCACGCTGTCTCGCCTCTACAGCGGTGAATCTTTGACCCATCACCTCGATCTGTCTAGCTAGATCCTGCACTGATTTGAGGAGTGCCTCCCCAAACTGTTTGGCCTCTGTGTCATCCGCCATCGGCCCTCTCTGCTCTGAATCTAATACAGGCTCCTCCTGTTGCGTCTATCACAGGCTCTCTCTCCTGCTTTGTGTCCACCACCCGAACACAGTCTCCCTCTCCGTAGGTGTTCTCCAACCTACGCTCACGGTCTTTGTACTTCCTGCCTCTATAAAAGATATATGGTCTCCTCTCCGGTGTCATAGACCGCAGGCTGAACCAGAACTATGCTCTGATACCACTGTAATATCCCGTTTCGGGGATATCTCTAAAACACGGCAAACTCCAACCAGAGATGGACTGGGAGGGCATTCACCGGATATTCCGCCTCTGAGAGAGGACGAGATCCGGAGGCTACCTGGCCCTTTCCAGACTCCGTCTAAGAGTGAAAGATAAACACAACAAATGGTATAGAACTAGAATGCTCAGAAATATAAATAAATGACAGTGCAATAGACATATAATAATAGAGAAAGAAATTACGACAACTCATCCAGAAAACATAGAGAGGAAATGCTGAGCCATTTTATTAATCTGAGAAATATAATGAAGTACAATAGGTGATCAGAGTGATGGCACCTAATCTTGCTCAAGGCAAGTGAAGAAACACTCTCAGAAAATACAGGAAATGGCTGCTCTATGAACTGCGTCCTAGCTGCTGGGAAACTGCCGTGTAGTTGCTACTGCTGGAGTGGACTGAAGACTAGGGGCTGATCCTGTTACCGGAATGAGCTGAAAATCTGCAAACCTCCTCTACTCACCAACCCGGACAAAACCCAGAAACCATATCAAAAATGGCCAACCCTCTAAAATCACCAGAAAATGCCTCCTCAGGGAATTACGCTGGCCTCCAAGGCTCTGCGCAAAGGCTAAATGGAAATAGCTGAAACACTACCTCAAACTCCGCCAAAATCTTCCTGTGGGCAAAGGCTGATCCTCTGCTCAAAATCTCGACTGAATCTCTTGCAGAAACCCCAATCCGAAGCACCTCCACAATGGATAGTCGTCTCCTTCCCAAAGGAAGGATCACAAGTGAAGGCTCTATAAGCCCCAACCTCAAGAACAACCAAACAACAAAATCCACTAAATAATCGAAACCTGTAACTCTTGCCCGAGTGTGCACTCGAAGTCCTCCTGGGCTAAGGGCGAGATCTCCGACCTGACTCAATGCACGGCAAGGCCAGAGACAAAGCAAATCACCACTGGGCTATGCCTTCCAAGAAGACAAAACGCCTAGCTCAAATCATCAACCTGCACGTTTGAAATGAGGAGTGCTCCTCCATGTGATCTTTTATAACGTTGGTTTCCCTCCAAAACCCCAACGTAGCTTCTCTCTCCTCCACGGTGTCTGTCCTCATCTCACGTAGCTTAGAGTGCAATGTTGGCCTCTTCTCACGTGTGTTTATCTCCTTGGCTCCCTTTCTTTTCGTCACAACGTTGTGCTACTAGGAGGATGTTTTATTTCACTTAAGTGGGTTAGACCCTCTCTACTCACTTTTTATTTATTTACAAACTATAGATGGCAAAACTATACAAAATCGAATATTCCAATTAGCTGTCGCTAATTAGGAATATTACAATAAACCAATTAAAACATTTATATTTAATTACAATGAGAACTCCCGCTCACTCATTTAGCCTCTTGGATCACTGCGCTTGTCTTTTCTGTGACTGTGTTTGTCCCTTTTGGCTGTGTTTGATCTCCTGTTCACTGTCGCAGTGTAACTGCCATATATATGTAACTGTGCTTTTCATATATCGCCATTCAACTCTCTGCATGATAATGATATGTTTTTACCATATAAACTGCCCCTTTATGTAACGCAAATCAACTCACAGAGAACTTAAATAAAACATTTTAATACTTAAAATGCCTTTTCGGGCCCACTCACCGAGCTTGCTTTATTCTCTGATGCGATGAGTCTCCTCCTCAATTCTTCCGATTGCGATTAATCGCAATCGCAACTTCTAGTTGTGAGTTCCGATGCTCCGATGTTCCGATCTTCCGATGCTCTGTTTTCTTCCGATGCGATCAGTCTAGGTTGCGGGGAAGCTTCAAACCCCCTGCGTTTCCGTTTCCGAAACGCGCTTCGTGCGGGAGCGTTTCGGAAACGCTCGGAAACGCGCTCCCGAAAACGCTTCCTAAGGGGAGCGTTTTCAGGAGCGCGTTTCCGAACCTGTTAAAACGCTCGCTGTCTTTTCGGGAGCGTTTCAGGAAGCGCTCGGGAGCGAACGCTCCCTGAGCGCTTCCGACGTTTAAAAAATGCTTCGGGAGCGTTTTTTAAACGCCGGAAGCGATCGGGGAGCGTTCGCTCCCGAACACTCCCCGGAAAAAAAAAACGTTTCCCGTCGCGCGGAAATTTTTTTATGTGAAAAATCTAATTGTAAAAAGGGGGGGGGTTTCATTTTAGTTTTTATTGTTTGTTCATTGTTGAGAGAGCGAGAGCAAGAGTTGAGAGAGCAAGAGTTGAAGGAGAGCGAGAGCAAGAGTTGAAGGAGAGCAAGTGCCAAGGAAGGAGAGCAAGGAGCAAAGCAACAGGAGAATTGCAAGAAAGAGGTAGGCCTTCTAATCCAATTTAGTATACTAGATGAATACAGATTACAATTGAGTTGCAATTAAAATCTAATTTTTCTTGAATGTTGCATTTTATTGGATTTAAAACTTAAAAAATGAATTGTTTTTTTCCTATGTTGCATTTCCTATTCCCATTTGGCATTTTTCCATTTGTTTTGCAGGCTAGAAACTTGAAACTTGTTTCCATCATGGTTATATGGCTAGGGATTTTCCTCATGTTGGTTCCTTTCTTTGTGATAATGGTGTTGGAGAGTGCTAGAAGAAAGAGGCAAATCAGAGAAGAGGAGGATGAAGAGGAGGGTTATGGTGGATCTGAAGAAAATCCTGAAGAGGAGGATTATGCTAAGGAGGAAGTGGGGAGTGGAGAACCTGAGAACATAGATTCCCCAACTAAACAAGACCAAACTCCTTTGTGGAAATATGTTCAGAAAATGGAAGGAGGGAAAGGTGGTGGAACCACTAAATTTATTTGCTCCCATTGCAATAAACAATACCATGGTTCATACACCCGTCTGAGAAGGCACCTTTGTGGGATAATGCCAGGGGATGGAACTAAAAATCTTGGAATCAAAGTTTGTACTTTTGTGCCAGCACCACAGAGAGAGATATATAGGAAGGAAGAGGGGGTTGCCCTACAGAGATCGTCTAAAAGATCTAGGGGTTTCGTTGATTCAGGCCCAACACATCATGGACAAACAAGTTCAACTTCCACCCATGCCAGTGGTTTTGGAAGCAGTGGCACTGGATTAAGGCGTAGAACCATATTCGATTTCCTAGACGAAGGGTGTAGGAATGATGTGGATTCAAAAGTTTACCGGTTTCTATATGCATGTGGGGTGCCATTCAATGTTCTTCGCTCACCTTATTGGCATGAAATGGTTTCTGCCATTAATGATGCCCTCAAAGGATACAAAAGCCCTGGGTATGACAAGGCCAGAACCGTGGGTCTTGATCATGAAAGAGCTAAAATAAACAATTCTTTGGCTAGAATGACAAGTTCGTGGAATGAGCATGGGCTGTCCATTGTCTCTGATGGATGGACTAATGTAAAAGGAAAACCATTGATAAATGTTTTGGCTGTGTCGGTTAGTGGTGCAATCTTCCTGGCAACTTATGATTATTCAGAGAAATTCAAAACCGGCATTAACATTGCAGAACCATTACTTGATATAATTGAAAAGACTGGGCCATACAATGTCATACAGGTCATCACTGATAATGTTGCTAACTGTAAGGCAGCAAGAGCAATTATTGAGGATAAATACCCCAACATTTTTTGGTCTGGGTGTTTGGTTCATATTAACAGAACTTTTGATGCAAAGACATCATCAAAACGTTAACTCATCTAAATGGTTTATGGATTTCAAAGAGAGGATCAAATTTATTACAAATCATAGCAATACCCATGGGCTTTTCCGTACTCACTCCAAATTGGAGTTGCTGAAAATAGGAAAAACTAGATTTGCTAGTTATTACCTCACCTTCAGGCGCCTTTTGAAGGTAAGAGAGTCATTGGCTGCAATGGTATCAAGCCCACACTGGCAGGTATTAAAGGACAGGGCGGCAACAGTGGTTGACAGGCAAAGTTTTGAACATGTGAAGGAGACCGCCCTTGACCCTCAGTTTTGGGCACGTATGAGGGAAATTGTGAGTTTTACCAAGCCCATTTATAACATGATTCGCTTTGCAGATACTGATAAACCAGTGATTGGAGAGGTTTATGAGTAGATGGATAGCATGTTGGGGCAAATAAAAGATATTGTTAAGGATAATGATCCCAACTTGTATGTTATGATTCATGACTGTGTGTGTGCACGGTGGAATAAACTCAATGTTCCACTACATGCCTTGGCATATATCCTTACGCCAAAATATTACTCTCCATCTTGGTTGGGCCAACCTGCACTCACGGAGGTGTGGGTTAGGTGGAAACTCACACGTATCTAGGGAGTACAAGAGGGGTACATGAATATCAGATAACTAAATATTCAGTAAGTAAAGAGTGGCAAGTAGATTGCGCCTTAATTAGGTGGAGTATCTACTTGAAATGCTGAATTTTGTTCTTTCTACAATAAAGACATATTGGCACTGTCAGCCTCACAGGAAGCATATGATAAGATGGGACTTTCTGACAAAGTTGAGCAGTGCCTTCACAAGTTGTGAATACTTCTTCTGCAAAGAGGTGTTGGAGCACCTACATCTTCATACATAATGTGAGAAGAAACAGGCTGAATGAAAACCGAGCTGAAAGTTTGGTTTATGTGCATTACAACTTGAGGTTGTTGAGCCATTACTGTGATCGGGCAAATGAGGATCAATCATATAGAGTCTGGGACAACAACCCAGAGGATGATAATTTGGAGGACGGCACGTTACATCTGGAAGAATTGGAAGCAGAACTTTCTAGGGATGATGATGAAGCATTAGCAGCACCGCCACACACAGGGCCAATCCCACCATCTACTGGTAGCAGTGCGGGTGCCAGTGCCAATGCCAGTGCCAGTGCCACTCCTTGATATCACACTATTGTTCCTTTGCAGATCCAACCTCCACCTTCTAGTCGTGGTCGTGGTACTCCTGAGAGTACTAGAAGACCAACATTTCCTCGTGGCTCACAAAAATTAGACATTTCTTGTGGGCGTGGCAAGGGGCCAGCCAGATAAAATATATTTGTTGTTTACTATTTTCTATTTGTTGTTGACAGTTGAACAGTTGAAACTTGACTCTTTCTGATTTCATGTATTTAATGACAATTTAAGTTTGAAGTTTGAATTTGAAAGGTGAAACTTTGAAGTTGGCATTTATAAGTTTACTGTTTACAAGTCATTATGAATTATGAATATGATGCTTCATGAAAGTTATATGGTGATCAATGAATCAATGATGATAAATGTTATACAATATCAATGATGATAAATGTTATATATTGAATTTTGAAATCAATGAATCAATGATGATAAATGTTATATATCAATGATGATAAATGTATATTGAATTTTGAAATCAATGAATCAATGATGATAAATTTTAGATATTGAAATTTGAAATCAATGATGATAAATGTTATATATCAATGATGATATATGTATATTGAATTTTGAAATCAATGAATCAATGATGATAAATGTTAGATATTGAAATTGGAAATCAATGATGATAAATGTTATATATCAATGATGATAAATGTTATATATTGAATTTTGAAAGCTTGAAACCTTCAGATTGATGATTCGCGAGACTCAAGAGTCAATATGTTGTATGCTTCCAACTTGTGGGTGTGGTTGATGAAGATTATAACTTCTAGATGATTGATGTTATATGATTCAATCTATGTTTTTATGTTTTTTATGTCTAATTCATCATTCTACATGTTTTTGTTGACATATATGCATCAAAATATAAAAAATATAAAAAATATTAAATATATATATATATATATAAAAAAACGCTCCCGAAAACGCTCTGGACCGGAAGCTTTTAAAAATGGCACTCTGCGCTTCGCTCCCGCTCCCTCTTCCAAGTAACCTTGCGATCAGTTATTGTACACTTCACTGCGCCGATGCAATGGGTTACTGTAGACGCCACTATGTTTTTCTTTAGATCCAATGGTTGCACTCTTCAATGATCTGACGGTTGCAATTGAATCGCACCATCGCGATCGCAACATTCAACCGATTGTTCGATTGCACTTTACTTCTGATGCGATAACTTGCTCCGATGCGCTTTGAGGTGGAATTCAAGCAAATATAGGTCTCATAGTTTATAAGTGAATCGGGTCCGCTGCTTCAATCGGAACTTTTGTTGATATGTCCCTCTGCCATTAGTTTCTCCGATGCGATACTCGACGGTCCCACCATGTGGTACTTCGTTTTTTTTAACTCGAACCATAGAGCGCTACATATATATATATATATGTGTGTGTGTTTTGGTCCTTTGTATATAAAGTGTTGCATATATATAAACTTTCCGCTTCAGCTTTAATGTATCCTCTAGCTTGGGTTATGATTCTCGGAATTTTATGTAGGGGGGTCCCACCCTACACACACAATATCTTCCGTCAACATTATATCAAGTCTTGGACTTAGACATAAGCCCAGCACTAATATATATATATATATATATATATATTTAACCTCTCGGGTTGCATAGTTTGATTAATGTTTCCGCTTCCCAGTATAACCTTAGCCATGTAGCATATTAACATTGCAATAGGTATCAAACCCCGACTTCGTGCAAAAGCGCTCGGGCCCACAGTGTACCACTATATGCTGACTATCATATGTACCACTCCTTTGGTGACTTGCATATCAATTATAATATATTGACATATATAACGACCCCGTTCAATTTATTATGAACCTTATAATAAACCCACGCATTTAACTTATATGTGAACACTTTACCATGTAGTTCAACTTGCATTCGGCCCATCATATATATCAACATATGTTAATATAAGTTATAACCTCCGCCTGTTTATTAACTTTCATAACACGAAATACACAGTCATTCACATAATACTCTGGCTCCGCAGCTTTGAATGTAGGACCCACATCCTTGGTTCTCTTCCTCGCACCTTCACCTTTGATCGGACGGTCAATTTGCTCTCGCACACCAACTGAGCTTTGGACCCCCATCCAACGGACGACGCGCAATATCGCGCAACTTAAATGCTCGCTTCATAATTCTCCAAAATCACGCGAAAAAAGTTGTTTTACAAAACCGCCTGAGGACGTGTCCTTCAATGACACATATCGCGTTCATTTTGGCAATACTGCTTACCACTTCAACCGACACGCGAACCCACTGGTTTTGTGGCCCTCCGATTTTACTGTTCATGTTTGGGGTTCCACTTATAGTCATGGTTCCGCTTCAATAAAGAATTTTGCGTCTTCGTTATATATAAGCTCTGTTCAAACTATAATATATAAACCCTTCTTGATTTCGTTATATACCTTTCTTCAGCACTTTGATATATATGAACCCTGTTTCATTGTTATTTTAAAATAACGCTATCATAAGGTTTAACACCTGACTGTATTAGATTTTATTGTTTAATTCTTGGTATTAGCCCTTATACACAGAACCTCGGTTTCGCCTCTGCTTGATCATTTCACTGCTTGTTAACGGCTTTGCCTCTGTATTCTTTGCCTCCGCCTCTACTGCTCGACCGTTTCATCTCTACCTCTGTATTATCTGCCTCTGCCTCTGCTACTCTGCCTCCTCTGGTTCTGCCTCCTTTCTCTGTCTTTGCCTTTCTTTTTGCTGTCTTGTCTCTGTAAATAAACTCTCCCTTTGTTCTTCTCATGCTCCCTGTAAATGTTACTATACCATTCAGCAAAGACCTGCTGTCTTCTCATTTGCTTCTGCTGCTGTCCTTTGCCATCAATGACAACACTTTTAACACCCTTTGGATGCGGAACCCTCACGTCCTCGTCCCTTCGGCTGGAACGCCGGTCTCTAGGAAAAAGGAGCTCTAATCTGAGGTAGTGCATCCTACAAATCCCGAGTCCTCCCAACTGCATCATGGAGTGTAGCTGGCCTCGTCGATCTGACTAACCCCTGTAGAGACTCTGCCAATCCGTCTATGAACATATAGATCATCCGAACTGTGGATAAATCAGGCACCATCATGGAAAGTCTCAAGAACTCTAAAATGTATGTGTCTAGACTTCCGGTTTGCTTCAGCTTAGTCAGCTCAACAAAGTGCTCCTCTGGATCCCTCCGATCAAATCGCTCTATCAGCCTCCGTGTAAACTCGGCATATGCTGTCACTCTGGAGTGTCCCAGCGTAGCCATCCCGTGAAACCACCAGTCATGGGCCTCGCCCTCCAGGTGCAGTGCTGCCACCTTGATGGCCTTTGGCTCTGCCATCTGGTTAAGCTGGAAATATATATCCAACTTCTCCACCCAAGTATTTGTCGAACACTTCGATGATCCGGTAGATAGAACTTGCCTACAGTGCGCTGTACATCCCCGTCATGTGAGTGCCTGTTCCCCTTGTGATGGTTGCAGGGTCTGCTGTCTCGCTTGAGCTGAACAAAGTCATGGAACTTGAGGGCATCTCTGAACTCCTGACCGTAGGACTGATACTCAACAAAGTAATCTCCCACGTGTGCCAGTTCCTGCTCTTGCTGTGCTCCTGCGAGTCCTGCCCCAGTGTCTGCGGCAAGAAACGTAGGCATCGTGGAACAGGGAGGCGTGTGTGATGCCATTCGCTGCACTGTGATGTGCTCCTGCAAATGATGGGATGTGCCCGAGCCCTCTCTGATATGGAAACCCCTTGGAGTCTCACGTTGTCTAGACTCTGCCGTGAACCTTTGCCCCATCTCTTCTATCTGTCTTATCAAATCCTGCACTGATTTGAGGAGAAGTTTCCCAAACTCCTTCCCGACATCTCTTTCCTCCGCCATTGGTTCCTCCTCCTCTGTGTCGACTACTGTAATGCCGTCACCTTCCCCGAAGGTGATCTCTAACCTCTGCTCCTGGTCTCTGTACTTCCTCCCTCGATAGCAGATGTATGGTTTACCTGTTGGTGTCATAGACAATCTACTCCACAGGCTGAGCCAAGTCTATGAGCTTTGATACAACTGTAATATCTCGAATGGAAATAAACAACAATATAAAGCACATAAACAAAGAACTACAGCAACTAGAGAGACATCATAAGAAAAACAGACAATATGGAGAACGCTGAGCCATTTTATTAATAGTGAAAGATGGAATGAGTACAAAAGGTGATCAAAATAATGGCACCTTGGCTTGCACTAGGCAAGCGTAGAAATACTCTCGGAAGATAACCCGGAATGGATGCTCCCTCAAAGACTGCATAATCTCCAGTGCTGCTGGTGCTGCTACTGTGTTACTGCTATTGCTGGAATGAAATGACTATTTGGGGCTGGTCCCCTCCTCAGAAAATTGTGAAACTTCGAGAATGGCCTCTCCACCCAATGCCCAGAAAAGCCCAAAAAGCTTCCGGAAATGGCCGACCTCCGAAAATGACTCCCTTGAGGCACTACACTATTCCCCAATGAGAAACGCTGGCCCTGAATGATCTGCTACAAATAATGGCCTCTGACACTACCAAAATGATGGAATAGGGCAGGGTTGACCCCTTTCCAACTCTCCCGGGCTGAATCCCCTGATAAACTCTCAATCTGGAACCACCTCCTTCCAAGGCTGTGTCCTCCCTCTTATTGACTACGCTGTCTCTTCCAGTGATTGCTCCCAACTGTGGTTGCTGCAACTCTCTTCGGCAAAACAAAGATGGAACTCCTCACCCGAGAAGGCACTCGAAGTCCCCCGTGGCTGAGGTTGGGATCTCCGCACGGAGACACCGGGTGTATTGAACAATACGTGCAGACTTTGCTCAATAGCAAGCGTGCTCAATGTCAAAAGACAAATAACAAAGATGCATAATCAGAATGAATGAAATGAAGATACCCTCTCCCTTTTTATGCTTGGAGAGCCTTGCTCTCACCTAGGCCCCACCATCAACTGTGCTGTCGCCTTGAACCACACTGTCCCTCTCTCTCTGCGTTGGCTTGGGCCCACATTGCCTACGCTGTCCTTTTCCCTACGCTACCAATTCGACCTCTAGGCCCCACGCTGCCAATTAATCATGTTTCTCGAGTGACTTTAGGAAATGCTTTTATCCTAAGTGTGAGTTAAGTGTCCCTCTTCACCCACTTTATTTCTAACTGAACTTTATTAAAGTAAACTAGTCAAAAATTAATATTTCTAATTAGCTATTGCTAATTGGGAATATTGCAGAATCTTGCATAGTTCTTCTTGACGCAGAATTGCCCACAAGCTGTCTCAATCTGGAAGGTTTGCTCTGCCCAAGATACTTTGGACAAAGGTTTCCCACTCATCTGTGACTGCATTGAGAGCAGTCCTGACCATCACATCGTCTTCCGCTTTGGCAGCCGTTGCAGTCAACTGATCTCTGATCGACTGCACTCTGAAGAGGAAATGCTCCATGTCTTCTCCCTTGGTCATCATGAATGACCTCATTTGAGTCTCTAACATCTTTCTTTGGACAAATTTTCCCTCATATAGGGAGATTAAGGCCTTCCACATCTCATTAGTTGTCTTATTCTCAGCTAAGTGTGGTACAATATGGTCTTTAATTCCATCCACAATCAGCCGCTTGGCATGCCCAACAGCTTCCTTATGCTTCCATAGGAGATCTGGATCGGTCGACGTGGCCAGAGTTTGCTTTGCATGGTCTCTAAGATTATATGCCTCAAGGACTATCAGGATCCTTGCCTTCCAAACTGAAAAGTTGGAGAGGCCATCCATTCTGTCCTGATCACGCAGTCCATGAGGAGCCATCTGCTAAGAAATATGTCACAACTTCCTTTTCTCTTTGCTAGAGAACTGGATCTAAGTCCCTTGGCGAAACATGCACCTTCTGCTTCCTCTGACCACTGATTTCCCTCCTTGGAAATTTGCCAAATCAATAATGATTCAGCTCTCTTTGATCCTTTGATCAATCTACAAGTTTCTTTTGCTAGAAACTCTCTGAGAAGTTGATCTCCTCCCACTCTTTGTCACTTGTGCTTAGGCTAAAAATCTAAAAACTTCAGAAATTTAACTCCACCAGCGCCTTCTGAATTTCTACAGCTAATATTTAGTCTTTTTTGGGTCTGACAGATTTAGATCTGCATCACATTGGCTGGTTTTAGACCAATTTAGCGTTGTTTCTGAGTTGCCTCTGCACAATTTTTGTGTGGGCTTGATAGGAGAGAACGTTAGACTGCGTCACCCTTCCCTCTGCATGAATCTGCCTCTGAAAACTACGTTGTCCCTTCAGATCTGTGTTTCTGCTGCTTTTCCAGCTGCTTTCTGCAGCTAGAACCTTCAATCTCTTGCTGGTGACCCTCCTAGATCTGCAATTGCTCTGATAGCATGTGAAAATTTCTGAATCTTTATACTTATGCAGAAATCTATACTGTTAATTTGGTTATGCTCCTCCTACTTAGATAAGTTATTAACTAAATAAATTCAAGATAAATCGAAGCAAAACACATAACAGATCTTCACTAATTCAGATCTAGAACAAGTTCATGCACACATAGACAAAGTGACACATATATTTTCTGGACAAATAGTCCCCGGAAAAACCCAATGCGAGAAAACCGGTCTTCTGGTTGCTGGAGGGTTTTATTATTAAGAATTTTCTGAATACAACAAATCTGGATTCCAGATTTGAAATACCTGACAGAGAAATAATAGATCTACAACTCACTGATTGTTTTAAAGCCAAAATAATGACTGATCCACACCCTCAAACGAGATTTAAAGACTCAGCAAAAATTAGGGCCTAGAAACCCCAGTGCTGTCCCGGAAAGCCTCTGCGTCAGCCTTTGAATCCCCTGCGTCCCTCAGCGTTTCTCCGGAAAGGGCTGCGTTACCCTTGACTGGGTGACGCTGTCCTTATGCTGCCCCTTAGGGTCTCTGCATAACCCCTGAGGGCTTCTTGCTGAAAATCACGCTGTCCTTGCTGCTACAACTCCCTTGCTTCTCTGCGCTATCTCTCTGAGCTAATCTTTGCCTCTTGTTGATTCTAGATCCGGGGATCAGATCATCCCCTTGGCCTAAATTCCTCTCTCTGCAGCTGAAACATTTCTGAGAATTCTTAGCAAACCCGCCCTAGAATCTCAGCTTAGCTTCAGTGCTCTGCCTCTATGTGTCTTTACAAATGACCCCAAGCCTTTTCTTTGTACTTTTCTTGTTGGGAAACCAACAACCATGATCAGATCTTGAATCAATGGCTAAGATTAAAAGAAAGCTTGATCCGTGTGACTTAAGACAATTTCATCACATGTTTAATGAAATTCACTTTAATTATTTAAGTTTCCTAAGTTTTAACTTAGGAAATACATTAAATAATTAATTAATTAAATATCTCTCAAACCAGATGAAATTTCCTAAATCCATTTCTGGGTCTTGTAGATCAAGTGTACTCTAGTCCTTCCTCAAAATTTGGGAGCTAGTGCACAACTGATGCTACACCAAATACACAAAATCTCAACATGTTAGGGTAAGGTGCATTGCATGTTCACTTTCTCATTAAAACTAACATCATATGATATTTTGATCATAGATTAGTTGCATTTAGATTATATTTGCTTTTTACTTTCTTGTTGATTTTTATGGCCTAATACTAAGCATGGGTGATCATAAGACACCACAAAAACATGATGCCCCGTGTGGTTGGTCTTTGATATGTGCAGGTAACAGGTTTGCGGTACCAAGAGATTTCTGGTGTTCTTATGACCTCCCGTTCGAGTAGCTTTGCACACCGTTCCGAGAGCTCATGTCCCAGTTGGAGCTAGATGTTACCCACCACCTGTGGGTAGTATGTATAGGAGAAATTTTTTCTTCTAGGTAGTCTTCAGCCAGCAACTAGAAGTCCCTTGTAGCCACCAGATAGCTCAATGTGCCATTGTCTTCGCCCCCTGAGCCAGCTATATGGTCCCTCGCCCACTTGTTATGATTGTATGTTTGAAGGTGGGCCTCCCAACCCCAAAGGTATGGATTTTCATTGGTATAGTTGAGTAATATTCCTCACTTGTCGTGGGAACTTTGGGGCATGGATTGGTGGGGTTATTCGGTCGAAAGAGTGTGCTAGGTCTGTACTTTTGTTTCCACTGCTTGATTTTATGGTTAGCCTTGTACCCTAGTCCCATGGGATCTCCTTTATTGGCCATTGGCTTTAGGGTTGGCACTACATGGGAAATCTTGATTTTGGTTGTGTGGTCCTGCTTCCTGACACCATATACATCACTCTCTTCCACCCATTTTAGCCCCATCACCTCTTTTCCCATCCAAGTCCACATGTGTCCACTAGGTCCACTTAGGGTTAGCCTCCCCCTCCCCTTGTCCACACCTTGGGTTGGGCTTTGAACGATGCCCCAGAGGTTGCAACTAAAAGGAAAAGAAAAAGCATAATTTGGCCATTGTCAACAGTAAATGTACCACAAAATGCAAAAGATGATTGAGACATACAAATTTAGCATGTGGGAAAAAGCCAAACATGAGCTCTACCCCTTATCCATGGCTATCACCCCGGTTCCTATGGGCCTTAGATGATACCCCTCCATCATTAATGAACCCATGATTGTCCCAACCCCTAGTGGGTGATGAACTATCCCACCTTAAGGGGGTATCCACTACTATATACTACACATTATGCTCTCATCCCCTGGAGCCTCAAGTAGTTATGAAGAAAAGTCAATCAATGGCAAAAGGCATATGAAGAAGGATGGAAAAACAAAGGTCGGGGTAACTCATGTACCACGATTTGCTCCTTCCTACACTCATATACCCAAGTGTGGGATTCCCTTATTATAGCCACCCTTGTACCATGGCATGTGGCCTGGAGCATTCCTTTGATCCCCACTTCGATCCATCACCATATCATTTTCCACCTACCACCTGATGGACATACCATGGACATGTCACCTCCTTTAAAGGTTGAAGCCATCTAATAGGATCCTTTATTAATCCCCTTATTGAGCTTGGAGACACTTGTACATGCCAAAGCCCACTATGGAAATGCATGCCACCATGAAGTGCCTTGTTGACCATACTTTGTCAACGACCCCATAGCAGTACACTCCCATTTTTTCAAATGGGACGCATCATGTTCGAGGTTTTCACGCCATTCAGATTTCATCGATAGTCGACAATTTTATAAATGATGTAAACCCATTCTGCATGTTTATGATGTAAATGATCTAAGTAGGACCACCATGTATGTAACAACCTAGGTAAGCCTAGTATTTTGGTGATGATTTCTATCCTATGAGGTTTTTTGTCTCACTGATTCATTTGTGTTTCTCGACACAAGTGATCGGCAGAGTTTTCCCCTCCAGCCTCACCCGAAAGCTAGGGTGGATTTTGTCATCAAGATGCTAAGTGAGTCCTAGTGTTTTCTATCGAGTCTTTGTAAAAATAGTTTGGGAATAATCCTAGCTAATTGGCTAGATTATTTTATTACAAGCTGCTTGGTCTACTAGATCATGTTTTGAGTCGCAGAATTGGGTAACTTTTTGAGGGTCTATACGAATAGGTATTCCTCCTTTATGTGTCTAAATGTATTTATCTTATATAAAGAGGGTTGGAAAAAAAGTTAAATCCCCTCTCGATCAATTAATTAAATTTTCTGGGCAAATTAATTAAAAATTTTAAGCCAGAAATTTAATTAATTTTAAGTCCCAGGTGAGTTAAAATTCTTCAAAGGCAAAATTCGTGGGTCCTTAAAAAATAAATTTTTAAAGGTCCCAGGCCAAGGGAATATTGATAATTTCAAGAAATTTTGGACCCTTGGGCCTTGGTGGTTAAGGCAAAGTCAAAATTTTGAGGTAATTAACTCAAAAATATTAAAATGGAATTAAATGATAAATTCGAATTTCCTCAAAATTATAATTTCGACGGTCCAGATTAAAAGATAATTAAATCTTTTCGACGGTCGAGATTATTTTGACAAGGATCAACTGAACTAGCCATTGGAGATTTTATCTTATAAATTAGAGGTCTTTGTCAGTCTTTCAGTCATCCGATCTTTGAATCGTGCACTTGTTTTTGGAAGCTCTTGTAATTTTTTGATGAATAAATCATAAAGACTTTGGGGTTACAAACTTTGGTGTTCCTTTTCCATTGGCATTTGATGGTTGATGGCTTTTATGGATTAATCTGCATACAGGTACTTCTATTGGCATTTGATGGTTGATGGCCTTTATGGATTAATCTGCATACAGGTATCTTGTGCAGTTTTCTGGGTTTCTAAAATTGCATTTTGATTTAACGGAAAAATTAGTTATCTATTTTTCTGAAAAGTCTCATGTTTATTTTAGATCTCTATCAATCTAAAATTCAGATTTAAGTGTGCAGAGATCATTTTTCAATATTTGAGCATTTGGGGAAGTCTTCAGTTAGACCAGCCGACTCGTAGATATCAAAAAATCTGAAAAAGCTCATTGTTTCCTAATTCCCAAAGTTATCTCATGAAATTTTGTTTTTGCAGGGTCTTCTTGGGCTTGTGCCTCTTTTAATCTCTCTTTTTATTAATTGTGCAAAAATGGTTTTAAATCTGGCCATGAGGGCCTCTGACCTGTAAAATAACATTGTAAATCTGCAAATATTTACCAGGGTTTGTTTTCTGTGCATAGTTTTGGGTTTGGATTCCTCGTTTTTCTGGTTTTGTGCAGGTTTTACAGGGAGATTCTCAGAATTTTTTTTAGATCTGAGCCAGATCTAGGCCCTGGAGGGTAAGATTTGGGCTCAGGATCAGTTTTGTTTGCAGATCTAAGCATATTTCGCTGCAAAAGTATAAATCTCAGGTGCATTTAAATCAATATTTTTCAAATCTGAGTTATACTGGTAAAATTTTATTGCTGGTTGAAGAAAATTATTCGAAATTTGTGTGCTTGCAAATTTTTTGTTGCCTGTCTACTGTTGGTTTTTCACACTGTCCGTACGCAACATCCTCAGCTATCATCCCTTTCTCAAATCTGCATTATTTTCCTTAAGTTGTTTTCATTCTGTCCGTACGCTGCCCATTCGCTGCTTGCACGTGCTCCATCCTTTGCATTTGCCGTCCGTCCTCCATACTTGCAGCATATCCATCCTTGCTGCTCCTCTTTGACGTCCGTACGCCGTACATCCGTCCAACTCCTCCCTGCCATTCGTACAATCCGTACAGCTTCTCTTAACCTGCACATAAACTCCTAGACACAAATCACGTTTGCATTTTATTTTTATTTTCGTTTTAATTTAACGTTAGGCTAGTTTTGTTTTATGTCCAAAATTCTAACGTAGCATTTAACTTTAGATTTTAAAACTTTACATTAGATTTAGATTTTTAGCTTTAGTTTTAATTAAATTTTAGATTTTCGACCTTTTAATTGAAACCTTTAGTCTTAGTTTTAATTTCTAACTTTTCGATTCTGTTGAGTTAGTTCAGTTAGTGTTTTAATTTTAGATTTATATGTTTCATTTGTATTAACTTTAGACAAGAAACAAATAAAATAATAATAAAAAATTTCCAAAAAAAAAAAAAATTCAACTTTTTCATTTTTTAGAACTTTAGATTTAGTTGTATATATATATATATATTTCATTTTTTTTTTCATCAACTTTGGACAAGAAACAAAAATATAAAAATTAAAAATTAAAAAAGGCCCAAAAAGTTCTAAATTCTTAACTTAAGAAAATTCTCAAAAACTTAAAATTTTTACATAGTCAAGGTGAGCTTTAAATTTATTTCTATCTAGAATTTGACTATAGATTTCTGAATTGGAATTATTTGGAATATCATAAATTTGGAAACATTGGAAATATCTGGCATTTAAATTTGATGGTACCCTCATGATAATATTTTTGTTTCAAATTTAAATTGTTGGTTCAAAGTATTTTTATGCTTAGTTGTGGTTGATGAGCTTTAATTGTGGTTTTAAATTACTTGAAATCGGTAATTAATTGTTTAAGTCAACTTTGGGAATATTTCAGGTGATGATAAATTGCATGTTTTTATCGAACATTGTTAATGCATAATTGTGAGGGTGTTTTATTGAATATCATTGTAGTGGATTGATTTTTCATAGTAGCAGTTACATATCAATTACTTGACTTTAATTTCATAACGGGATATTTTGACTCCACAAGGCACTGGTTTTAAAGTTTCAAATCTAATTGGATCTGTAAAATCTCGTTAGTCTTAACAAGTACTTGGTCATCTAGCTCTGTCTCCTGAATTCGTTGGTTTTCAACCATTTCTCCTTCTTCATTTTCATTAGGGTCTACCTCCCTTAGCTTGCAAGGAGACAGCTTAGATAGAGAGATTGGGGATCAGGGTGACAACCCTTGATTTGAGCTGTAGTCGCGGTGCCTAGAAATTCTGTGCGACAACAGTGCTCCATTGATTCCATGACTTGTAAGCTCTTTTAATTGATTATTACGATGATTTGGAGGGCAAGGAGACGCATTGGATCTTATGCAGGATTGCAGGTGGGTCTCCATTTAGGGCTTGGTCTCCCTATACAGGGTCTTAGCCCTCGAGAGGGCCACTTTGACACTTGTAGAGTGAGTGTTGAGAGCCATGGGTCTCCCCCATAGCAGAGAGTACTTCATGGACCCCCAACACCGCTCATTGATTGCTCATGTTCCACCTTTTGGATGAGGATGATGCACCTGGTTCACAATTGCCCAGCCGACTCCACACTTGCACTATACACTTGGCAGATGTTCTACGGTCCAACCGAGGGTGTCTCATTATAGGAGACAAAGGGAGGGCTTATGTCATCATCTTAGCCCTTACAGATGGTTTATAGGCATGTTCGATCCACTTGGAGACCCATGAGGACTTCATTAGACCTCCTCAAAGGACCAACAACTCATTTTATTGATCATTCTGCCCTCTTGAGAGGCTTATTCTTATGTTATTGAGCTATCTTGGTGGGCTTGTCACAAAGGGATGTTATTATAGCACATTACTCTATTATTTGGGGCTTAACTAGGCCAAATTAGGCAATTCGAATTCATTAGAGATTGTATAAATAGATGAGAGGTGATTCATTTCTCTCATCATCACGTGGATTGGGATTTAGTCTCTACTTGAGAATTTCAAATTCACTTTTGGAGGATGAGTTTGGATTTCATGGATGAATTTTGATGTTTGGATCTATTTCTCGTCTTGGAGCTTCATTATTGGCATAATTTGATGATTGGATATACTCATTTCTACATGTAAGTGATATTTTTCATGTTTATTCTTGTTATTTACTTTGTCACATGAATGTTGCTGGGATTTTCGCTATATAGGTCTGAAATTTACGACTTTCCTATGCGAAATTGTGGAAATTTTGATCTTTTGTAGCGTTGCATCATTTCATGAGCCATGTATGAATGGGTGAATGTTCCTAGAGATTATTTTTGTTGAATACATCTTGATAAGTCATCAATTATTGCATATCGAAGTATAAAGTCCTTGAGTAGCCGCTCTCATGCCCTACTACCATGCGAAGTTGCTTGAAGGCCTCCTCGATTTGGTAAATCCTTTCCAAACAATAAATTCTTTGATTCCATCTCTCCCAAAGGATAAGGCACTAATACTTCCATAGGTGATCATTTTTAAAGCATATTTCTCTCACCTCTCCTTCTCTTTCTAGGCCTAGCCTCCATAGGTCACCTAGGGCATCATTTTTCTCCCATTGTAACCATCAAAAAACTTCGATCTCTTGCCCATAACTGTGCCAGTGTTTTCTCTAGAGGCCCTCCAAATTTCAAGAAATTCCAACAGTGGGATCTTGAGATATAGCAAGCCCTAGCTCAAGGACCATATCTTGCCCTAGGTTTCCCATGGCTAGTGTCCTCATTGGGATCATTGCATTCAATTCTCAAAATAAAATTTGTCCTTTGATCCTCTTCTCTTCCGTAATTAGGTTAAGCCCCTCCTTGGTTGATCAACTCCATATCCTTGACCTAATTCTAGGTTCACTTGGTTTTGTGTGGTCCCGCAACTTTATAACTCTAATTTCACAAAGATCACATGAGAGCCAATTCTCCACAAGGATTTTCGAGTCTAGGAAACTCTTTGACAAGATATATTCCCAAACCCTAGTCTTAAGAATCTTCTTAGCCTTTCCTAGAGAGCCTATCACCTTGATTTTCAAGCAAGAAAGCCATCTTATTGAGCCTCTCCTGTGAATGGGCCTTGGGAATCACCTTTCATCCTTTCATTGATCCATTCATCTAGTGATTCCCCTCGTACTGAGTATCCTCCCATCGGTGAAAGTCCGTAAAGAGCAGGGAGCCTTAGTTGAGGTGACAGCGGACTATCGCTCCATTGTTTCCCTTGACCTAGTAGTTGCTCTATAGGATCCCCTCCTAGGACCCCTGCTAGTTTGAATGGTAACAGAGACCTAAAACCCTTTTGATGGGAGATTTTAACATTTTTGTAGAATATAAATTTATGTGATGGTTATCGGTTTCTTTAATCAGTCTTTCATTCTTTCGGATATTCTTGGCTATTTAGTCTTCTGAACATTACTTAACCTTAGGGTCTCTTGAATTTTATTTTGCCGTCCCTCCATTTAGCATACCATTGTTAGCTCAATTGCAACAAATAATTAACTAGTTGGAGGAAAAGCCAATATTTATTTGCCCAGGAAAATATGAATTTTACTGTCTTTATAATTATATTAATTTATTATCTATATTTTTTCCCTGTTTGCGTTTTGTTCCAGATTTTCTACTTTGTTGTAATTGTTATGCCATTTTTTTGGGAGGGATGCTTTCTGTACTTATTTGAAATATTTGCTGTAGATTGAAGTCGCCATACATGTTTCTCTAATGTACCTTGAGATTATGGAGTAGATTTATGCCCTAACACTATTTGGTGGATTGTGTTGTACTAACGTGATAATACCAAGCAGCCCTGGTCTTAGTAGCAAAGATTGTTGCATGTCCCTTAATGCCGCTAGTTTCATTCAGATGAAATCAGTTATGTTCAAGACACTCATGTTATTTGTGTGTCTAGGATTCCCCTCTTTCTATCCACTGTGTATATCTGTCTGTCAATGTTAGAATAACTTTATCTCAATTCTCTATATTTCCTGTCAGACAGTTAAAATCTTTTATATACCTCTCTCAAGAATTATTTTCAACATTGATTCCATAAGATTTTTCATTGCCCTGTGCAGGGAAGTTTGAAAAGAAGAAAAATGGAAGTTGTAGACTCCAATGCTATTATAAACCATGACTTTTCAAAGGGTCTTCTATCTTGGCATCCAAATTCTTGCAATGGATTTGTCTCTGATGGTTCTGACTATTCTGATGAAATCAAGGCAGAATCAGGAAGCCAGTTTGCTGTTGTATCCAATCGAACACAATGCTGGCAAGGCTTGGAACAAGATATCACCCCAAGACTGTTGCCACATGTAACATACAAGGTTTTAGCTTTTGTTTGTATCTGGGGTTCCACCCAACAAACAGCTGATTTGTTAGCAACATTGAGACTAGAAAATCCAAATTCAGCTCCAACCTTTTTAAGGGTTGGAAGGTATGATTTGGAGATTATTTCTCTACTTTGTTGGATCATAAAATACTGCATGCATTTGGAAAAGCAATTTACCAGATAACTGTGGCCACTGAAACTATATATGTTTGCAAATTTCAAAACTTCTTGACTACCATCCCAAAAAAATCTCACTAAAAAGAACAGATGGTAGTTAATTCCAAACGTTAGGCTTGACATTATGCATCGAATATGGCTGTATATGTATATATATATATATATATATATATATATATATATATATATGCACCTAAATAGGATTACTTTTGTTACTAATCTGACTGAAAACGTTTTTTATACCAAGTGGCTTGGTTGAGGGTTAAGTATGACTGTCATGATATTTGACATACATCTCTTGAATGGCCACTAAGGGGTCTAAGTTAAAAAATTTATTGTGCAGGGCTACAGCTTCAAAAGAAAGATGGGAAAAGCTTGAAGGGACATTTTCCTTGAAGAGTTTGCCACACAGAGTTATATTCTACTTGGAAGGACCTTTACCTGGTCTTGATCTTCTGATTGACAGAGTTCATATTTGGTCTGAAACTAACGTAAAGGTGAGCTTTAGTTTTCCTAAGCATTCTTGTTGTCTCAGTCAATTGCATAGCTTTCCTAGTTGCTGTCACATGTGATAATCTTTTGCTTTAAAATTTCCATAATAAATTTCTGCATTTAATGAAATGTTGAAGAGGTCATTTAAGGGGTTATTTGTTACAATTTGTCTTGAAAACTCTATTTACTGAAGTGCTGATTTTGACAAAGGATATCTTATTTTTGTGAGAGAAAAACATCGTTTCCTTGGCAGAAACAATGCATTACTGTGCTACTAAGTGTATGCTCAGTCTAGATCATAAGAATCTGCATCTATTGTGGTACTATGAGCAATTTCTCCAAGAATGTTACAACTAGCAGTGTTTACTGCTAGTCATAAATATGTCTTGATATTAATATAACTACAAATTGCCTCTAAAGGTGTAAAGGTACACCGAAGGAATAGAAGATTTGGGAAGATCAGGCAAGACAAAATGGATCAGTTTGCAGGTAAGGGGAAGCATATGTTGCAACAAAGTAGGTAGGGGAAAAACCGGCATTAAAAGGCTTGGAAATCACTCCAGTTGCTCATTTGCCGATCGAAGATCGCTAGAAGAGTAACTAACACCATACTCTTATCATCTAGACACATTAGTTTTTCAGTAATATAATTAATTTAATTAAAAGAATGAAATAAATTATATGAAAATCATATAATTGCTTATATGTAAATTAAAATTATACCAGCCTAGATCCATTTGAACTCTGGATCTACCAAGTGCTGAGAGGGATCAAATCTCTTTTCACCACAAAAAGAGGTTTGCATGTCAGCGTTTGGTAGATCTGGAGTTAAGATGGATCTAGATTGGTTTAATTTTCCCTTTAAATAAGCCATATTCCACATGAATACCATGGATTCTCAATACCATGGGTCAGTACATGGTGTCATATTTATTTTTATTATTAATACCATGGGTCAATACATGGTATCATTTTTATTTTTATTTTTATAGGATTGTTTTTATTTTGACCGAATTGAAATGTTTACATTATATACGTTAAAACATCTCTACCATATTAAACTGAAAAACCTCTCGGCGCAATAAAACAGTCTTAAAAATAAAATCTTTAATAAAAATTTCCATGAAATATTTTTCTATTATTGAAATAACAATGGACCTATTGAAATGGCAATGATCTTGTTGGACAGTTGGCATTGCCTAGATGGCTAGTGGCAGCGAGTGTGTTGACATTGATGTCAGCAACCAAAGGGGGAGAAGTGTTGGACAGTTGGCACTGTCAGACAACTGACAAGTGTGTTGGCATTGATGTCAACTAGATGAGCATTGATGTAGGTGGCCGCAGTTATTGGCATTGATATTCTAGGTGTGTCAAGCTTAGGGGGAGTCCCATGGTGTAATATTCCTAATTAGCGACAACTAATTGGAATATTCGATTTTGTTCAGTTTTGCCGTCTATAGATTATTAATAAATAAAAAGTGAGTGAAGAGGGTCTAACTCACTTAAGTGGAATAAAACACCCTCCCTAGTAGCACAACGTTGTGACTTAAAGGGGAGCCAAAGGGGGGCCAAGCACCACGTAGAGAGGGGGTCCACGTATGCTCTAGAAGCTACTGCGCAGATGAGGATGAGCACGTGGCAAGAGAGAGAGGCTACGTTGAGGAGATGGGCCTTGGGGTTGGAGGTAGGCCAATGTTATAAAAGAGGGAGGAGCCTTCTCATTTGATTCATTCTGTTGTTGATGATATTGAGCTGGTCGTTTCGACTTCTTGAGCACGCTCGCTGTTTAGCTTGTATGCAGCACTATTTAGTGCATTGAGTGTCTTTGGTCAGAGATCTCGCCCTTAGCCCCGGGGGACTTCGAGTGCCTGCTCGGGCAAGGTTATTTCTTCAGCATTTTGTAGGAGGTTTTGGTGTTTGGGTTTGTTGCGGAGCTGAGCATTCATAGAGACTGCGCAGTCACTGAGAGGGAAGACGCAGTCCATCTAGGAGGTGTTCTGGATTGGGGTTTTTGCAAGAATTTTGAGCAGAGGATCAGCCTTTGCCTTTGGGAGGATTTTGGTGGAGTTTGAGGTGGTATTTTAGTCATTCTCATTTAGCCTGTGCGCAGAGCCTTGGAGGCCAGCATAATTCCCCAAGGGGGTGTTTTTCGAAGGTCAGCCATTTATGATATGGTTTCTGGGTTTTGTCGGGATTGGTGAGTAGAGGAGGATTCCAGATTTTCAGCTCATTCCGGCAAGGGAAGTAGCCCCTAGTTATCAGTTCATTTCAGTGGTAGCAGCGACATGGCAGTTTTCCAGCAGCTGGGACGCAGTTCAGAGAGCAGCCATTTCTGGTGTATTCTGAGAGTATTTCTTCACTTGCTTTGAGCAAGTTTAGGTGCCATCAATCTGATCACCTATTGTACTTCATTATATTTCTCAGTTTAATAAAATGGCTTAGCATTTCCTCTCTATATTTCTGGATGAGTTGCCGTACATTCTTTCTATGTTATTATATGTCTGCTGCACTGTTATTTTTATATATTCTTGAGCATTCTAGTTCTATACCACTTGGTGTGTTTATTTCACACTCTTAGACAGAGTCTGGAAAGGGCTAGGTAGCCTCCAGATTTCGTCCTCTTTCCAGAGGCGACATATCTGGTAAACGCCCTCCCAGTCCATCTCTGGTTGGAGTTTGCCATGTTTTAGAGATATCCCCGAAACGGGATATTACACATGGTTGCTGCAGTCTCTTGTAGAGAATCATCATCATAGTAGGCTTATTGAAGAAGCTATAATACTATGACTATGATGGATAGGAAGACCTAGACTTTGGAGGCATTTATGCATCAAGATTTTAGCTCAGATGCTCTTGGAGATTGCATAGTTGCATTGTGCTCAGAAAGAACTTTCCAATGGTATGTGGAAGTCTAGAAATGGCCTCCTGGATCGAAAGTTATTGACAGTCAAAGTCAGGATCTCCATGGTCAAATTTGCAATGTCCGGAAACCCAGAAGCCCGAAACTTATTAATAAGTGTTACGAGATAGTCTTGAGATGGGGTATCAGGAATAGTGCCGGGAAGCCAGTTGACAGCTGGTGGGAACAATTCCCAGAAGCCCAGAGGTTTGTTAAATAAGCGACTTGGGTAAGTTTGGAGCCGGGCTAGCAATAACGGTGTCTGGAAGCCTGGAATCCCGAAACTTTATTTATAGGTGACACAGGATAGCATGCAGTCGGGCTAGCAGGAACCGTTCCCTGAAGCCCAAAAACTCGGAATCCCATAACTTTATTAATAGGTGACACGAGATAGCATGGAGCCAGGCTAGCCAGGAACAACAACTGACAGACCGTCAATCGACGGAACCTGTAACAGAGATTGCCCGGAAGGATTGACCCCAGAAGCAATTGTGATTAAGAGTCGGGCATTTCTAGTGGGGTCGACAAGCATAGGTTTTTAGAGGTCGATAGCCGGAGGTCTTCATAGGCCGACAGGTAGAAGATGGGCCAAAGCATAGAACCTCCATATTAACACCTTAAGGGAAGAGGAGTGACCATTGTCAGTGGGACACACAAGTGGGCTAGGTTGGAAGCCCGCAAGCCCGTAAGGTGTATGCAATTCTTTTTAGAAGAAGTTACGGGCATCTGGACTTCTGGGCTCCAAATCGGTAGTAGGATATGTATATGAGTGGGGCCTAGTGAATGCCTAAATGGCGGTTTTGCGTGTTTTAGTGACTCGGGGTGCAGAGAGCTGCAAAGGGAATTAAGCCCCTGCAGGCTAGCAAAGAAACTTAGCGCTTAGAGGCCTAGCTTGAGTTCATAACAATCGGTTCTATTGCGGAAAAAAGGGGAAAGGCGCCAAGGGAAAGGTGCTAAGGCATGCCCAAACCCGAAAGAGTTTAGAATTAAGTTTTATAAGAAGTTACGGGCATGCGGACCTCCGGGTTCGTATTTATGCTACGACATATGATTAATAGCATGGATGAGTTGGCAACTCTTGGGTATTGAGTTCCAAATTGGTCATGGTCGTAGTCGGGATAAGCAAGGTTGGAGCAGCTAAGTAAATGTGCATAGGGAGGTTGGTGCCATTGGTTTAATGGAGACTACAAAGAAATGATGGCTCAAGAACAAAAAGGATCATGTTTGCACAAATGCTTTAATGGATTCAATGGTGACTGTCGAAGGCTGGAGACTGAGACAGAGAGGACCACAATTTACAGAGGTAGCGTTTGACTCTAGAACAACCATGCTTGACTTTCTTGCACGCGATAAAGAATTGAATTGAAAAGATGGCGTGTTGTAGTTATGGGATCGAATTCAAAAAAGATCTCATCTCAGACCAAGAGAGAGCCATGCCTGAGGTATATATTGATCTCTGTGAAGCAATGAAGAAGAATGGAGAGCCTTACTGTGGTACCTAGAGGGACTAAGAATTGAGTGTCAGCATGGAGAAGTGCTTAGGAGCCCATTCTCAGAATTAATATGGTTGTAGTGGTTGAGCATTTTGATGTAACAACAACATGGTCAACCATACGCAAAGTACATCTCGAGCAGTGTGTTTGGCTGCAGAGACAACATCGACCATTGTGCAGCAGAGGAACAAAGCCTAGGATTTCCATTGAGCAAGTGGGGGAATGCAGCATAGTTGAGGGAGCTGAGTGGAGAGCTCTGTGGGTGAGCGTTTCCAAGGAGACAGGACAAGAGAGTCAATGCTGCAGAGGGAGGCCGAGAGTGTGCCTATGTTGTTGTGACAGGCCGAGAGAGCCTGTGGAATAGAAGGGGCTGAGAGCTGAGCATTTGTTGCTGAGAGCAAAGGGTCGAGAACAATATGATGCTACAGAGTGAGTAGAGGACAAATTGTTGCATGGGCTAAATGAAGTGTAGGCTATGTTACCACTCAAACTAGCATGAGACCTAAAAGGGAATCCTAAAAGGACAACTGCTAGGTCAAGGGAAACGATGGAGACTTAGCCCATTGTCACCTTAGCTAAGGCTCCTACTCTTTATAGACTTTCACCGATGGGAGGAGATTCGGTATATAGCAAGTCACTTATGAAGGAAGGATCATCAAATGGATGTGAAGTGACCTCAATGATCCTTTCCCTAGAAGAAGATTAAGGATGGAGCTTGCGTGCTCTATAAGCAAGGTACAAGGCTCTCTAGGGTAAGGAGGGGAGGATTTAAGTGCCAGGTTAAGGGAATGTGACTTGTAAAGGAGGTTCCCAATCCCAAAAATCCTTATAATACTTGGATTCCCGAATTGTCTTTGATGAATTGTATTTGATAAGAAATGGGACCACATGGGGCCAAGTGGACCCAACCAAGGTTAAGGGGAGGGAGTTTAGCAACCAATGATGATCTTAACCTAAACAAGGAAGGGGGAAGGATAAAAACAAGAATTTTCACTTAAAGGTGTCAAATTGATCCTATGAGGTGCTAGCCTAGGGAACACAAGGGAAACGTTTGATCTCAGAGCTAGGGCTTGAGATATCTCGCAATTACATCATCAAAATTTCTTCAAATTTGGAGGAGACCTTGAGGACACACCAGCGCAATAGAGGCTAGGAGATTGAACTTTTTCTATGGCTACTTTTTTGGGAAAATGATGCCCTAGGTGGCCCAGTGTGATTAGACCTAGAAAAAATGGGGGAAAAGGTGAAGAAAAGAGGTTTTAAAGTGATCACCTTATGGTGGATCAGTGCCTAATTCCTTTTGGGATATGGAGTCAAGAAGAATTATGAGAATGGATCTCGTTTCTAGCTCAAGGAGGCTCTTAGGGAAACTTCGTCCAATGTTAGGGCAAAAAAGAAAGTGACCTTAGAGCATTTATACTTCGATTGCAAATGAAGATGGCTTATCAAGATAACTTTGATCTCTAGGGCAATTCGTTCATCAAACATGGCCCATACATAGAGATATGCCATATAGAAACATAATTCCACAATGAAGCAGTAGATGCATGCAACAATTATCCCTAAAATAGCGAAAATCTCATGATCAATGTATGTGACAAAGTAAAAGAAAATAACATCAATATCGTACTTACATGTAAGAGAATATATCCAACCATCAATACATTTGCCAATAAAGAAACTCCAAGATAAGAAAATCCAAACATCAAAATTCATCCATGCTCCAATTCGTCCTCCAAGAAGGAAATGTGAAAATTGCAGGAGAGAGAATGATCCAATCCAAGTGATTATCCAAAATTAATTCGTTTCACTCTTATTTATACATTAATTAGGAGTTCGAATTACCTAATTGGGCCTACATTAGCCCCTAAAATAAAATAATGTGCAAAGTAACTAACTTTTGGTGACAAGCCCACCAAACTAGCTCACAAATAAAATAATAAGCCCCTCAAGAGGTCAAATGATAAACAATTCATGTCTTTGGGCCCTCCAAGAGGCCTGCTGAGGTCCATAAGTGCCATAATGATGAATAGGGCCCTCAAAATTGATGGACAAAGGTTGGCCCTTTGTTCTTCAAATAATAAACTTCTGGTGTTCCTAGTGGGTGCGGGGGCACACCAATAACCTCATGGGTCTCCAAGTAAGTTGAAGATGCCTGTAGACCATCTCTAAGGGCTCATATGATGGAATAAACAATGCCACATTAGTGTACAAGTCCTGGCTCGCCTCGCAAGTGTATGGTGCAACTGTGGGGTCGACTGGGCAGGTGTATCAAGTGCATCTTCCTCGTCCAATAGGTGGATATCGAGCAATCTCTGAACATCTCTTAGGATCCATGGAGTGTTGTCTACTGTTGTGGAGGGCCATCGCTCCCTACACACACCCTACATGTGCCAATGTAACCCTCTAAAGAGTTAGGACCCCATATAGGGAGACCAAACTCACGATGGGAAACATCTGCAATTCTTCATAAGATCCAATGCATCCCATGACCTTCCAACACAACAAGTCATTAAATCAATCGGGTAAGAGAGCTCACAAACCATGGACAACAAGTGGACACTTCATAATGGCATGCCCTTCCGTAGTGGGCTTTGGCATGTGCTAATGTCTCCAAGCTCCAAAGGGGGTTAGCCAAGTACTTTATTAGGTGGTTTCTACCATTAGAGGGGATAGTATGTCCAAGGCACATCCCTCAAATGGTGGTGGCATGTGGTAAAAACATGAATGGAATAGGGAATGAGGGGTAATCCTGGGCCACTTATTGGGGTACAAGGGTAGCTAGAAGAAGGGAAGCCCACACCTGGGTATATAATGTATAGGAGGGAGCAATCATGGTACATGAGGTGCCTCGACCTTGATTTTTCCACCCTTATATGCCTTTTTCCTTTTATGATTTTTCTTTGATTAACTGTTCAAGCTCAAAGGATAATAGCATGATGTGTAAGATATAATAGTGGATACCCCCTTTTCGGTGGGGCGGTTCATTGTCCTCCAGGGGTTGAGGCAATCATGGGTTCCTGAATGATAAGGGAGACTCGTCCAAGGCCTATGGAACCAGGGTGATGGCCATGGGTATGGGGTAGAGCTCATGCATTGGCTTTTTCCCATGTGTTAAATATGCTTGTACAACAATATTTTGCATCTTGTGGTACATTTTCTTGTTGAATGTGGCCATTTATGATTTTACTTTTTCTTTGCAGCTGCTTCAACCTCTGAGGCATTGTTCCAAGCCTGACCCAAGGTGGGGGCAAGGGAATGGGGAGGCTAACTCCATGTGGACCCGGTGAGGAAATGTGGGCCCAGGTGGGAGAGATGATGAATGGGGATATAATGAGTGGAAGGGGAGTGATATATGTGGACAAGGGAGCGGGATCACGCAACCAAAGTTGGGGTTTCCCAAGTAGTACTACCCTAAAACCAAATTACCAGTAAAGGAGATCCCACGGGACTAATATCCAAGGGTAACATCCAAATGAAATCAAGGGGATAGGAGCACAAACTAAGCCCACTCTTTCCGCCGAATCACCCCATCAATCCATGCCCATAAGTGTTCATGATAAGTAAACCCAATACTCAATTACCAAATGACAAGACATACCTTTGGGTTCGGGTGGCCCACCTTCAAACATACGATCAATACAGATGCATGAGGGACCACATGGTTGGATCAGGTGGTGCAAAAATGGCACAACGAGCTAGTTGGTGGTTGCGAGGGGCTGTTGGATGCCGGCTAAGGACCATCATGGAGAAAAAATTTCTCCTAGGGATATCACCCATAGAGTGGTGTGTAACAGGCTGCTGAGTAGAATAGAGGGCCAAAAGGCAGAGGAGAACATAGCGCTGAAATCAGGCAGAGTGGCTGCCAATTACAGAGAGAAAATATTTCCTTATTGAGTGTGGGTTGGAGCCTACATGCTGCTGAAATGGCCCCCCAAGGGGGCTTCTGATTTAGTTGTTTCTTAATGAAATTATAAGTAAATTTGTAATTCCATCTCATGACAACTTTAAAATGTTATCTTAGTCAGGAAGACTTAATTAGCTCGGTTAATTTGAGTTGAGGGTCAAACTAGAGACATGTAGAGTCCACTCTAATTTTTAGGGGGTCTAGTTACAGTTATTTGTTAGTTGTAATTAGTTAACTCAATTATTTGAGTTAAAATCAATTTAACTAGTTCTTATTGAGAGGTGAGCTAGTGATAGGTCTAGTGAATTAAATCTGATTTAATTCACAAGTGGTGATCAATCAATTAACTAATAATTCGTTTGAAATAGTTGTTGCATGTCAGTTCTAAGGAAGGCCCAGTTGAGATTGGGGTTAAAGGGAAGATAACTATCAGTTGTTTAATTAGAAAATTGTACAAGTCATGCATGAGGTCATCAAGTTGCCTTGAAGGAATTGAGCAATCAATTCTTGGGAATTTACTTATTGATAGGGCCACAATTCCTCCAGGAATGTGCAAGGAAGGGTGGTCAGACAGAGGTTGAGAATTGGTTAAGTATTGGACCGATTTTGCCTAGATCAGAGTGAGACAGTCAGCGGAGTGCAGAGGTTTCTCAGGAAGGGAAATAACATTGTATTGTTTCATGAGCTTGACTTTATGCAATATACGGATAGCAGGGTTTTGAGCAGTTGCTTTCCCCAGATACATCTTGTGTTCTGTGATTGATAATTCTTTCTCTTACTCATTATGTGATTGTTCGTTCGAAATTGGTTTCCGCAATTTGTAGAAGGATTCAGTATTTTGTTTTAGTACATTACAAGATCAGTTGAATGCCTTTGGATAATTTCTACATGGTATCAGAACAGGAATCACAATAGAAGAGAAGAACCAGAGTTTGTTTTGAACAGGTACATCGAATTTGCAGATTTATTATTCAGGACCAACATAAGACCAAGATGTCTTTCAATGGCTTGAGACTCGAATATGCCCTTGAGGGAAATTCCAATTACATAACATGGAAGGACAAGATGGAGGTAGTGCTAGAGGACAACAGACTGAAGGCATTCATAGACAGTGACATTCCCCAGCCCGTAATAGCAAATGCTCAACTTCTTGATGCATGGAAGACGAATGTAGCAAAGGCGAGAAGGATCTTGTTAGAAGGAGTTCAAGATCATATTGTCTCGAACCTCCATGGAAAGGCGACTCCATATGCTATGTGGAAGGCCTTAACGGATCTATTTCAGAATAACAACGACCATAGGAAGGTGGCGCTAAAAGGCAAGCTCAGAAAGATCAAGATGGAGAAGTGAGACACAATCCAAAAATACTTGATGAAGTTCACTCAATGTCAAGATGAGCTTGGAAGTGTTGGGGTAACAATTGCCCAAGATGATCTGGTGAGCCTAGCACTTCTAGGCCTTCCCAAGAGCTGGCATAGCTACCAGGACTCTGTGAATGGGAGGGAGAAGCTACTAGAGTGGGAACGATTGTGGCCCGACTTGGTACAAGAAGAGATTCGACAGAGTACCAGAGATGGATCCTCATCAAAGACTGATGATGAGGAGAATTGTGCCTTGGCTGGAAAAGCGAATAAAGGGAAAGGGAAGGCGTCCCATTCCAAATCGGAGTCCAACAAGTTAGGTAAGAAGCGAGACTTGTCAAAGGTAAAATATTTTCACTGTCATGAGCTTGGAGACTATGCTACAAATTGTCCGCACAAGAATACCAACAAGAAGGCCTCAAGAGGAGTAGCAAGTGAAGCACTTGCTTCACAGTTCGAGTTGGATTTCACTCTCATCGCATGCATGGTGTCATTGGTGACGGGTTCTGTGTGGTACTTAGATAGTGGAGCTTCGCTCCATATGACCGGAAATAAAGAATTCTTCAGTAGCTTGGAGGAGAAGGATCTCTAGAATCCAGATGCACATCGAGATGGGAGATGACAGGAGGTATAGCACTGCCAGTGTAGGTACAGTTACCTTTCAGAGGGAGTTAGGTAATCTGCTCACATTAAAAGATGTCATGTATGTTCCTGGTTTAAAGAAGAATTTGGCTTTTGTTGCTATGTTGGAAGACAATGGTTATGATGTGGTATTCAATGAATGAAGGGCGTTCATTTGTCACAAAGCCATGGGACAGGTGAAAAAGATTGGGGTTCGGTAAAGAATCTCTACAAATTGTATGTAGTAGACCGTGCTGCCTTGAGCACGAAAGCAAAAAAAGTGGAGAGCCGAGACATCGATGAGTTATGGCATAGGAGATTGGGCCATCTACACCATGGCGCTTTGAAGATCATGCAACAGATTTCTACAGGACTTCCAAAGGGTACACTTCCGCAGAGAGATACATGCAAAGGGTGTACATTGGGGAAGTATACCAAATCCACCTTTCACGATAAGGAAAGCTGAGCAAAGGCGATCCTTGAGAGAGTTCACTCAGAGGTGTGTGGACCGTTCTTGAATCTTGAGAGCTTCCATAGAAAAAAACAGGTATTATGTGATTTTTGTAGATGATTTTTCACGAAAGTGTTGGATTTTCTTCATTCAGAATAGATATCAAACATTCTCCAAGTTTTGTGAGTTTAAGGCACTTATCGAGAAAGATACAGGAAAGAAGGTGAAGGCTCCGGGGAGCGAAAATGGTGGAGAATATGTCTCCAACGAATTCAAGGACTTATGTGCCTTAGAAGGAATTCGAAGAGAATTGATAGCACCTCATAACCCACAACAAATTGGGGTTGCAGAAAGGAAGAACAAAACTATTGTGGGAGCAACACGAGCTATGCTGCATGATTAGGGTCTGTTGTTGCATCTGTGGGTGAAAGCATGCAATTCATCAGTATATGTGCAGAACAGAATTCCTCATCAGATACTTGGGATGAGTACACCAAAGGAAGCTTTTTCAGGTAAGAGACTAGATGTGTCACATTTTTAAATTTTTGGTTCATCATTTTATTTCCATGTGATCAAAGATGCCAGGAAGCTAGAGCCAACAATAGAGTTGGGGATATTTATGGGGTACACTGATACACCTCACAACTATCGGGTGTACTTTCCAGCACACAGGATGACAATGGTCGGAAGAGTTGTGAAATTCGATGAAGAGAAAAACATGCGAATTTCCCTTGGGAGGGAGCTTTAATTGCATGCAGTTGAGGAGCTCTTGGCTCCAAAAGAAGAACCTCAAGATGTGGAGCAGCCACAAGCAGAGGAACAGAGAGTGGAGGAACCCCACTCATGTAGGGCCATCCACCAGAGATAGAAGGAAGTGCAGCAGAGAGGCTGACAGATTGTTGCTAGATGCGAGAGAGAATGTGGGAGCACCCACATCACAATGCAGGCAGAGAAGGTTCCCAGAGCGGTACACTAGCTACATGGCTCTTATGAGTGAAGGTATAGAGATAGAACCATCCTCTTTCGAGGAAGCAGTGCAGTAGCTAGTTTGGGTTGATTCAATGGTTGAGGAGTATGACTCCATTATCAGAAATAGTGCATGGGAAGTTGTCCCAAGACCAGTGGGGAAGTCAGTTGTAGGATCCAAGTGGGTCTACAAGGTGAAGCAGGGAGCATATGGGAGTGTGGAGAAGCACAAGGCCAAATTTGTGGCTAGAGGGTTCTCTTAGGTGGAGGGGATTGATTATGATGAGACTTTTGCACCAGTCACAAGGTACTCATCAATCAGATCCATCCTTGCACTCTCAGCGTAGATGGTATGGAAGATACATCAGATGGATGTAAAAACAACCTTCCTCAATGGGGTGATTGAGGAAGAGGTGTACATTGAGTAGCCAGAAGGTTTTGAGACCTTAGACAGGGAGTCGCATGTGTGCAGACTCAAGAGAGCACTGTATGGGCTGAAGCAAGCACCCGTGCTTGGTACACCAGGATCGACAGCTATTTCACCGGGTTGGGCTTCATCAAGAGTGAAGCAGATGTGAACCTTTATCATATTGTGGTAGATAGTAAGCTTTTGATTATTGTACTTTATGTCGATGATCTTATATTGACAAGCTATGAGCAACTCATCAAGTCTTGCAAAGAGGATCTTACAAGAGAATTTGAGATGAAGGACATGGGGCACTTGCACTATTTCCTGGGATTGGAAATATGGCAAAGAGATGGGTAGCTATTTGTATCTCAGGGCAACGAGATCCTCAGGAAGTTCCACATGGAGGGAAGCAAACCCCTGAAGACTTCTCTAGCAGGAAACTGGAGGAAGGAGGATGCTACTTCAGGCGAAGTAGTGGATGCTACTGTTTACAAGTAGCTTGTGGGTTCACTCATGTATTTGGTGAACACACGACTAGACATATGCTATGCAGTTAACCAGCTTAGTCAAGCTATGGTTAAGCCTACCAAGCTCTTTTGGAAGGCAAGAAAGCATGTGTTGAGATATCTCAGAGGCACTACAGAGTATGGGCTATGGTACAGACGGACAAAGGGAGTGAAGCTTCAAGGCTTCATCGATGCATATTGGGCGGGGAGTCCATCCAACAGAAAGAGCACATCACGGGGCATCTTCAGCATAGGACCAACAGCAGTTTCTTGGTACAAAAGGAAACAAAGATCAGTTAATCTTAATTCAGTAGAGGTAGAGTACATGGCGGCCAATCAGGCAGCATGTGAGGCCATCTGGATGAGGAAGATGTGAAAATTCCAAGTCCTAGATCTTGAATCCTACTGCAGCAAACTGAATTAACTTCACCTACTTGTAAATTACATTAACAAGTTATTTGTTGTTTTCTTCTGTAAATACTGAAGCAATTATTGAAGTAGCCTTCACTTAATTAAATTAATATAAAAAACAAGGAACTGAGCAAAAGAAAAACATCACATAGGACATCGTTGTTTTTGGACAAATGTCCCCGGAAAAACCCAATGCGGGAAAACCAGTGCAACATGTTGATTTGTGGTAGCATCAAATGTGGTCTAAGTCTCAAACTTTGTGGAGAGGCTTAGACACATGTATTCCACATAACCCAAAAATTGTTTTGGGAAATTCTACATAGAGACCCTAAGTCTAAACGTAGGAAATTAAAATAATTAATGGGTATTAATATAAACTGTGGGTGAAATTTATACAAAAACAGATCAAGTCAAAATGTAATCTTAGCCATTGATTGTGCTAATTTTAGTTAACCATGGTATGTTCTATGCTTAGAGCAGTTTACTTCAATCTTTCTTCTTATTAGCCCGATTCAATTTCAGATTAGCAATCACATAATCATTGAAAGTAAATGCTGATAGAACATAAAATAAATCGACAAAAGACAAGCCAATACAGGAGACAAGAATTTGTAATTCTTCTTATTCAGCAGAGAGAGAGAAAAATGTATTTTACAGCAGTCAACAGGATGCCCGCTGGTCAAACCAACCCCTCAACCTCCAATCAGGTTCAGTCAAACACTTACAAATTTGGCCTTCCTTCAGTGTCACACACAATAGAAAATCAGCTCACAAAACAGTCAATGTAGAAGTCAAAATTCTGTGGTCAAATGAGTCAACGCTGCAATTAATGTTGCGATCAAAGGTCAACGTTTGACCTTGATTTTTGTGCCTTCAAATGTGGCCTTCCAAGATCAGATTTTCTGAGCTAAAATCACAGTCAAACGATGTGGGTTGACCCAAAGTCAACGCTGGTCAACGCTGTCCATATTTTCCCTAAACCAGTCTGAAATCTTCAGCATCTTGTTTTCACACGTGTGGAGGAGAGAGAAGCCTCTAAGGCTGTACGAACCAATCATATGAGAGAGAGATGTGTGAGATGAGTGAATGATGAAATGAGCATCATGTCTCTCCTTTTCATATCCATGACTATGGGTGTGTGACACATATTTTGGGGCTTGTGAGCCTACATTAGAATTTTGGCCGACCTTGACAAATTTCACATGTGTGGAAAATAAATTCAAAATCCAACTTCTGCTCATCCAAACAAGATGATATTTAGATCAATCTTGCACCTCTACGAAAGAGGAATCCAACAAAAATATCATCTCCATCATATGAGCATTGCAACATGGAGTTTGGCCCTTGTTGCCAAATTTAACACTCCCTCTCAACTAGGGATAACTCCATATGTCCACCTGTGCAATCCTGTCATCCACTACCATCTTGTACTATCATATATCATCATGCAATCTTGTGTCATCTTGCTGTCTCTACTTTGTTGGCTCTGCTCTGCTATAGAAGAAATAATAAGAAAATATCATCGAGAGTGAGTCACAAAGACTTTGCCACTCTCCACTGAGTCAAAGTCAGTTTAGAGGTAAGAACCTCAATCAGACTTGATCCCAGATCAAGTTGTTGGACACATCCCATTCTAGACATAGAGAGTACGACAATACCCGATGCGTCCATTGGTAATTCTATTGGTCTCTATCCTCATTTCCCAACTCATTGGCCAAATGAGAGGTACTTCCCATGAGTCTCAGACTACATGGGTAGGATGCATGCAGAGCGTAGATCAAGGAGAGGGTGAACCAACTCAATATCATAACGGTGGGGAAGAAGCACACCAACAAGGTAAGGCGAACCTAGCCTTGTGGTTGCTTATGATCCACCACACTGCTTGCCCAATCGGCATCTGTATATCCATGGAGACTCATACTCCCGGCAATGTATCTCAACCCATGGTTGATTGTGCCCCGGAGATATCTCAAGAGATTCTTGGCACCAATCCAGTGAACGTGATGAGGCTTGACCATGAATTGACTCAACATGTTCATTGCAAAACATATGCCCAAACGTGAGTTCACTAAGAACATCAAGGCCCCCACGAGTTGACGATACTCCGTGGGATTTCCCAACTCGGGCCCAACAACACTTCTACACAACCTCTTAAAGTTGAGTTCCATCGGAGTAGTCACGGACTTCTCTTGCGCCGCTTCATTCGGTGCAAGCAGACAGTGCCCCAGAGCATCATCCTAGCAGAGTTCGGGGCTAAGCCCTTCCGTCTGGAAGTAATCTTCAGGATAGTCTCCTTTCTTCATTAGATCCGTGGGCTGGCAGACACGAGAGAGGGTAGAGGCAGGTACCCATACTTGGCCTATTGCTCCTCGGAGAGCATCGCTCATACATAGACAGGCCGAACCAAATGTTGGTTCACTGGGGCGACAAAACTCTTAGGTCTTATAGGTATCCAGAAGGATCACCTCCCCCCATTCCAGTATTCACTGAACGCTTCAGGGCACCTTCTTCCAAACTAGCAAGAACTCAACAAAATCATCATAGAGGACATCTACAGGCAGTACATTCAGACTAGATGGATCAATCCTCCAGGTGGACTGCGCCCAAAGATGCCCTTCTACGCTGAGCACCTTCTGGAGATCAGAGATGGACTCATTGTTTGACCCCAGTACACCCTCCAGCACTGGATGCATGCTATTAGGATCCCTTTCGGGCAGTTCAGGGTTGGACCGCACAGACTTCGAGTGGAGACTGATCATCACATTGATAGGACGGAGAGGATTTGTCAGCTTTGTCACTTACAGGAGGTGGAGACTGAGATACATTTCATCTTCAGATGCCCAGCCTACTATGAGATCCGAGGACGTTTTCATTGCTTATTCAGGGGCCCCCAGAGCCTTGCTAACTTCCTCAGATACACTGACCAGAGATGCCTGGCACTTTACCCTCAGGAGACCTTTAGGCACCATTCGCTTCTGCTCCAGCCTCCTACAGTTTTGGACACCACATAGAGGATCACAGATTTCTTTAGGGCACTCCCATCATCGCTAGGTACCAAGAAAACCATCGACCGATCCATAGATCATGATTTCAGATCAGTGCGGATCTGGGGGTCTCATCCCACTAGACTCCTACAACACTCCAGGGCCAAACTCCCCTCCAGGAGACGCCCCAAATCCCCCAGACGACAGCTGCTGCAGTCTAGTTCCTCCTCAGGGCAACAGAGTTTGACAAGCTTCCTTCAGTCCTCTTCTATCGGCCTCGGATGCTTAGAAGTAGGAGTCTCCCCACCCCCCCACCCCCTTCAGGAGGCTCCTTTTTCTCCTCCAGGACTTCTTCTTCGCAGCTCATTGTCAAGATGCTGTATGCTGTAGTCATCTAGCTTTTACTTTACATATACACTCTTTAGTTTCTATTTCCTACTTTTATAATGAAAGGGGACCGTTTGGTCCACCGGCTAGGCATCTTGTAATCATCGTAACCGGCAGTCCCATTGACCTTTTTGTGGTCATTCGTTGGACATTAATAAAATTATCTTATCTTATCTTATCTCCAGCAGCTTCACAATATATTTTCCTTGAGAAAGGAAAATCTCACTTGGCTTTTTCTAGACCTCCAAGCCTAGGAAATAGTGCATCAGTCCTAGGTCCTTCATCTCGAACTTGGAAGCTAACTCCCTCTTACATTGATGAATGAGAGGGTCAGCACCTGTCAGGAAGAGATCGTCCACATAGAGAACCAGAATGAGAGGCTTGTCATTATCAACCTTAAAATATAGGTTTGGATCAACATCACTTTGAGTGAAGCCCAACTTCATCAAGTAGCTATCGATCCTCTCATACCAAGCCCTAGGGGCTTGCTTCAACCTATAGATGGCTTTCTTCAGCTTGCACACATATGTGTCTCTATCTCGGACTTCGAACCTGTGAGGTTGTTCCACATAGACCTCTCCCTTGATTCAACCATGTAGCAAGGCAATCTTCACATCCATATGATGAAGACTCCATCCTTGCGTTGCAGCAAGGGAAATGATTGATTGGATGGTGGTGTAGCGGGCAACAGGTGCAAATATTTCATCATAATCTATGCATTCCTTTTGCGAGAAGCCTCAGGCAACAAATATTTCCTTAAACTTTTCAGCACTTCCATCGGCTCCATGCTTGATCTTGTAGAGCCATTTTGAGGTGACAACAGATTTGTTCTTCGGTCTAGGGACCACATCCTAGACATCATTCTTCATGATAGACACATATTCCTTGTGCATAGCATCCTTCCAAACTTGATGCTTTACTGCTTCTTCAAATGTTCAAGGCTCAGATTGTACAATGGTGCTCATGGCTAGTAGGTACCCTTGGTACCTCTTCGGCTTCTTACTTTCATGGAATGTTCCCCTTGGAGCAATATGTCTCTCGGCATCTTCGAGAGTGTCTCTAACCCATGAGGGTCTTCTTTTATTTGAAGAAGGTGCATCTATAGGATCCATCGGACCTTCAACATCGGACATCGGTTCATCCTTCTGTTCAACCTGCCTTCCAATTTCTTCGTCTTCTTTATCTTCCTTTGAGATAGGAAGATCCCTAACTTTCCTGAGGGCAACATCTTCGTCGAAGGTGACATCATGGCATATCTCCACTTCTCTTTGAACAGGCAGATAGATTCTACATGCCTTCAAGGTTTCACTATAGTCCACAAACATTCCCTTCTTCCCAAAAGCATCCAACTTGCTTCTCTTTTCTTTCAGCACATGAAAGTAAACATGACTTCCAAAAGCTATAAAATGAGAGACATCGGGCTTCTTACCAGAGAAGACTTCTTCAAAAGTTTTGGAGTCCAATGCAGAATGCGGGCATCTATTTTGAACATACACAACGGTGTTGGCAACTTCTCCCCATAGGAACTTCGAAAGACCTTGGTCATATAGCATGGCATGGGCAACTTCCAAAATGGTTCTATTCTTCCTTTTAGCAACACCATTCTTTTTGAGAGTATACACAATAGTGGTCCCCCTCTTCATGCCAACTTCCCTACAATAGTCATTAAATTCATTCGAATCATACTCGATTCCATTATCGGTCCTCAAAATTTTGATCTTCTTCCCTGTTTGATTTTCAACCAAGGCCTTGAAGTTACGAAACCACTTGAATGCTTCGTCCTTATTCTTCAAAAAATATATCCAAGTCTTGCGAGAGAAGTCATCTATAAAAGTGATATAATATAAGCACCCTCCCAAAGGATGTTATGGGCAACATACCAGATAGATCAGAATGTATCAATTGCAAAATATCAGATGTTTTCGTGACACTTGAGGGGAATGGCCCCCTTGTATGCTTTCCTTCGGCACAACCTTGGCATACACCTTCATGATCATCTTTGAAATCGAGCATCCCTGTCACCACCTTTCTTGCTTCAGTAAGGGCTTTGTAATGAAGGTGTGAAAACCTTCGGTGCCATAGCTCGGATTGAAGAGTTTTGTCACATGTCATGGCCCCTAGCGGAATTCCTCCAACCTGATAGAGTGTATCAACCCTAAAACCAAGAGTGAACGCTTCTTTGAAGTTCCTCTTCCAAATGCGTTCCTTTCCATCGATGAATGCCACCTTGAATCCTTTGTCTTCCATTGTTGAGATAGACACTAGATTCTTCTTTAAGTTAGGTACGTAAAACACGTCTTGCAAGCAGAGGACTTGACCTTGATTTAGATGGAGAGTCACAGTTCTTGTCCCTTTCACGAGATAGGTGGCATTGTCTCCAAGGATAATTTCCAAATTAGTATGCTTTTCAATCAAATCAGAGAGGGCTTCCTTATATCCAGTGAAGTGCCTTGAGGCACCACTATCAATCAACCAATTATCCAGGGTGTCGGAAGGAGATGCAACAGAGAGGGCAGACATAAGAATATATTCATTTTTCTTATCAACAACATAGATTCATCATACCTGGAGTTTCTTGACCTCTTGAAAGGTTGACCATTTCCATTTCCATTTCGATCAGAGGGAGCTTTCCTTTTTCCTTTGAACCTGTTGTTCCTTTGATTCCCATTCCCCGTAAATTTGTTGTTGTCATCATCTCCGGGAGAATCCCTTCTATTAGGGCACTCTCTTGCATAGTGACCAAATTTGTTACGAGTGTAACATCTTCCTTTTCTTCCTTTGGCACCCGCTCTTCCATGATTTTGATTTCTCGGACCAACATTGTTCCTCTTCTTTGCGTGAGCGGTGAAGGCAGTAGGGTCACTTCCATTCCCATTAGAGGGATGGTCTCTCTCCATCATCCTTGTCTCCTCTCGAGTGCATCTTATCAACAATTTATCAAAGTCAGGAATTATAATATTATTGAGAATAGTAGTATTGAATACATACCATGCCCGAGGAAGTCCTCCAAGAGCAATGAGAGTGAGCTTTCAGTCAACTATGGCCTCTCCAATAGCTAAGAGATCATTCTTGATTTCGGCGATCCTCATGAAGTAGGATTGGATGGACTCTCCCTTGTCCATATTGATGTTCTTCAACTTGTTCTTCAAAAATAGAATTTGATTAGCATTGCTTGCCCTGAACATGCTAACTAACTTATCATACATCTCCTTAGATGTGCCTAGCTCAGAGATATAAGCAACCAAGTGCTTATGAATATAATCCCTGATGATCTTCTTCGCCTTGACTTCCCCTTTCTTGTACTTTGTATTAGTGGCAGTGGGTGCATTTGATGGAGGCTCATTGATATTTCCCTGCACATAATCCATGACATCTTGTTCTTCCAATGATAGATCCAAGGAAATTTTCCAAGCATGATAATAAGACTTATCAGTCAGCGTATCATCAGATTTGAAACCCTTATATGATGAGGAGGCCATTGATCCCGGTCCTTTATTATTCAACTTCTTCGGTGTTTGCTTTTCACTCTTGCTTGGGCTTTATCTTCACCTTAACTCTGATTCCATGTTAATTTTAGTTAACCATGGTATGGTCTATGCTTAGACAAGTTTACTTCAATCATTCTTCTTACTAGTCAGATTCAATTTCAGATTAACAATCACATAATCATTGAAAGTAAATGCTTATAGAACATAAAATAAATCAACAGAAGACAAGCCAATACAAGAGACAAGAATTTGTAATTATTCTTATTCAACAGAGAGAGATAAAAATGTATTTTACAGTGGTCAACAGGATGCCCTAGCCAGCAAAGACTTTTCTGGTCAAACCAGCCCTTCAACCTCCAATCAGGTTCAGGAAAACACTTACAAATTCGGCTTTCCTTCAGTGTCACACACAACCCAAAATCATCTTGTTAGTCATCAGTAATTTTTGCCTTCATAGATGACTAAATGATTTCCCTAGATTTCTAGAAACAAAGTTCATGAACATTGTGAGTTCTAGAAATCTCACTGCCTTTATCATCCTTAAAGATAGCTTTTCACTATTTCATCTTTCCATCATGTCTAGCATTGCTTACCAATCCTAGAAAACTCATTAGTAGCTTATGTCACTCTTTTTGTCTATATGCTTTTACCTTTGGCCCAAGTCCTCTGTTTTGTTTTGCCTAAAAAACCCCCCACTACTACCTAAGCTCACCAATCAATCAGCTTTGTTGTGTATCCCAAGATACCCCCAAACACTGATAGTCTTAAACTATCTCTGTAGACTCTTTAGATAAATCAAATACATTGGATTTTGGATCTTCAATACATCAGTCTATCATAAACTCTATCTTACACTTGATGATCCCAAATTATAGGTCTCAGTCCAAAAACCAAGTCCAAGAAAGCCTCCACTAGGTCACCTAGGGTTTCACAAAGTCATAGGGTGGATTTGGTGCCCTAAAAACTCTGTTTTTCCTATATGAAGAAAATGTATTCAAAGAAGAAAAGGACAGGGGATTTTGTCCAAACTGATCAAAAAGGTCATTCAAGGAAGTCTTTTGGCCTAAAGCATGAATCTTGCAAAGGGACAACTGCCCTTTGCTCACATTTCTGCAAGAATATCAAGTGGCCATCAGCCTGGCATAAGGTAAGGTAATGAGAAAATCATCACAAGAAGACCATTCATGGCAAGAAGAAAGCAGCAAGCATATGTTTGATGAAAATCAAGGTTTGTGACTGTTTTGACCAAGCAGAAATCAATACTAAGGTTACAAGGGAAAAGGTCACCTCAACTCTTTCAAAATGCTCATTAAAGACTTTTAGAAATAGCAAATGAGTTTTGAGAAGTTCTTGAGAACTCAGAAGACAACACTATTTACTTTTTCTTAAGTAGCCTTAAAACCTAGGAGTTTGGGAAAGTTGACAAACTGGTCAAAGAGTGATAACAAAACCTCCTTCATAATAGCAGAGGGTTTCAAAGGTTTCAAGTTGCCCTCTAGGGTTTGGCAAAGAGGCATTGACTCCACTTCAACAAAGGTACAAAGGGTAAAGAGTATTGGTACAAAAGTATGAGGTTTTAAAGGTAAAATCAAAGGCCTTAAAAGGATCAAAGGAGACAGACCTAAAAACCAATACTCCACTGCACCAAAGGAAGAGAGATAATAAAGAGTATCAGCAAAAGAGCCAAAAATATCAGTGCAAGGTTTTGACTTCTCAAAGGAACAGTCAGAGGCTTCTTCAAATGGTCCAAGGAGACAAGTATGAGGGAAGAAATTGCCAAAGAAGGCAACTATGACAAGCATAGGTTCATGGTTGATAAGATGAGCTGTCCAAATTCAAAAGAGACAGTGATTAAAGGGCATAAGTGGTGTAGGCACCTGCAAGAACAGAAGTGGCCAGCCAAAGCACAAAAATGGTTTAGAAAGCTCACCTCCCTCATTGGACATACATCATTTGCAAACTAGGAACAGACATGTAGCTGGTTTAAGAGCAGTAAAGCCTCCAAAATGGTTTCTTTATCAAGACATATTCTGCAAAGGATGGTTAAACATGAATAACACTTTTACAAGACTGTCAAAAGGTGTTTTCCCTATAGGGAAATTGATAGGGTCAAAGCAAGAATGTTTCCGATAATAGTGGCACATTTCAAAAGACCAAGCACTGTTGATGCTTGTTACTAGGGTTTTCATACTGGGAGGTTGTTCACTGTTTTAAAGAGAAAACCTGACCGAATGTGAATCAGAGTAAAAAATGTCAAATTGATCACAAATTTGCTTACAAAAGAAGGTAAAGTGCACTATTTGAGCTAGTTGAAGGATTTGTGAGCACAAGGAAGACATCAAGAGGCTCCCAGCAAAGAAAAGAAACATATTTTTGTCAAAATGTCACCTACAGGACCAAAAAGAGCTAAAAAGCACAGTGAGAAAAAGTAAAGGGAAATAAACTTTAGAAAGAGGGTTTGAGTTCACAAATTTGTTTTTCAAAAGACCATAAAGCCTCATTTCCTTTTTTCTTAACCTCATTTGTCATTGCAAAAGGAGAGAAAACTGTTGGAGAGAATTTTTTGAGGGTTTTTGTGCAAGTTTGGAGAAAATTTCAGGTGCTGCGCACCGAGGCCGGCGCTACGCACCTGGCCACCTACGCTGCGCATAGAGGAGGCAGCGACAATGTTATTTAACACTGTGTTGTGCACCGGGAGGGCGATGCTACACACCTGCGCTGGCGCTACGCACAGGCTCAGAAACCGCTCAATTGCCCACACAATTGACCCGGAACTGCGCTCCGACAGGCCCGATAGGCCCATTCTTGGCCTAAATTGACCCGACACTGCACTCTGACAGGCCAGCCCGACTCGACCTGAACGTGCAGTTGGGCAGGCGCTATGCACAAACAACCTTTGACCCAATTTGTTCAAAAAAGGCCAAAAATTTGATTTTCTGCCTCCAGTTTCCTCCACAAGGTTTAAACAAGGTTGGTGGCTCTTTTTCCTCACTTTCCAAGTGTTCTTTTCATAATCTAGAAAGGCATTTTTCGCATAAATATGACCAAACCCTAAGCTGCATAAACAATCAAATATTGACCTCCTAGGGTAGGGTTTGCAAATTTGAAAGGGTTGTCATAAGGTGCAAAGACTCTCAGTGCCAGCAAACCTGCTTCTAAAAGCTGAACACACTCCTTGAATGCTTCATCTTAGCCCTCATTTGCAAAAGTTTGCCCTCACATCACTCATTTGCCATCCTAGACCTAAAAACTCTCAAATAAGCTAAATCCTTCTGTGCTAAAACCAGTCACCATGTCCGAAGAAGAGATTCATACCAGCAGTGATGAAGGCCAAAGGCCTACCAAGCCAAAACACAAGGGAGAAGGGTCAATAGGTTTGAGCCCTTAGACACCATTCAATCACTTCTTCTCCCATGATCCTTGCATGTTTTCAAGATGTTGGGTGTTATAATTTTTGTGAGAAGATTAAACAAGTCCAAAGCCACTCAGACTTGACTAGGTCGTTCATCCTTAGTTTACAAAATCACCAAGTCAACCTTGCAGTTGTGAATTTTGATTTCTCATCTGAATCCATTGCTAAAGCCACAGGAATTCCAGATATTGGTGAGAGATGGTTTAAACAAAAGAAATTGGACTTGAGTTATTATGAGCCCTACCTCAAACCTAGTTGTCAATAAGGCTGCAAGGCTGTCTTCCCCTTCTCCCCCCTGCTAGAGAGGTATGCCCTACTGATGAGGCAGATTATCAAGTATTTCACCTGTGAGGGGAGGTACTCCAAGGTTTATTCTTATCACATAAGGCTTATGATGCACTTCACCCGGGTTAAATTGTTGAACCTACCATACTATCTATATTGGAGCATTGACAAAATAGCTTCAGTGGTCAAGAAGAGGAGTTATGCCCACCAAATGCAGAGCCTTTTTCACCACTCATTGGTCAAGATGATTGTTTTACACTAGCTGGAGGAGCAAGGAATCCCTTGCGAAGTTTTTATCTCACATGATGTATTTGCAAATCCCCAAGCCTTCATTCAACAAAATTTGCCTTCAACTTCACACCCACCTACCTCCACTCCTCCACCATCTCCACATATGCCTTCTCCACAAGGAAACTCACCTCATATCTCTTCACCTAATGCATCAAATGAAGGAGCTGACAGTAACCCTAATGAGGAGCAAACATATGATGATGGAGAGGAAAAGGCCAATGAGGTAGAAACAGAGGTAGATGAAGAAAACAATAAAGAGGACAGCAGTGCTAAAGGGACAGATGATGACAGTAGCAATAATGAGAAAGAAGATGATAAGGAAAGTGAAAAGGACAGTGGGGCAGAAACAGAGCCTAATAATGAAGAAGAGGATGATGATGACATAGAGGAAGAGGATGAACATGGCAACCATGAAGAGAAAGACAGTAATGAAGAGGGGCAAAACAGTGATAGTGATGACACCCATAAAACAATCTCAAATGCAGAAAAGAGTGTTGATGATGAACAATATGAAGACCAAGGAAATTTTGAAGAAAACAATGAAGAAGACAGTCAGCAAGAGAGTGCACAAGACAACCAAGGGGAAAATGGGTTTGAGCATGACAGTGAGCCCAATGATAGTGAAAAAAGTGTTGAAAACAATGCAGAGACAGAGGGAGAGGATGAAGAAATTGAAGACCAAGAATAGACAACTGATGAGGCTGAAACAAAATTTGAAAATGAAGGCATTGACCAAGGTAGTGGTACAAATGAGACAGTCAGTGACAAGCAAGGAAATAGTCATGACAGTCATGACAGCTGTCATGACTGTCATGACACTAATCAACCTCTAAATGACCAAGAAATCCAAAGTGACAGTGCAAAAAGTGACAGAGAAGAAGACCTCAGTGAAGGACAGAACCAAAATGAGGCGAGGAATGCAGTGGTCAGTTTGAGAGCCAAGATGACAGTGAAGAAAACAGTGAGGAAAGCAAGATGATGATGAGGTTAAAGGTCAAGAAATCAGTGACCCAATGGAGCATGAAGTCACTCATGAAAGACATAACAAAGATGATAAGGCTTGTGACTTCATCAAGGATCAAGTCACCCTCATCACTCCTCTCACATGCACCTACAACAGAGGCAAAAGAGATGTGTTTGCTGCCTCAAAAAGGCAAAGGGCCATCTCTCCTCCATCTATCAAGCACAAAGACAAAGGCAAGGAAAAGATGGACAAAGGTGAGCAACAGGTCAGGGTAAGGAGAAGCAAAAGGATCAAGAGGACTTCTCAAGGGCCTCAATTCATTGATTTAGACAGTGACAATGAGGACAAGGAGATGAACACAAGATTGCTTCTCTTGGAGAAAGATGCACAACTTCAAGAGTGGGAAAGAGACTTTGAGATGGCACAACGTGTCATCCACTATTACAAAGAGGAGCATAAGCATTTCAAGGAGGTGAAGAGAGGCCTTGCCCTACAAAAGAAAATGACCAAGCATTATGCAAGGGAAAACATGCTTGCTTGTGGCAAATTGAGGAAGGCCCTCATGGAGCTAGAAGACCTAAAAAGAGCCAAAGTGTAGGACAACCTTGGAATTTTGGCTGAGGCTTCTCAACAGGTGTCCAAGACCTCTTGAGGGACCTCTCCACAAATTTTGAGGCAATTTGGACAACTTTTTGTTTTTTCCAAATTTTGACCCCTTTGTGCGCAACACCCTAAGCGCTATGCACAAAATTGGTGCATCCTCAGCTCTCAAAGTTTACATTTTTGGATTTCTCACATCACCAGCAGTTTGCTCATCAATTTTCAGATCATTTGGAGCATTTTTACTCCCTCAAAAGGTCAAAAAACATAAAAAAATTGACCTTTCTGCCTCTTTTTCAAACTAGGTGCTGCGCACAGAGTAGTGTCGGGAGATTTGATTTTTGAACAGGTAAATGGCATCCACTCAGCACAACTCAAGCATTTCTGGAAAGTAGACTCATCAAGCTTTCCAATAAGCCATCACGGAGCCAAATCCAGTGTCGGGAAGGGGTCCAAAACTCAGTTGCAAAAGACCCTATTTTCTGATGAAGTGGCGCTACGCACAGAGGCTGCCTAGTGTGTTTTGGACCAAAAGTCAACAAAACACACTCATTTATTGCAAATAGATATTTTTGAGTTTTTTTGAGGCAAATTAAGCTAAAATTAGGTGTAAATAGTTATTTTAGAATTTATTTCTTGGGATATTATGTGCCTTGGGCCTTGCATGGTCTCTTGGCCATAAATGATATTTATGACTATATTTGACATTTTCCTACTACATTTAGGGTTTTAGTCCTCATTTGCTCCATAAATAGAGCATGAGACCCCTATGTGTTTTGTTGGCATTTGATGAGCTTGAAGAGCAATATACATGGTTTCATGAGCTTGGAGAAGAAATTGGTTTTGTGAAGTGGATGAATGGCTTGTTTGGCTTGATGATGGAGAAGCTTGTTTGCAGGATTCCATAGCTTGGTGAATGGTGATGTCTTCCTAATTTGTCTATTGTTTCCTTTATTATCATTATATTTCATGTTTTTTGACTGCTATTGAACATAAAAGTATAGGTTGAGACATGTTCTTTGAGTCACCTCAGTCCTCCTGTTTGTTATAGCTTTTATGTTTTCTCTTTTGGCCATCTTAAGGAATTCTTGACTGCTCCTTAGGTCCACCAAAAATTGCATTTGTTTCATGTATGGTTAGTATGCTAGCTTACAAGTATGATTCATGGTATGCCCTGCTTATTTGAAGTTTTCAAAACCCTATCTTGAAGCCTTTTTGTGAAATATTGATTGTTAGGTAAGTCAAAGAGGTCTCGTTCGATCTTGCCCTTTGTCCATGCTTGCAAACTTGTTTTAGAATTCCCAATAACTTGATATATGTTGTTTAGGAGTTCCTTCTCCATAAATTGAGTTATTTGTATTGTCTTATGTGTTTTCCCAAATTCTGAAGGTGATTTTGTAAAGTTAGAAGCTCTTATGCTTTCTATGTATCACTGGAATGTTTCTCTTAGATGTTTATTAGTTTAGATTATGGTTTATTGAGCTTAATGGTTTGCCCTACCTCATGGATTGTAACTTTTAAACTATATATGTTTAAGACCTCTTAGTCTTTCCCAAACTTAATGTTCACTACATCTCATACATCACCTCAAGGATCCATTGACCTTGCTAAATCGGCCCTGCAACACACTCTGTTTCATCATTTAGACACTCTTGACTTTCTGTAATAACCCTGCTCCCAGAGTTCTAGAATTTGTACCTATTTGAAATTTTGTTTAAGTAAAACAGATCTAATAAGACATTGAAAGGATATAAATTGAAATTTCAGCTTGCATAATTAAACTATATGTAGAAGAATACCTGAAAATCAGCACAACTTACGAATCCTGAACCTGAAGCGGCTGAAGATTTGTTGGTGATGTCGTGAATGTATCAGACACGGGGCACCGAATCCTTCCCAAACCCAAATCCGGGACTACGGTCTCGCACCCGCAGGGTGTCCCTCTCGTCCCCCGTGCCCGCATTTCCAAGAACAAGAGACTCCTCCCCAAACATTGCAAGTTCTCAAGCGCATTTTCCTTCTCCAAACACAGTAAACCATTTCTCCTCCTCCAAGAAAACATCCCCCCCTCCTCCATACCACCTCCTTAAATAATCTCCTTCCACCGCTCTAACTTCCTCAAGTCTTATCCTCATTAATGATGATATTTTTATGTATTTATGGTGGTATACTTTTCATTAGGTTTGGATATGAATATAATGTAAACAATCTTTCTCCACCGCCTCAAACTTTCCGAGGCTTTACCCAACCTTAAGTTTATATTAAATGTTGTTATGGTGGGTGATCCTATTAATGGGTTTACATACATATTTATACAGGATTTTATTTAAGCACCTTTAATATAAATCTTTAATATCGCATACTCATTTTAACTTAAAGATTCATCAACTTTTAAGGATTTTTTAACTTTATTACTTCATTTCCTTTATTACCTTGTTTCATAAAATTTTATACTTGGTTGAATTTGATATAAAGTCTGAAATCTTAATATTAAGTCCCCAATCTTTGTAATCTTGATATTAGGTGGGTGTACTAGTGCGATGTGGACGGTATAGGCAGGTGTAGCTATCAAATGCTTATATCGTTCACACGCTAATATTGTTTTGGGAATAACAGGGGAATGGGTCGTTACATACTTCCTCCCTTCAGAAAACTTCGTCCCGAAGTTTATGGTTTTATATACTCAGATTAATATTGTGTTTTTAGAGATTAGGGTGATTGTAGAATGCTTGTATTTTAAGATTGAATTTTCGTTTTAAATAAGTATGTATTGGTAATTTAATTGTTACTTCCCATCTTCACCGAGTCTCCAAACTATTCTAAAATCATCCTATCCTTCCTAATCTCTTCCACTTCCATCCTATCCGTCCTCTACAGGAATATGCCATAGCATCAGTTTTACTGATCCATTCATAGACCTCAATGATGTCAGAGTCGATTACGTCGACCTGACATGCTTGTAGGCATCCGGCAGTCATCATCACACGTCTAGGGGAGCGTGACTCGCACAGTCCTCCCATGACTCCAGGTATTGGGGGGTAAACAGTGGGCAACACTTCCACTCCTCCCAGCAGGACCAGGGTCAACACCCTATCTTGGGATCTCATGGAGTCTCAATTGTTCTTGGAAATCTATCATCACGTAGATTGTTCCAGTAATCTGTTTTTTTTCTGCATGATACTCACTGGTACATAATCTGCAATGTAAACACTCGAACACATATTACAGCATATGCATCTTATATTGCTCATAACCAATTGTTACCCATATAACAACTTCTACACATTCAAAATACTTTGATACGTATGATATCAATCCTAGAATTTAAAAAAAAAAGAAAATTTGCTCACATAGATATCAATATGTTCAATAAAATTTCTCATTTCAGATGCTGCTTCGGTTTAGTCTATTCATGTTCTATTTATGACGCACTGCTTTAACCATTTTCACTCGATATACCCCTATTTTTACTTTTCATATTCACAATGTAGTTACACTTTTATTCCCTTTCCTTGAATCATACTTGAAATGCAATGAAATAATTCGATAGATATTTTCATCTATAATGTCTAATCTATAATTTCACATTCTTGCAATGTTAATTTAAATGCCATATTGCATACTGGTGTCCATGCCCTAATAAATTGAAATAAACAGCATATATCCTGTATCACCAAATTGAAGTAGCATTCTATCTTTATGGGTATCCATGTATCAGGGGGTAAAATTCATTCTTACGAGATCATTCAAAATAAATTTTATAAATTCATGGATAAGCTATGACCACTCTTTATACATGACCAGTAAGCTGTGTGATTATGATTATAAAGCGGTAAGTTGGGCTAGTATGTGATTATGTCATACTCTTCATAGCTAATAAAATCAATGGGAATCAGTGAAGATAGTGATATGTTAATGAAGAACATTGAACCTTTACCCTTGACTCTATATTAGTACAATACTACCTTGTTTATTATGTAACATGGGGAGAGATGAACCTCTATATTAAAAGAGCTTTTATTACCGTTACAACAGGTTAACCAGTGTGAATCCATTGAATAGTATAGCTTATACAATACTGACCTTACGAACATGTAGACTACTAGAATCTTATAGCAAGGCCGAGTATCACTATGTGAAATAGGTGAAGCAAGAAGGTCTCTTTTATATACGAGTAGATGCTATATCAGATAGGATTCAACCTTTATCAAGCCTATGAATGCCATTACTTCTATCCTTATTCCTACTTAACTAGTGAATGGTACCGGTTTATTACGGAATCACTTAGAGCACTTGAAACCCTGCTTTTATATGTGAGCTCTAGTCCAAATAGCTATGGTATTACACTCAGTAAGCTATGAAGATCATATGGTTCACTGTCACTCATATATTGCACTTACTCTAATTATGGTTATACACTCCTTGTTATTACCAAATATACGTGTTACTTTAAGCTTATTGATCACTATTTATTATGGATTCTTATTAATTATAACTATTGTTATAATCACAACTGTAATCATTGCATAGAATAGTTCATTTTCATCAAGTAGAGTTGATATCAACACCTCTTAGGCCTGATCTCTGCACCATTCATCCTTGCACCTAAAACAGATAACTTTTGTACAGAATTGATAGACTTTCTGTTAATGTTTGGATTTTTGAGTAGTTCTACAATACCCAGCACGACTATCATAAAATTTCTCTCTAAATGATAATGCCTAAAAGAGATAGCCACTACAAACAGTTACTCAAAAGCTGATCGATGTTCAGGTTCATGATAAAGCTACAAAATTGCTGAATATTTCTTCTTTTGTTCTCCTCTTGTCTGAGCTTGATCATTGAGTGCTTTATCATGATAAATGCACTCATAGATTTTCTTTCCTGTGTCCTAGTATGTCTCTCTGCAACATTCAAAATGGAAAATAGTTTTGTTAATTCTCTTAATTGATGAATCCCATTGTCAAACTTAAAATTAGCTTTATATCGCTCCTTATCGAGTTTCATAACCTTATTTATTATTAATTTTGAGTTTCCTTCCTAAATTCGTTGCTATGTGTTGATTTAATGCTATCTTAAGCTCTTCCTTTGCTGCAATTGCCTTGCCAAAGTAGCAGCGTCTCATATACGTAGTGTATAAAGAGAAATTGTATCTCTTTCTCTTCCTGAGAAATAAGAACCTGTAATAAGCCTACATTTTAATATCTTAATATTAATTATACGGCATTCTTAATCTTTTCTCCTAGGTGATTAAGGTATCCAGGGATCCGTATTACTTGCAGGTCTTTACTCTTAACTTTAGTTTCCTTCAATTTTTATATTTTAACCTTGCATTTGAAACAACTGCGATTTCTGGATGGTTTGATTAGCTTTACTGTCAACCTAAACACACCTTCCCTCCTGAGGCATTAAAGGAAATTTGTCCCTGTTATATTACAAGTTAGTGTGGCTGCTTCGAAGTGACTTCAAATGGGCAGATATCATAGTGAGTATATCAACTCCAATAGATTACCCACTTCAAATAGAGCATACCATAGCTTCAATCTGCTAAATATATTTGTTAATTTAAAGGAAGCATCTTCAGTGAGGAAATCTTTGAAAATCCTGGCTGCCTCCAATCCCAACTCCTGGGCATTTAGATCATCTTTAGTCACGAGATTCTTTGCTTTGTTTGTAAATGAACAAATGGAAGCGGTTTTATAGCGTCTTTTGGAGGCACTATTTCCTTCACTCTGCTAACAACAGGCCCGCAATTAAACTGCCCACAACTAATACATAGTATGTACAATGAGTGAAAGCTGGAAATTTAAACATGAAGCTCGGAATGTTTTTCATATCCAAAAAGAAATAGATTTATTACCGACTGGAAGTATAGATTAATATGTAATAATTACATGGAGATAATATATTGGCAAATAATAATAAGAGCGATCATCCAACTCCTCTTCCATGATTACATGCTGACAGGATTACATGGCCCAGGACCCACCCTGTTAGTGCCAATTCTCAATTACATCACCCATCAGTTGACAGTGCCCGTCATCTCACTCACTAAAACGTCATCACCATGTCAACAATATCAAAAAAAATATGAACAACTCTTTCCCTTTTATTTCCTATCCTACAATCTGTTATTGGGCCAAAAACTCATTTGTTGTGTTATTTCTTCATACTCCTTGCCTATTTATAGGTATCAACTCAAATATTTCAGATATACGACTCTCTCACTTTTGCAAGTCTATATTTTCTGCTAACTCATATGCAACTTCTGATAGGAGTTAATGAGTGAACCCTTGGACAAATTAAGGATCCTTAGGGAGATGATGAAACATAGAGGAGTTTTGTATTGGAGAAATTAACTTTATTGGACGAAGATGAACGCAATGTTTACACAGAAAGACATATATCCAAGTTAACATACCTAAAGGGAACAGATAGTTCTTACAGGAGGAACACTTACACAATAAATGGTGCATCTGAACTTAAACAGTCATCCTATGAGCTACATGAACTTTCCAAGCCTTTAATAAAACTGCCTACAAAATTAAGTATTCATCAATTATCTACTCTTGCAGTAGTTTACACGTACTGTTATCCAAGACTAAGTTCAAAAGTATTACATCAATTCAAACCGGCAATCATGTTATGTATTTACTATTAGGTAGAAGTAGCTTGGTCTGGACTCTGAAGTGTAAAAGTAGCATTAGCATTCTAGCATCAAGATTCTGTGACAACACCAATTTTCTCCATAATTTTAAAACACATTGCCTCACATCAGTTGTGGAGTCTTAGTCTGTTGAGAATGGTCTATTGTATATCAGTGAGGTGTTATTTCCCTCTTGGTATACCCAGGAAATGTTTTCCTGAAGACATCCATAATAATGGTCCAGAAATTCTTTGAAAGCAAAACATAGTCACAAGGCATTTACAGAGTATATAGTTTTGTTCAAAAGAGCCCTCAAAGTGATGCCCTGTTTTTCATGTCACGCTCAGTGAAAACAACATTTTATCTACACTCTATACATGAAATAAATCCCCATAGGTTACAAACCTAAAGCGTATGCCCTAAATAGTAAACACCTAGGAAACCAAAACTGTTTACTCTGTGGATTCTGAGGGTAATAAATCAGCTAATAGAGCAAGCATGGACTTGGTCTTCTTTCTGTCTTCAAGGATAAACTACTGTATTTCAATTATGCATAGCGTTTCAACGGTTTATCACCACCCGCATGCAAATATAAAATTTGAGCATGGTTATTTGATCAAATACAAACACAAAAGAACCGTTTTCTGCCCGCCGGGAGACATAATAAAACAAAAGCTTAATCAAAAGCATGAACAGAAATGTGACTTTGAAGCTAGAATTTAATTTGAAAGTTTCAGAATGATCGAGTATGTTTAGCTGGGCAGGGCGTCTTACCGATAATTATGGCGCAGACCTTTCAGTGTTTTTAACGTTATAACCCGAGCTTCCCTAACTTAAGTATCAGGTTTAACTGGAATGGTCTAAATTTCTTTGTAATTATATTTTCTGAAATGGAACAGATGGTCCGAATTCCTTCCAGGGTCACAGTGTCATGATGGAAGTCTTGGCCATAGAAAAGAATGCTGAAAGAGCCAAGAGAACAGATATAAGCAATCCTTGATCTCTAAAAACACTTAAAACCTGCAAAATTTTAGGCCAAAGGTGCCCCCCACAGAGCCCTCACTTTCGCTAACAGCTGTGGTGCCAATGCTGGAGCATTTTCTACTGCATAAGCTGCTCTGCATCTCCACACCAACGAAGCACAAGAAATTGACACCAAGACTGCAAGCGCCCACTTGGAAATTCTGGCGGTCTCGTTACTAATTCAGCCATTGAATCAGAACATGTCCGAACCTCAACTGGCCTTACAGGGTTCTCTCTGCTTCTGGCGAAGCCTACAAGGCAAGAGGCAAACTGTCCTCGGCCCTCTGTCTGTCATTATTATTTTTTTTTTTTTCAGTTTTGCTTGAAACACCTTTGTGGTGGGAGAGTGCGGCGATTTTCCCTTAGATTAATGCCATAGTTGCGTTGACGAGTTTCGGAGCCGAGTCAATAGCTTAGACGACTATAATCGTAGTTTATATGATAATTTTGCTGGAAGAAGTTTCTCCAAATTCCGGAGGGATTACCGACACTGACAAAGTAGGTATCTAGGGAAAAATTGAAGGTGCAGAATGCATTGCAACCTTGACTGTCAAAATACGAGCATTACAATCAAGTTTCCACCGTTAAGTGTGCGCTATCTGATCTTTAATAGCCGCCGCCACGATCGTTGCGGACCCAGTATTTGGCGCATATAATATATATCCGTGGCGCAATGGTAGCGCGTCCGACTCCAGATCACAAAATTGCGTGTTCGATTTACGTCGGGTTCAGTTAACGCTTGCCAATCTTATATACATAGGCACATGCCGTCCCACCGTGATTCTGAATTGTTAAACTCTACCCTATATATACATATTTTTAACGAAATGGCATTCGGTTATTAAACCCACGACTGTAGAAAACTTGGTTTTAATGCGGTTTTTCATATGACACACACCCCCCCAGCTGACCACGACACCTCAGCGACTGATAGCCTCGGTGCCGAGAGTTCCCTTACGCACGGGTCCCGCTATGCGGAGTGGATGAAGTCGGTTATCAGTCTTTTTTGATGATTTCAACATCTGTATCCACATTGGTATCGTGTCACACTTTATACGCTCCTGTCGGTTCCCTTTTAAATAGTCGTGATACCAAAATAGCTGAGGCACGTTGCTTAGTTGATATACTTGATAAAAGGTCCCGTCCCTGGCCACTGGCGGTATGGAAAATATTTACAGACTGCGTGGAATGACTGTTGCATTGTCTGACATTGCCGTTTTTCAGAGGCTTCTCAAACCTCTCCCTAGCCTACGCAAGCCTATTGCATCAACGCTAAATACGCTGGCAGATCCTTTGTATTCTTTCCCTTCGCCACTACGAATTTTGCTTTGTGCTCGTCTGATTGCAGGTGCATCCAATATGATGCTTCCATTTATTCCAGCAGAAGGAGTCAGACAGATGTTCTTTCCGAACACTGTCCCTGTATATTAGAGACCGGCAACTGTGCATTGCATCAAGGGAGAGAGTCACCGTCAATGATTCTCAGGAGACCATTTTCCTCATCGATGAGCGAAGTTGTAGCTGTGTCATTCGCTTTGATTTGTGAGTAGGTAGTTAATCTGTTATGTTCCTGGTGATTTCAATCCTATTGGTAACTGTATACTGTGCACATTCTGGACGAGAGGTTAATGCTGTTCATGGTGTTTCTGATGAGGCGATGAATATGATACAGGTATTGTCACATTAGTTCATATTATCAATGTCAAGTCTTGATAGTATCAGATTTTTCCATGTATCTTGTTTATGGATAGCTGTCAAAGTTAGATATAGGCTAGCTTTACTTTTTGCAATTTCAGTTTCTTTCCATTGCAGAACAGAAAGACAGTATACTTGGTTCCTTAGTCATTTTTGGTTTCTTCATAGCCTTTTCACAAAGGGATAGCATATGCACATTGTCCGTGTGATGCCAATGAGTTCCCAACATTGTGCAAAAGATATTTTATGACACATTTATAATATAAATCACACACAAGAAATTTCTTGTCACTTTGCATGGCAGATGAATTACTTCAGCATGACTCTTGCCAATATGAATGAGAAGATAATGCATTGTATTATGAAGGCAGAGCTAGTCACATACATTGCAAGAGAATTGGTGGAATTCAGCTTGGGCCAAAACTAATGTCAGTATCTTGTACTTGTGTTCTATGCAGCAGTGCTCATGCAGTTTATGGATTGAAAAGCAACTCTCTATAATGATTTAGTACCATAAAGAATTGAATAAACTGTTAATTTTTTTTAGTTGTTATGTTCGAATGTATGTTGTAACTTTGTCACATATTTTTTTTTTTTTCATATGTGAAGTGCAACAATCCTCACAAATGCACTTCACTTTCTGAGCCCTGGGCATTTTGTTTGTCTAGAATGACTAGCTCGTGGACAATTACCTTGCCAATAAATTTGGTATGGGGAGTCAGAAGTTAGAGGCCATTGTCATTGCATAGGTTTCTATAGAATCCTTAATACGCTCATATATGTGATGTCAATCCCATACCAGAGGTGAGAAATCACTATGTTGCATGCTGTGTTGTGTGATGAGATTTAATTGTGTTACTAGGATTCCCTTCAGCTAGGTGCTTATTCCAGATCTATGTCGGACTGCATTCATTTTCCAGATTATTCCTATCATTTCTAATATTTCAGTATATCTATAACTTTTATGAAGTAGTTCGAGATTTTCAAAATTTCTGAAGAAACTTGTACCTTATGCTTAGGAAGGCCATTTCTGGTTTTGTCTAGAACTGCAGTCATAGTTAGGGCTTCATTTTTTTTTTTTTTGCCATTCGAGTAATAAATATGTAAAGGTGAGAAATCAGTGGATTGAGAAGAATTCACCACAGTTATGCAATTTTGCCCAGAAAGTCTTAACAAGCCACCAAATTGGAAGGGAAAATTTACAGTGATGACTCAAAAGAAATGCACAAGCGTATCTAGGATGCCAGGCAGGAATATCACGAGCTACAACAAGATGATATGCTATTTGAAAAAGCATCCAAATGCTATATTTAGAGTGACTTGCCACAGAGATAGTATCTTGTTTACCTGTGTCAGATAATTTAGCTAAATACAGTTTTTCTAGTTATGTTTGTATGCAGGATATGAGCGGATACTGTGTTGCAGGACTATCTATATGTTGGAAATAATGAATAACTAAGAGTTGATGACAGAGGAACATGGACAGGATCTTGATACAACCTGAAGCAAGTGTGCAGATCAACTGAAGTCATGCATGCTTTGCAGGACTGACAGTACATTGATGCAGATTTTGAGCAAGAGAGAGATTTGATTTTGTACGTGTAGGTAAATTTGTGAATTGAATTGGTGCTGGGCAGGCTGAACAGAAATGTGTGATTGTAAATTCTGGGTTGTTTGCAGTAGTGCTTTTACTCTTTCAATGAATATAAACCAGAATGACAACGTCCTTTAAAATGAATGTTGAAGCATATTGCTCTTTCTGAATGGCTTATAACACAGTTTGCTTATAATACAGTTGCTAAATTTAAGCTCACAATCTGTTTACCTTCCATAACACCATCTCACTAATAAGTCTGAGAGTTTGAACAGGCTCTGATCTGCATTAACGTTTTTAAATTTTGGGAACAGCCAGAGACTGATTTACACAAGCAGCAGCTTTATAAATGAATTCTTAATGGGCCTATAAGGTCGTAAGAGGGTTTGAAACTGCCCTCTGATACCAAATGTAATAACCCTGCTCCCAGAGTTCTAGAATTTGTACCTATTTGAAATTTTGTTTAAGTAAAACAGATCTAATAAGACATTGAAAGGATATAAATTGAAATTTCAGCTTGCATAATTAAACTATATGTAGAAGAATACCTGAAAATCAGCACAACTTACGAATCCTGAACCTGAAGCGGCTGAAGATTTGTTGGTGATGTCGTGAACAGAACAGATTACTGGGGCAATCGAATCCTCCCAGCCAAATCCGGGACTAATCCCAGACCCAGAGGGTGTCCCCTCTGTCCCCCGTGCCCAGATTTCCAAGAACAAGAGACTCCTCCCCAAACACTGCAAGCCGGCATTTCCTTCCTTCTCCTTTCAGCAGAAACCATTTCTCCTCCTCCAAGAAAACATCCCCCCTTCTCCTCCATACCACCTCCTTTAAATAATCTCCTTCCACCGCCTCTAACTTCCCGAAGTCTTATCCTCATTAATGATGATATTTTTATGTATTTATGGTGGTATACTTTTCATTATGTTTGGATATGAATATAATGTAAACAATCTTTCTCCACCGCCTCAAACTTCCCGAGGCTTTACCCAACCTTAAGTTTATATTAAATGTTGTTATGGTGGGTGATCCCCATTAATGTGCTTACATATACATATTTATAAAGGTGGGATTTTATTTAAGTACCTTTAATATAAATCTTTAATATCGCATACTCATTTTAACTTAAAGATTCATCAACTTTTAAGGATTTTAACTTTATTACTTCATTTCCTTTATTACCTTGTTTCATAAAATTTTATACTTGGTTGAATTTGATATAAAGTCTGAAATCTTAATATTAAGTCCCCAATCTTTGTAATCTTGATATTAGGTGGGCGTACTAGTGCGATGTGGACGGTATAGGCAGGTGTAGCTATCAAATTCCTATATCGTTCACACGCTAATATTGTTTTGGGTATAACAGGGGAATGGGTCGTTACACTTTCATTTGACTCCATAGCCCAATGGCTTTGACATACTCTCACTCTACCTATTCCATTTGACCATCTTTCCCAACCAAAACAATCAACAAACCCTACACCTAATAACTAGCCTAAAATAAAAAACCCTAGAGCAAAAAGAACACATCCTTTGAACCCAATAGAGAGATCCCTCTCTGAGTCCAGGAAGGCTAGGTCCTTAGACTCCAAAGCTTGGTTTCATGTTACCCTGTCATTTGGTTTACTAATCTGCCAAATCACGGGACACTAACACAGCTCACAGATGTTGAAATGAGCATCATGAGATGAGAGATGTGTGAGATGAGTGAATGATGAAATGAGCATCATGTCTCTCCTTTTTATATCCATGACTGTGGGTGTGTGACACATCTTTTGGGGCTTGTGAGCCTACATTACAATTTTGGCCGACCTTGACAAATTACACGTGTGGAAAATAAATTCAAAATCCAACTTCTGCTCATCCAAACAAGATGATATTTAGATCAATGTTGCACCTCTTCAAAAGAGGAATCCAACAAAAATATCATCTCCATCATATGAGAAGTGCAACATGGAGTTTGGCCCTAGTTGCCAAATTTAATAGATTGGAGATCTAATCTCGGTCATTAAATTCTCAACGAGAAGACTATAAAGAAGACTTGAGGGTCATTCGGAAAAGACACACCGAGAGATTAAGAGATCGAATTTTCTGAAGTGAGCAGTGCTCAAAGGAAAACTTTGATCGAGAGATTCTCACGTAGTTGAGGGGCAGAAGCAGTTTTGGTCGGAGGATCTTCTCCGAGGCCAAGAATACTCAGCAGAGAGGCAAAGAAAGAAACACAGAGAAAGCATTGCAGAGCCCAAAGAGGGTGAAGTAACACCCAGAGAGGGTGACGCAGGGCCACGCAGGCCTACGCAACTACTACGCAAAGGGTGTTGGGGGCTTGTCATTTCAGCTACCGGATCAGCCGAGACTTGCAGAGTGAAGTAATCTCACTAATTTTTCTCTGTCAGTGATATTCTCTATAACAAAATTTTCCAGAGAGACATTCGGAGATGTATTAAGATATAACTGCTGCTTAATAATAAACCCTCAGATTTGCTGTACTGGTTTTCTCGCCTTGGGTTTTTTTGGGAACATTTGTTTGAAAATTTCTGAATTCTCTAAACAGAAATCCTACTGTAGTAAATCTGATTTACTTCTCCTACTTGTTTTTTTAATTTAACAAGTTATTTTTTGAATGATTCATGAAAACATTGAAGTAAATACATTGCAACCTACACAATTATACAGATCAAGTACTAAAGAATAAGAAAATATGCAGACAAAGGACACAATTTTTTAGACAAATGTCCCCGGAAAAACCCATTGCAGGAAAACTGGTGCAATAACTCTTGACGGTTTTATTATTAAGAAGATTTCTGAATACAAACTAGGGTGCCAATGTGGCTCACCCAATAGGGAAAATCCTTGGCAGAAGTACCTCTATCCGGAGAGAGATATTATGGCTGATCCAACAACTGGATGAAGAAGCCCCACAGGTTATTGCATAGCCTCTAAGTGCTACTGAGCGATGGCTACAACAAGTTGGATTGCGTCACCTTCTCCAAGAGTTGCGTCGCCCTCTCTGTGAGCCTTCCTGGCTCATAAGTCAAAACACTGGATGGCTACCCGATCTACCCCATTGAAGCCCCAACGCAGCTCTCTGAGTGACTGCGTCACCCTTTCTGCGTGAGCCCTGCTGGCTCTGCGTCACCCCTCCTGGGCCTGCGCTGCCTCTCTGGTGTTGATTTGCCTCTCTTCTATTGTATGCTCGACCTTGGATGAAAAATACTGCTGCTGAATTGCCCTTCATTGCACTGCAAGCTCACTCCAAAATTCTCAACAAACCGCACCCCAAAATTTCGACTTAGCTCAAGTGCTGCTCCTGTGTGTGTGTCTCCAACTGACCCCAAGCCTTCCTTTAATACTTTTCCAGTTGACGAATCAACGACCGTGATCTAATCTCTAATCGATGGCTAAGATTAGAAAAGACTTGATCCTCGTCACTTAGAACATTCTCACCCACATGTTTAAATTAATTCATTTGAATTATTTAATTTCCCTAAGTTAGACTTAGGGTCCCCATTAAAATAATTAATTATTTGAATAACTTAAGCTTTGAGTGGAATTTCTCCAAACGATTTCTAGGTCTTGGAGATCTCATGTGTTCTAGCCCCTCCAAAAAATCTCAAACCTAAAGTACATCCGATGCTACCCAAAAATCAACACTCCCTTTTAGCGAGGAATGTGCTCTACCAACACCTCAACCTGAAGCATCACCCTGATCCACAACATCGGTTCTCAACGTTGCTGATGCTCAGCTGCTGCCCTTCATCCACTGCGTTGCTGCCTTATGTACTGCTGCCCATGTAACTGCCACTAACACTGCCTCATTTGTATTGCAACTCCCTCTCAAATGCTGCATCATGTTGCCTATAGCACTGCCACTGCTAACTGCTGCACTGCAACTCAGTTGCTGAGAAGTAAGCAACTGAAAACATTACCCAAAGACTTGACATACAAGTCAGTTTGAGTGCACCTTGATATTGAAGAACCCTCTGCTGCTAATCTATGCTGACCTTCTAGAGCTCTGCGCAACTGTTGCTCTGCACTGTGTAAGCGCTGCCTTTGCACTGTCGAAATCCATCAACCTTGGCGCTGCTGCTGCCTCTGCTCTGTGCTGCTCAAGACTTCAGCGTCTTAGCTCTGCCAATGCTGCTCCTGTTGAGATTTTGTGTATTGGGGGTAGCATCATATGTGCTCTAGCTCCCAAAATTCGTGGAGGGACTGGAGTACACATGATCTACAAGACCTAGAAAGGGATTTGGGAAATTTCATCTAGTTTGGGAGATATTTAATTATTTAATTATTTTAATGTATTTCCTAGGTCTAAACTTAGGTAAATTGAATAATTAAAGTTAATTAAATTAAACATGTGATGAAATTGTCTAAAATCACACAGATCAAGCTTTCTTTTAATCTTAGCCATTGATTCAAGATCTGATCATGGTCGTTGGTTTCCCAATGAGAAAAGTATAAAGGAAAGGCTTGGTGTCATTTGTAAAGACACACATAGGTAGAGCACTGAAACTAAGCTGAGATTCTAGGGCAGGGTTTGCTAAGAATTCTCAGAAGTGTTTCAACTGTAGAGAGGGGAGTTTAGGCAAAGAGAATGGTCTGATCCCAGTTCCTAGAATCAGCAAGAGGCAGAGAGCAGCTTCCATAGGCAGGGCAGAGAAGCAGCAATAGCAACAGAGAGGGCAGTAACTGCGCAGTGCAGAGGCAGCTTCAGCTATGCAGTCTCTCCTAGGGCAATGTTAGGCAGTAGGAGACCCTTTGGGGTTACGCAGAGACCCTCGAGGGCAACGTAGGGTTTGCGTCACCCAGTCTAGGGTTACGCAGCCCTCTTCAGGCCAGCGCAGAGGGACGCAGAGGCTGCAGAAGCTGATGCAGGGGCTTCAGGGGCTTCAAGGGCAGCGCTGGGGTTTCTAGGGCCAAGATTTGGTTGAGTCCTATAAATCCCGTTTGAGGGGGTGGATCAGTCAATATTTGGGCTTTAAAACAGCCAGTGAGCTGCAGATCTATATTTTCTCTGTCGAGTTTTCCAGATCTGGAACCTAGATTTGCTGTATTCAGAAAACTCTTAATAATAAAAACCCTCCAATAGCCAACAGACCGGTTTTCCCGCATTGGGTTTTTCCGGGGACTATTGTCTAGAAAATCCTTGTGTCATTTTGTCTATGTGTGCATGTACTTTTTCTAGATCTGAATTGGTGAAAGTCTGTTATGTGTTTTTCTTCGATATTAATCTAAATTTTTCAGCCTAATAACTTAATTAAGTAGGAGGAGCTTAACCAGATCTAAAAGTAGATTTCAACATATGTAACATTCAGAAATTTTCACATGGTATCAGAGAAATTACAGATCTAGGAGGGTCAACAGCAGAAGACTGGAGGACCTTGTTGCAGAAAGCAATAGGAAGTGCAACAACAACAGCAGAAGGGCAGATCTGAAGGGACAACACAGTTTCAGCGAGTGCAGAGTTACGCAGAGGGCAGGGTGACGCAGATTTGAAGCTGTCAGATCCAGAAGTGCCTGAAGCAGAGCTGCAGAACTTCAGGAGGTGCTAGTGGGGTTAAACTTATGAAGTATTTCAGATTTTTAGCCTAAGCACTAGTGACAAAGAGCGGGAGGAGATCAACTTCTTAGAGAGTTTCTAGCCAAAGGAACTTGCAGATCGATCAGAGGGTTGAAGAGAGATGAATCATTGTTTGATTTGGCAGATTTCCAAGAAGGGAAATCAGTTGTCAGAGGGAGCAAAGGGTGCCTGTTTCGCCAAGGACCTTAGATCCAGATCTCTAGCAAAGAGAAAAGGAGCTCCGACATATTTTTTAGCAGATGGCTCCTCATAGATTTCGTGATTAGGACAGATTGGATGGACTATCCAACTTTTATTTCGAAGGCTAGAATCCTGATAATCCTAGAGGCATATCATCTAAGAGACCATGTAGAACAAGTTTTGGCCACGCCGACTGATGCAGATCTCTTGAGGAAGCATAATGAAGCTGCTGGACATGCCAAGTGGCTGATAATGGATGGAATTAAGGACCATATTGTCCCACATATAGCTGAGAAGAAAACAACTAATGAAATGTGGAAGGCCTTAACATCCCTATATGAGGGAAAATCCGTCCAGAGGAAGATACTTCTGGAGACTCAGATGCGGTCATTCATGATGACCAAGGGGGAAGACATGGAACATTTTCTCTTTAGATTACAGTGGATCAGAGGCCAGTTGATTGCCATGGGTGCAAAAGTGGAAGGTGGTGTGATGGTCAGGACTGCTCTCAATGAGGTCATAGATGAGTGGGAAACCTTTTTCCAAAGTATCTTGGGTAGAGCGGACCTCCCAGAGTGGGACAACTTATGGGCAATCATGCGTCAAGAAGAACTCCGGAGAATCACCAAGAAGCAGTACAGCACAAGATCGAGTAAGGTGAAGAAGGAAGATGAAGAAGATGCAGCCTTGGCATCAAAGAGGCAGTAGGGAAAGAAGAAGAAGGATCTATCAAAGATCAAGTGCTTCTAGTGTGGTGAACTAGGACATTTTGCAAGCAATTGTCCTTGGAAGAAAAAGGAAAAGGAAGCTTCTTCTTCCAAGGTTGTTGTGGTGGATGATGGGTCAGAAGATGATGCAGCCATGAGCGCTCATGAACCACGAAAGTGGGGCGACATGGATCTGTAGAGTAGCTACAGAATGAAGGTGTGAACCTTGAGCAACTCATCTCTCGGATCACATCCGAGCTATGGGAGCCTTAAGGCAGTAGCAGACAAGTGGAGCAGTGGGTGCATACATCACAGATGAAGCAAAGGAAGATTTGAAGGCTGGAAGGAGCAACGCAGTGTAGATGCAGCAGCAGCGTAGGGGCTGATGTGACTTCAACAACGTAGAGCAAAGCTGCTTACACAGAGAAAAGTTGCAGCAGCGTGGAAGGCTTCAGGAGGACAACACAGTGCAGCAACAGTGTGAGAGATTTTAACACAAGGAGCTAATGTGACTTCAGCAGTGCAGAGGGAGTCTGCTTACGCAGTGCAGAGCTGTAGTTGTGCATCATCCTTCAGATGTTAGCACAGATTAGCAGCCGATGGAGCTTCAATGATGAGGATGCAACCCAACTGACTTCTCTGTCAAAGATTGGGTAGGAGATTCAGTTGTTTCTCTCAACAACTCAAGTTGCAGTGCAACAATTAGCAGTGGCAGTGCTATGGGCAGCACAGATGCAACAGATTGAGGGGGAGTTGCAGTACAAATTTGGCAGTGGCGGTGACAGCGTCATGGCCAGCAGCATAGAATGGCAACAACAGTGTAGAGTTGAGTGGCAGTAGTCCAAGCATCAACAACACATAAACCAGTGCCCAAAATCTTGCGATGCATGGTGTGATGTATTACTAGAGCACACTCCGTGCTAAGAGAGAGTGTTGAGATTTTGTGTATTGAGGGTAGCATCAAATGTGCTCTAGCTCCCAAAATTTGTGGAGGGACTAGAGTACACATGATCTACAAGACCCAGAAAGGGATTTGGGAAATTTCATCTGGTTTGGGAGATAATTAATTAATTAATTATTTTAATGTATTTCCTAAGTCTAAACTTAGGAAAATTAAATAATTAAAGTTAATTAAATTAAGCATGTGATGAAATTGTCTTAAGTCACACAAATCAAGCTTTCTTTTAATCTTAGCCATTGATTCAATATCTGATCATGGCCATTGGTTTCCCAACGAGAAAAGTATAAAGGAAAGGCTCGGGGTTATTTGTAAAGACACAGATAGGCAGAGCACTGAAGCTAAGCTGAGATTCTAGGGCAGGGTTTGCTAAGAATTCTCAGAAGTGTTTTAGTTGCAGAGAGGGGAGTTTAGGCAAAGGGTATGGGCTGATCCCAGTGCCTAGAATCAGCATGAGGCAAAGAGCAACTTCCAGAGGTAGCGTAAAAAAGCAGGAGAAGCAACAATATAGAGGGTAGCAGTTGCGTAGCGCGTGGGCAGCTTCAGCTACGCAGGTGCTATGCAGTCTCTCCTAAGGCAGCGTTAGGCAGTAGCAGACCCTCAGGGGTTACGCAAAGATCCTCAGGGGCAGCGTAGGGTCTTTGTCACCCAGTTTGGGGTTACGCAGCCCTCTCCAGGCCAGCGCAGAGGCTGCAGAAGCTGATGCAGGGGCTTCAGGGGCAACACTGGGGTTTCGAGGGCCAAGATCTGGCTGAGTCCTGTAAATCCCGTTTGAGGGTGTGGATCAGTCAATATTTGGGCTTTAAAACAGCCAGTGAGCTGGAGATCTATATTTTCTCTGTCAGGTTTTTTCAGATCTGGAACCCAGATTTGTTGTATTTAGACAAACCTTAATAATAAAAACCCTCCAGCAGCCAGCATAACAGTTTTCTTGTATTGGGTTTTTCCGGGGATTATGTCCAAAAAATCCTTGTGTCACTTTGTCTATGTGTGCATGTACTTTTTCTAGATCTGTTAAGTCCCTATATTAATAGTGTAGTCCCTTATTATGTTAGTGTAGCCCCACTTATTGTTATTGTTGTACCCCTGTAACCCCCATATTGTTATTATTGTGCCCTTACATTATTATTGTTAGGTCGGCTAGATTACATTATGGCCGTGGCTCACTAGAATTATATTAGCCCTATGGACTCTATATAGAAGGAGGTTTTGTTCATTTGTATCATCCAAGAATTGTTCATTTATGTAATGTATTGGAGGTTTCCCCCTCGAAGTGGCTGATTTCTAAGGCGTTGATATCTCTTTTCTTCTCTTTTTGGAGCTGGTTACACAACAAGATCTAAATTGGTGAAAGTCTGTTATGTGTTTTGCTTTGATATCAAACTGAAATTTTCAGCTTAATAACTTAATTAAGTAGGAGGATCATAACCAGATCTAACAGTAGATTTCTGCATAAGTAACATTCAGAATTTTTCACAGCGCCATCATCCCTTGCACCAACTAACTCTAGTCATCCTGCTACTATCATTCAGGGCTCCTGTAGCTCGTATGTGATCTAAGAGTTTGGGCACCTCAAGGATCTTGCCCTGCCTCTGCACTGTAAGCTCACTCCGAAATTCTCAGCAAACCGCGTCCCAAAATTTCGACTTAGCTCAAGTGTTGCTTCTCTGTGTGTGTCTCCAACTGACCCCAAGCCTTCCTTTAATACTTTTCCAATTGATGAATCAACGGTCGTGATCTAATCTCTAATCAACGACTAAGATTAGAAAAGATTTGATCCTCGTCACTTAGAACATTCTAACTTAGATGTTTAAATTAATTCACTTTAATTATTTAATTTCCCGAAGTTAGACTTAGGGTCCCCATTAAAATAATTAATTATTTGAATAACTTAAGCTACGAGTGGAATTTCTCCAAACGATTTCTGGGGCTTGGAGATCTCATGTGTTCATGGCTTGGAGATTTCTGGGGCTTGGAGATCTCATGTGTTCGGAGCTAGAGCACATCCGATGCTACCAAAAACTCAACAATTTGTCCAAAAACAATGGTGTCTTGTGTGATATTTTTCTCTTGCTTAGTTTCTTGTTTCTCATATTAAAATAATGAAGTGAAGGTTGCTTCAGTAATTGATTCAGTATTTATAGAAGAAATCTGCAAATAACTTGTTAATCTAATTTACAATTAGGTGAAGTAAATTCAATTTGCTGCAGTAGGATTCCAAATCTAGGACTTGGAATTTTCACACAGCAGATCTAAGGGTTTTATTATTAAGCAACAATTATATCTAAATACAATATCTAGATGCCTTGCTGGCTATCCAGTACAAAGAATATCACTCGGCAGAAGAAGGACAAATTGTTATATTACCTCACTTTGCAAGTCTCGACGGATCTGGTAGTTGAACTGACGAAACCCTAGTACCCTCTGCGCTGCCTCTACACAATAATTGCATAGGTCTGCGTGGGGACCTCTGATGGACTGCATCACCTCCTCTACTGAATCGTTCAACCCTCAGAAATATCGATTCCAGCCCTCTCGGGTTAGAACTTCGATCTCTTAGCTAAAACTCAGACTTTTGCACAGAATACTGCGCTGCGTCTATGTGTGGCCTTCGTGGCCCTGCATCACCCACTTTGGGCACTGTGCTGCTTCCTCTGCGTCTTTCTCTGCATCTTTGCTGAGTATTATTGGCCTCGGAGATGATCCTTCGACGAAAACTGTCTCTTCCCCTCAACTGCTTGAGAATATCTCGATCTGGTTTTCCTCTAAGCACTGCTCACTTCATAAAAAGTTCGATCTCTTGATCTCTTGGTGTATTTTTTCAAATGACCCCCAAGCCTTCTTTATAGTCTTCTGGTTGAGACTTCAACGACCGAGATTAGATCTACAATCAATGGCTAAGATTACATTTTGACTTGATCTGCTTTTTCTAGAAGTTACACCCACAATTTAGATTAATACCCATTTATTATTTTAATTTCCTAAGTTTAGACTTAGGGTCTCATTAAAAATAATTAATTTATTAAATAAAGCTGTCTCTGGGTGGAATTTCCCAAAACGAATTATGGGTTATCTGGAATACATGTGTCTAAGCCTCTCCACAAAGTTTGAGACTTAGAGCACATCTAATTCTACCCAAAATCAACACTCCCTCTTAGCGAGGAATGTGCTCTAGCAAATATGCCCTATTGCACACTGCTCTGACTCTGAAGCATCTCCCTCTATGCTGCTGATGTCTGACATGCTGTCCACCAACTACTACGTTGTTGCTACAACTTTACTGCTGCTGACCCTGCCACGATCAACACTGCTCCGTATTGCAACTCCCTCTCAAATGTTGCATATGCTACTAGCACTACCACTAGTAACTCTGCACTGCAACTTAGTTGTTGAGAGAAGCAACTGAAAAATATCCAAAAATATGAACAAGTGTTCAGGATGCATCTCGATGCTGAAACTCTGGTTGCTGGTAGTCCCACGTTGTCCCTCTAAAGCATTGCGCTATTGTTGCTCTGCACTACTACAAGTCTGCACTGCGCTGCTCAAATTCTAGTGTTGCTAACTATTGCATCTGTTGCTCCAACAATCCTTTGCATTGACTGAAACTTCTCTAGCCTACTACTACTGATCTTGGGCACCTGTAGCCAGGTCATGATCCAAGAGGTCGACTCCTCAAGGATTCTGCCCAATTGAAGTTCTTGTGAACTTACAACTCAATATCGCCCCATCTCCCTCTTGGAGATGCATGGGCACTCATGGCATACTCATCCTCCTCGATCTTTGCAGGCGCAACCTTCAGATCGTGCTTCTCGCCCTTGGCCTTTTTCTTCAAAAGACACTAGGTAGCATAGTGACCAAGTTCACCACACCTGGAGCACTTTATCTTCGATACGTCCTTCTTTCGTCTCCGCTGCTCCTGCTGCCCCTTGGATGCAAGCGCTGCATTTTCCTCCTCCTCCTTCGTCTTCGACCCATTTCTACTGTTGTCGTCAAGTTTACACTTGACTAGGTCTCTCCTTAGCTCTAATTGCTGAAGAGGAGCCCACATCTCTTCCCTACTCGGCAAGGTTACTCTGCCCAGGATGCTCTAAACAAAATCCTACCATTCTTTTGTGATTGCGTTGAGGGCCAACCTTACCATTGCAGTAGGTGGAGGTGTGGACCCCACGACTGCTTGTTGATCATTGATTTCCTGAAGTTTTGATAGGAACAGATCAATACACTCCCCTTTCTGCATTTTTATCATCCTTAGTTTCTGCTCTAAGTACGTCTTCTGCTGTTCGGAAGAGCCTTCATATAGCGCTGCTAAGGCTTCCCACATTGCCTAGCTTTGTTCTTGCTAGCTATGTGGGATTGACTTACACACTCCCTGCTAGAGGTGGTAAATTAGCCACTTAGATTTGCTGCTCAGATCTCGGAAAATGGAATTCCCTGGCTTGGAACTCCCTCAATAAGAAAATTCCCTCATTGTGCTTCTGCTTCCTCTTCTAACAACTTTTTCCCTACAGAAAAACTGCGTCCCACCAGCTCTGCGCTGCTCCCTTTGGCTCGACATAATCTTGATCTGGAAGCCTTACCTCTCTGTCGACTCAATTAGAGAGAGACTTTCCACGAAATTTCAGCCCTTCTAGCCTGGACTGCGGAATCCCTCTAGGGATTTGAATTGCTGCTTTTGGCAGCTATTCGACCTCCTGCTCAGCATTGGATCTACTCTTCGTGTTTCACTTGCAATTCTCCACAAGCTCTGGTACCATGTGAAAATTCCAAGTCCTAGATTTGGAATGCTACTGCAACAAACTGAATTAACTTCAGCTAGTTGTAAATTACATTAACAAGTTATTTGTAGATTTCTTCTGTAAATGCTGAAGGAATTACTGAAGCATCCTTCACTTAATTAAATTAATGTGTGAAACAAGGAACTGAGCAAAAGAAAAACATCACACAGGACACCGTTGTTTTTGGACAAATGTCCCAGAAAAACCCAATGCAGGAAAACCGGTGCAGCAGATCTGAGGGTTTTATTATTAAGCGACATTTATATCTGAATACAATCTCTAGGTGCCTTGTTGGATATCCAGTACGAAGAATATCACTTGGTAGAAGGACAAATTGTGAGATTACCTCACTCTGCAAGTCTCGACTGATCTGGTAGCTGAACTGACGAAACCCCAACACCCTCTACACAGTGATTGCATAGGCCTGCATGGGGACCTCTAATGGACTGTGTCACCTCCTCTGATGAATCGTTCAACCCTTAGAAATATTGATTCCAACCCTCCCGAATGAAAACTTCGATCTCATGCTGAAACTCAGACTTCTACTCGGAATACTGCGCTGCCTCTGCATGTGGCGTTCGTGGCCCTTCGTCACCCTCTCTAGGCACTGTGCTGCTTCCTCTGCGTCTTTCTCTGCCTCTCTGTTGAGTATTCTTGGCCCCGAAGAAGATCCTCTAACCAAAACTGTGTCTCTGCCTCTCAACTGATTGAGAATGTCTCGATCTGGTTTTCCTCTGAGCATTGCTCACTTCAAAAAATTCGATCTCTTGATCTCTCGGTGTATTTTTCCAAACGAACCTCAAGAATTTTTTATAGTCTTCTCGTTGAGACTTCAACAACCAAGATTAAATCTCCAATCAACGACTAAGATTACATTTTGACTTTATTTGCTTTTTCTAGAACTTACACCCACAGTTTAGATTAATACCCATTAATTATTTTAATTTCCTAAGTTTAGACTTAGGGTCTCATTAAAAATAATTAATTTATTAAATAAAACCGTCTCTGATGGAATTTCCCATAACGATTAGTGGGTTATTTGGAATACATGTGTCTAAGCCTCTCCACAAAGTTTGAGACTTAGAGCACATCCGATGCTATCCAAAATCAATTGAAGATTCTTGTTGGTTTGTTTGGTCGACAAATGGATCCGACGGTGATTTATTGTGATAACTAGAGTTGCATCAAACTCTCGGTTAATCTAGTATTTCATGACAGGTCCAAGCTTATTGATATCCGGTATCATCATCTCATAGATTGTGTGTAGAGGTGGATTATGTCATTAGATTACATTCCCACGGGGGAGCAAGTTGCAAACATCTTGACGAAGGCACTATTAAGAAGCAAATTTGAATTCCACAAAGAGAGGATTGGCGTAGCAGATAATTCATTTCTTGTTGAGAGGGAGTGTTGAAATGGCACCAAGAAATGACACCCCAAGGGGGCTTCTGACTTAACTCTCCCTTAATTAAATTAGAAGTAACATTGTAATTCCATCACATGACAGCTTGTACGTGTTAACTGAGTCAGGAAGACTTAGTTAGCTCAGTTAATTCGAGTTGAGTGTCAAAATGGAGGCATGTAGAGTCCACTCTAAGTTTTAGGGGGTCCAGTTACAATTATTTTTGAGTTGTATTTAGTTAACTCAATTATTTGAGTTAAAATCAGTTTAACTAGTTCTAACTGAGAGATGAGCTAGTAATAGGTCTAGTGAATTAAATTTGATTTAATTCACAAGTAGTGATCAATAAGTTAACTGATAATTCGCTATAAATAGTTGTTGCATGTCAATTCTAAGGAAGGCCCAGTTGAAATTGGGGTTAAAGGGAAGATAACTATCAGTTGTATAATTAGAAAATTTTACAGGTCATGCATGAGGTCATCAGGTTGCCTTGAAGGAATTGCACAATCAATTCTCGGGAATTTCCTTATTAATAGTGCCACAATTCCTCCAGGAATGCGCAAGAAAGACTAGTCAGATTGAGGCTGAGAATTGGTTAAGTATTGGACCGATTTTGCCTAGATCAGAATGAGATAGTCAACAGAGTGCAGAGGTTTCTCAGGAAGGGAAATAGCATTGTATTATTTCATGAGCTTGACCAATATATAGGTAACGGGGTTTTGAGCAGTTGCTTTCCCTAGATACATCTTGTGTTGTGCGATTGATAATTTATTTCTCTTACTTGTTATGTGATTGTGCGATCGAAATTGGTTTCCGCAATTTGTAGAAGGATTCAATATTTTGTTTTAGTGCATTACAAGATCAGTTGAATCCCTTTGGATAATTTCTACACATATAGGGAGCTGGTGCTTCCATCTCGTGGGAATTTGAAGAAATCTTTGAGATTGGTGCCTCCTGCAAATCCAAGGATTTGCAAGTTGGTGCTTGCAACAAATCCATGAAGTTGGTGCTTCTAGTAAGCTGATCAAGTGTCTACAAAAGAAGGGAGTTGGTGCTTCCTGCTAGTGGGTGCTGGCAAACAATCAAAGGGAGTTGGTGATTCCTGTGAGTGGTGGCTCAAAAACAAACATTGATGTAATAGAGTAGGTGCTCTTATTTACATCAAATAACAAACAAGCTTTGGTTGTTTTTCTCCTGAAAGGGTTTCAACGTTAAACCTTTGTGTCACATGTGTTTGTTGCTCATGATGTGTATTCTTGTGTTGAGTCATATGGTTGCTGCTATGATTTTTTAATGGTTGCTCACTTGGAGAATTCCATGTTTGAATGTTGAATTAAAATTGGCATAAAAGTTTAAATTAGCCTTAATTCTGATTCACCCCCCTCTCAATATTAAACATTATTTCCAACAATTGGTATCAGAGCCAAGTTCCTTCAAGAACAACTTAACTGCTTGAAGGTAGACTAAAAGGAAACAATGGCTAATCAAGTTTGGCTAAGACCAGAAGGCATCCCATTTTTGAATGGAGAAAAGTATGAGCTCTAGAGGATTAGAATGGGAGCATGTTTAACGGTCATCAATGAAGATGTTTGGTTGTTTGTAGAATATGGAGAGAACAATGAGTTTAATGTAGAAGCCAAGGAGATCATCATGAAATAGCTATCAAAGCGAGATGCTGATAAAGTAAGGCATTGTGAGACAACAAAGGAAATGCTTGACAGACTGCAATGTCTATATGAAGGAGAGAGCTACAAAGCAACAAATAAGGTTGATGAAATTGGTTGCTCAAATAATGAACCAAAACATGTAAATGTTGTTGTTGGAGAAAGGAAAATGAGAAAGAGGAATGATGCTCAAAATGTAGAAGATCTTTATCCCAATTTGCAAGTTGTTGATCATCACTCCAAAGATGATGAAGAGGAAAACTGTAACAACCCCAAAATTAAAATATACAACTAATTATATCAATAATGCGATTAATAATCAACACACAAACTATTCAACTAATTAATATAGAATTTTCAAAAAACAAGAGTAGAGACGACTTACCTGTAATGACAATATTTCTTACTTGTGAATTCAGAGTTAAATGCTATTTGAATCCCACTAACCACAACAAAGTTTTTGGGAACGACTCTCCACCCAACCGTGGGCTCAGCTACACATAATATTTCTATAGCTAGCCACCCCCCGAGCCCTCAATCAACGTACTACTGCCAAGGAATTATTTGCATCACTACACTTTTCTTTCAATAGAAGGAATGCATTATCTCTTCCTCCTCATCGTCCATTAAATAGACCAAATAGTTCCAAAAATGGAAAGGGATCCACATGCACACATTCCATGTGTCAGCATGCCAACTTTTATTTCTTTATTTTAAGTTTTACTTAATACAATATTTCTCTTAATTTAACTCTTTCTTATTTTATTCCTTTTTAAAACTTTTTGTTGACTTTACTTATTTTTACTATTTTTATATATATTTATTTAGAGTTCTAGTTTATTATTTACTATTATTATATTCTCTTCATTATTTATTATTTATTTACTATTATTATATTTCCTTTACTATTTATTTACTTATGTATTAATATTATTTTATTTTATTTATTATTATTATTATTGTTATTATGGAGCATTACATACTCCCTCTCTTGAAGGAACTTCATCCCAAAGTTAAGTTGAATCTTTTAACATTTTATTTTATTTCATTTAATTATTTATTGCTTCACGTTTTCCCTACACCCTTTGCCGAAGTAGTATAACCAACAAACATCGAAAGTTTTCACATCACCGGGGAAATCCCAAGGAATCTCAGTCCCTTTTCCCAAATTTTCAGAATGAGGCATAAAACCTCATCGGACTGTACCATAGCCCAAGGCTGGCCCCATGGTTTGCGCCTAGGTTCAGACCTCATCCGCCCCAAGGCAAGCACACAACTTAGTACTCCAGGCATCTCGAAAGGCTGTCCCACTCCCTCCACACTCACTAAGGTGCACAACCCTAGGCATCAAAGTCCTGCTCGCGGCCCAAAACCAAATTTCTCAGATCTGAAATGTACCTCAGACTTTGATCTCAATCCATTGCATGAGTCTCTTGCGACGTACCTATGTGAGCCAAAAACAGAAAATACGACTGAGAACAAAAATAGCATGAGGATGATCTCATGAGCGAATGTGTGCAAATGAGCTTGAGGTCGCTTCTTTTTATAACTTGATGAGGGACCGCTTGGGGCTTTGACCAGATCAACATGCAATTTAACCAACTCATAAATTAATAAAATAATTCATAACTTAACTTCCGCTTAACCGTATAGAACAATCTATAGGTCAATTTTGAACCTTTTGAAAAGAGGAATCTAATTAATTTATTATTTTAATCATCTGAGTTAACCAATGTGGAATTTGACTCTAGTTGCAAAAATTAACACTCCCTCTCAACTAGGAAGAATTCCACTTTGCAATCTCTGTTGCGGCCCAAAACCAAATTTCTCAGATCTGAAATGTACCTCAAAATTTGATCTCAATCCATTGCGTGAGTCTCTTGCGACGTACCTATGTGAGCCAAAAACAAAAAATACGACTGAGAACAAAAATAGCATGAGGATGATCTCATGAGCGAAAGTGTGCAAATGAGCTTGAGGTCGCTTCTTTTTATAACTTGATGAGGGACCGCTTGGGGCTTTGACCAGATCAACATGCAATTTAACCAACTCATAAAATAATAAAATAATTCATAACTTAACTTCCGCTAAACTGTTTAGAACAATCTATAGGTCAATTTTGAACTTCTTGAAAAGAGGAATCTAATTAACTTATTATTGTAATCATCTAAGTTAACCAATGTGGAATTTGACTCTAGTTGCAAAAATTGACACTCCCTCTCAACTAGGAAGAATTCCACTTTGTAATCTCTGTTTGTAGATCTCTGCATCAAGGTGTCTTTAGAGCGTAACTCAATCTGTTGAAACTTTCTCGAATCTAAGAAGAAGAAGAATCGGGGAGCAATAGCTTCTACCCACAACTAGAAACAAGATAACTCATCTCACAGGGGAGCACATCTTCGACCTTGGAATTTCATCGTGGAGCATAGTCTCAACCCGGAGTCACAAAAGGGGAGCAAATCTCAACCCAATCATGTCGTATACTGATCTTCCCATCAATGACTCTCATCATTCATGTGGTAGCACAACTGCATCATAATCAACTTGGGTTGTACACTCCAAGTACACTCTCAACTCGTTGGCCAAATGAGGAGCGGTATTCTGAACAAGCCCACTTGTGAGTATGATGCAAAATGGGGTACACTCTGCAAAGACCAGATAGGGGAGCAACATTCTCAACCCTGGGTAATAGATAGGCAAGTGCAATATTGTCCAGAGATCCCACAGCCCTAGGAGCCCTTAATCTCAATTCCTCCCCCTGAGAGCTCCAGCAGGGTAGGAATAGCTATCCCAGTGTCCTCGATCAGCGCTGCCCCTTATCTTGAGGGGCGACATCCATCAGTCCAAGCTAATCTCTGAAAACCAAGAACTTCCCTTCTGATAATGCCTTGGTGAGAATGTCCGCAGTCTGATCATCAGTCGCAATGTGCTGGAGTCTCCCAGATCCTCTCTGCACCATGTCACGTATGAAGTGATATTGAATCTCGATATGCTTGGACTTGTCATGAAATACAAGATTCTCTGCCAAACAAATCCCACTTTTGTTGTCACATTATATCATAGTAGTGTCCAACACTTGACCAAGGAGCTCACCAAAGATCTTCCTTACGTCACAACTTCACAACTTGTTGTGCTAGCAACAATGTATTCTGCTTCTGCGGTGCTCAATGCAACTGACTTCTGCTTCCTGCTCATCCAGGATATCATGGCAGAACCAAGACTGAAGCAGCATCCAGATGTACTCTTTCTATCATAAACATTACCTGCCTAGTTTGCAACAGTGAATCCATGAAGATGGATATCTCCAGCAGAGTATCTCAAACCAAGTGTGATTGATCCATGTAAATATCTCAATACATGCTTGGCTGCTATCCAATGCAAATGAAGGGGCTCAGTCATGAACTGACAGTGAAAATTTCTAAATGTTACTTATGCATAAATCTACTGTTAGATCTGGTTATGCTCCTCCTACTTCATTAAGGTATTAACTAAAAAATTCAGATTAATATCGAAGCAAAACACATAACAGACTTTCACCAATTCAGATCTAGAAAAAGTACATGCACACATAGACAAAGTGACACAGTGATTTTCTGGACAATAATCCTCGGAAAAACCCAATGCGGGAAAACCAATATTTGGCTGCTGGAGGGCTTTATTATTAAGGGTATTTCTGAAAACAACAAATCTGGGTTCTAGATCTAGAAAATCCGACAGAGAAAATATAGATCTGCAACTCATGGGTTGTTTTGAAGCCAAAATATTGACTGATGTACCCTCAAACGGGATTTACAAGACAGCGAAAATTAGGCCCTGTAAACCCGAGCGCTACCCTGAAGTCGCAGGGTCAGCGTCTGCGTCCCTCAGCGCTGGCCTGGAAAGGGCTGTGTAACCCCAGACTGGGTGACGTAGTCCCTACGCTACCCCTGAGGGTCTCTGCGTAACCTTTGAGGGTTTCTAGCTGCCTAACGCTACCTTGGGGGTGACTGCGCAACACCTTCGTAGATGAAGTTGCCTTTGCGCTGCGCAGCTGCCGCCTCTCTGCTGCTTCTCTACGTTGCCTTTCTGAAGCTGCTCTCTGTCTCTTGTTGATTCTAGACACTGGGATCAGACCATCCCCTTTGTCTAAACTCCCCTTTGCAGTTGAAACACTTTTGAGAATTCTTAGCAAACCCTACCCTAGAATCTCAGCTTAGCTTCAGTGCTCTGCCTCTATGTGTCTTTGCAAATCACCCCAAGCCTTTCCTTTATACTTTTCTTGTTGGGAAACCAATGACCATGGTCAGATATTGAATCAATGGCTAAGATTAAAAGAAAGCTTGATCTGTGTGACTTAAGACAATTTCATCACATGTTTAATTTAATTAACTTTAATTATTTAATTTTCCTTAGTTTAAACTTATGAAATACATTAAAATAATTAATTAATTAAATATCTCCCAAACCAGATGAAATTTCCCAAATCCTTTTCTGGGTCTTGTAGATCATATGTACTCTAGTCCCTCCCAAAATTTTGGGAGTTAGAGCACATCCGATGCTAACCCCAATACACAAAATCTCAACACTCCCTCATAGCACGAAGTGTGCTCTAGCAATACATCACACCATGTATCACAAGATTTTGGGCACTGGTTTCTGTGTTGTTGATGCTTGGCCTGCTGCCACTCAACTCTGCATTACTGCTGCCATTCTGTACTGCTGCCCATGACACTGTCACCGCCACTGCCACATTTGTACTGTAGCTCCCTCTCAATTTGTTGCATCCGTGCTGCCCATAGCACTTCCACTGCTAATTTTTTGCATCCGTGCCTCTGCTGCATTCATGATCTATGCACCCACTACTCCACTTGTCTCACTACTGTTTTAAGGCTCCCGCAGCTCCTATGTGATCCAAGAGATGAGCTGCTCAAGGATCCCGCCTCCATTCTGTAGCTGCTCTATAGATCCATGTCGCCCCACTTTCACTGTTCATGAGTGCTCATGGCTGCATCATCTTCTGACCCATCATTCGCCACAGCAGCCTTGGAAGAAGAAGCTTCTTTGTCCTTTTTCTTCTGAGGACAATTGCTGGCGAAATGTCCTTGTTCGCCACACTGAAAGCACTTGATCTTTGATAGATCCTTCTTCTTCTTTCCCTGCTGCCTCTTTGATGCCAAGGCTGCATCCTCTTCATCTTCCTTCTTCACCTTACTTGATCCTGTGCTGTACTGCTTCTTGGTGATTCTACGGAGTTCTTCTTGACACATGATTACCTATAAGTTCTCCTAGTCTGGGAGGTCCGCTCTGCCCAAGATACTTTGGACAAAGGTTTCTCACTCATCCGTGACTGCATTGAGAGCAGTCCTGACCATCACGTCATCCTCCACCTTTGCACCCGTGGCAGTCAACTGGGCTCTGATCGACTGTAATTTGAAGAGAAATGTTCCATGTCTTCTCCCTTGGTCATCATGAATGACCGCATCTGAGTCTCCAGAAGCATCTTCCTCTCGACGGATTTTCCCTCATATAGGGACGTTAAGGCCTTCCACATCTCATTAGTTGTTTTCTTCTCAACTATATGTGGGACAATATGGTCCTTAATTCCATCCATTATTAGCCGCTTGGTATGTCTAGCAGCTTCATTATGCTTCCTCAAGAGATCTGCATTGGTTGCCGTGGCCAGAACTTGTTCTGCATGGTCTCTTAGATGATATGCCTCTAGGACTATCAGGATTCTGGCCTTCCAAACTGAGAAGTTGGATAGGCCATCCAATCTGTCCTGATCACGCAGTCCATGAGGAGCCATCTGCTCAGAAATCTGTTGGAGCTCCTTTTCTCTGTGTTAGAGATCTGGATCTAAGGTCCTTGGCGAAACAGGCACCTTCTGCTCCCTATGACAACGGATTATTCTTCTTGGAAATCTTCCAAATCAAATATGATTCAGCTCTCATCGATCCTCTGATCGATCTGCAAGTTTCTTTGGCTAGAAACTCTCTGAGAAGCTGATCTCCTCCCACACTTTGTCACTAGTGCTTAGGCTAAAAATCTGAAAACTTCAGAAATTTAACCCCACTAACACCTTCTGAAGTTTTGTAGCTCTACTTCAGGCACTTCTTGATCTAACAACTACAGATCTGCATCACCATGGCTGGTTTTAGACAATCCCCGTGCTGTCTCTGTGCTGTCGCTGTGCAGTAAGTGTGTGGGCCTGCTGGGAGATAGCGTAAGACTGCGTCACACTGCCCTCTGCGTAACTTTGCTACTCTGAAAACTGCGTTGCCCCTTCAGATCTGCCCTTCTGCTACTACTGCTGTACTTCTTGCTGCTTTCTGCAGCAAGATCCTTTAGTCTACTGCTGGTGACCCTCCTAGATCTGCAATTGCTTTGATACCATGTGAAAATTTCTGAATGTTACTTATGCATAAATCTACTGTTAGATCTGGTTATGCTCCTCCTACTTAATTAAGTTATTAACTGACAAATTCAGATTAATATCAAAGCAAAACTCATAACATACTTTCACCAATTCAGATTTAGAAAAAGTACATGCACACACAGACAAAGTGACACAATGATTTTCTGGACAATAGTCCCCAGAAAAACCCAATGCGGGAAAACCGGCCTCTGGCTGCTGGAGGGTTTTATTATTAAGAGTATTTCTGAATACAACAAATCTAGGTTCCAGATCTGGAAAACCCGACAGAGAAAATATAGATCTACAACTCACCAGTCGTTCTGAAGCAAAAATGTTGACTGATCCACATCCTCAAATGGTATTTACAGGACTCGGCCAAAATTAGGCCCTAGAAACACCTAAAGCCCCTGCTTCAGCCTCTGCATCCCTCAGCACTGGCCTGGAAAGGGTTGCGTAACCCCAGACTGGGTGACACAGTCCCTACGCTGCCCCTGAGGATCTCTGCGTAACCTCTGAGGGTTTGTAGCTGCCTAACGCTGGTTTGGGAGTGATTGCGCAGCACCTGCATAGCTGAAGCTACCTCTGCGCTATGCAGCTGCTGCCCTCTATGCTGCTGCTGCTCCTGCTTCTCTGTGCTGCCTTTCTGACGCTGCTCTGTCTCTTGCTGATTCTAGACACTGGAATCAGACCATCCCCTTTGTCTAAACTCCCCTCTCTGTAGCTAAAACACTTCTGAGAATTCTTAGCAAACCCTACCCTTGAATCTCAGCTTAGCTTCTGTGCTCTGCCTTTGTATGTCTTTACAAATGACCCCAAGCCTTTCCTTTATACTTTTCTCGTTGGGAAACCAACGACCATGATCAGATCTTGAATCAATGGCTAAGATTAAAAGAAAGCTTGATTCGTGTGACTTGAGACAATTTCATCACATGTTTAATTTAATTAACTTTAATTATTTAATTTTTCTAAGTTTAAACTTAGGAAATACATTAAAATAGTTAATTAATTAATTAAATATCTCCTAAACCAGATGAAATTTCCCAAATCCCTTTATATGTCTTTTAGATCATATGTACTCTAGTCCCTTCACAAATTTTGGGAGCTAGAGGACATCTGATGCTACCCCCAATACACAAAATCTCAACAGTGACTCAATGTGTTGACAACATAACATATATCTGGACAGGTGTTCACAAGGAACATCAAAGCTCCAATCAACTGTCTATACTTGGATGGATTTTCCAGATCAGGTCTAGTAAATTTACCACGCAACTTCTTAAAGTTCATTTCCATCGGAATGAAGCTGGTGAACATGGTCCAGCAGCTTTACCACATACTTTCCTTGTGAGAGAAAGATTTCACCAGGTCTTTGCCATACCTCAAGACCCAAAAATTAATGCATGAGGCCGAGGTCTTTCATCTCGAATTCAGAGGTTAGCTTCCTCTTGCATTTGATTATCAATGGTTCGCTTCCTGTTAAGAATAAATATAGAACCAAAATTAGAGGCATACCATGAACAACTTTAAAATAGAGGTTGGGATAAACACTGCTTCTAGTGAAACCTGGTTTCATTAGATAGTTGTCAATGCGAGCATACCAAGCTCGGGGAGCTTGTTTTAATCCGTACAGTGCTTTCTTCAACCTGCAAACATGTGATGTGCGATCTTCCCTTTAAATCCCTGTGGCTATTCCACATAGACTTCTTCCTGCAACATACCATGGAGGAAGGTTGTCTTTACATCCATTTGATGAAGTCCATCCTTGACTGGCAGCAAGGGAAACTATTGAGCGGATAGTTGTGTATTGAGCCACAAGAACAAATATATCATCATAGTCTTCTCCCTCTTTCTGAGAGAAAGCACGAGCTACGAGTCTCGCTTTGTACTTCTCGATGCTACCATCGACACCATGCTTGATTTTGAACAACCATTTCGAAGACACAACTGACTTCCCATGCGGTCTCGGTACAACATCCCATACATCGTTTTTCACGATTGATTCATATTCTTCAGTCATGGCGTCCTTCCATTCTTTCTCTTTGACTGCTTCTTCAAAAGGAGATGGTTAAAATTGAATCATAGTACTCATGGGTGCTAGATAACCTTGATACCTGCAAGGTTCTTTCCTTTCCCTGAATGATCGACGAACATGAATATGCCTTTCACTGTCTTAGAAAGTATCGCAAAGCCACAACGATCTTTTCTTTGTAGGAGGATCATTGGGAGGTGGATCTAATGGATCTATAGGATCCATTGGAGTATCATCAATATCTGACTTGGGTAATGAGGGGATATCTAGGATATCCTTTTCAACATCATCATCCTTTTGAGGCGGAGGAAGATGCCTTGCTTTACAAAGAGCTTCATCTTCATTGAAGGTTACATATCTGCTAATATCAACCTTCCTTTGACCAGGAATGTAAATTCTGTATGCCTTGGAGTTTTCACAGTAACCCATGAAGATACCTTTTCTGCCTATAGCTTCCAACTTATTTCTCTTGTCTTTCGGTACATGGAAGAATACTAGGCATCCAAATATGCGTAAATGGTTGATGTCTGGCCTATTTCCTGTGAAGACTTCTTCTGGAGTCTTATTCTTCAATGCTTGATGAAATACTTGGTTCTGAACATAAACAACAGTATTGACTGCTTCTGTTGAGATTTTGGGTAGCATCGGATGTCTCTAGCTCTGAAACTTTGTGGAGGGGCTCGAACACATGAGATATCCAAGACCAAAAATTGTTTGGAGAAATTCCACCCGGTGTAAGAGTTATTCAAATAATAATTTTTTTTAATGGGGACCCTAAGTCTAACTTAGGGAAATTGAAAAATTAAAGTGAATTAATTTACACATGTGGTGAGAATGTTCTAAGTGACGTGGATCAAGCTTTCTCTAATCTTAGCCGTTGATTAGTGATTAGATCACGGCCTTTGATTTCTCAACGAGAAAAATATTAAAGGAAGGCTTGGGGTTAGTTGGAGAATACACACATTGTAGTAGTACTTGAGCTAAGTCGAAATTCTGGGGCGCGGTTTGCTGAGAATTTTCAAGTGAGCTTGCAGTACTGGTGAGGGGCAGATCGACAAGGGATATTCTGATCCGAGGCTGAGAATACATAAATCAGAGAGGCAGATCTGTACCAGGCATCGCAGAGGCCAACAGAAGAGACGCAACTCAGCCAAGTTGACACAGAGGCTTCACGGTGACGCAAAGGCAGCACAGAGCCTAGAAGGGTGATGCAGGGGCAGCCTGTGTTGCGCAGAGGCCATGCTGGGCAAGAAAGGCTGACGCAGAGGCTGGAGGGACAACACTGGGGTTCTAGTGGGCCAGAAAGGGCTCGTATTCAGTAATTCCTTAAGTTGTTGAATCAGCCATATTTTCTGTCTCCTTGTGATAAGGTACAATTGCCGTGAAATTCTCTGTCGAGCAAACCACTACTGGTGCCATTGATGTATTTAGATTCTGCTTAATAATAAAACCCTTAAAGAGTTGCTGCACCAGTTTTCCTACATTGGGTTTTTGTGGGGACATTTGTCCGAAAAATCATGTGCGTCCTTTGTCATATGTGCGCTATGTTTTAGTAAATGATCTGTATATTTGTAGGCTGCAGATTGTTTACTTTGTTGTTTTTCTGAATATTTCTGTTAAATAACTTATGTATAATAAAACATGTAGGAGAAGTGAATCAATATTTTGCAGTAAGGTTTCTATGTTCAGAAATTTTCACATGGTATTAGAGCGATTGGAGATCAAGCTGAAGCCATCAACAAGAGGCTGAAGAATTTTTGTTGCAGGAGGGCAGTTGAAGCTGATAGATCCAAGAAGAGGCAGCGTAGTGCCAGAGGGACAATGCAGACCCAACAGAAGGGTGGCACAGAGCCAGTATGCTCATGCAGAGCTGACGCATGCCCTAGAGGGTGACGCAGTCCAAGTTGGAGTGACACTGTGCCGGTTGTCGGGGCTGGAAGTGCAGCTTCTAATCTTCAAAGTTGCTGGTGGGGCATGGGCTTTGTCAGTGTAGAATAGTGCCTAGCAAAGTTGACAAAGTAAGGGGAAACAGTCCCTCAACAGATTTTCTTGCCAAGAAATCTACGATTTGATCAGGAGGGTAATCATAGAGGGCTGATTCGACAGAATTGGCGGAGGATTTTTGGGAGGGAAATCATTTGTCAGAGGGAGCAGATTCTCTAGAGGGTTTCTATCGCCAAGAAACCCAGATCCGGTCTTTTGCTGAGTGTAGCAACAGTAGAAGGGAGAAGAGCACTTGCTTCGACTTGTTTGAGCAGAGATGACCCCGTACGGACTGAGAGATCAAGATGGTTAGATTGTGTGTCTATCTTTGCTATATGGAAAGCCAGAATCCTCACAGTCCTGGAGGAGTTCGGTATCAGAGACCACGCAGAACGTCTTGGCTGTGCCGACCGATGTTGATTCTCTGAAGAAGTTCAATGAAAATCAGGCATGGGCTAAGCGCTTGATCATGGATGGAGTGAAAGATCATGTGGTCCCACACATTGCCGAGAAGAATACAAAAAACGAGGTGTGGAAAACATTGACCACGCTGTCTCAAGGTAGCTCCGTCTAGAGGAAGATGATTCTGGAGAATCAGATGTGGATGTTCCAGATGCACAAGGGAGAGGAGATCGATCTTTTCCTCTTCAGATTGCACACAATCCGAGACCAGCTGATTTCCATGGGGGAAACTTCGGATGATGGGTTCATGGTGAGGACTGCTCTGAATGCAGTCACCGATGAGTGGGAGACCTTGTCCAAAGTATCTTGGGCAGAGAACAACTCCCAAATTGGGGAGATATGTGGGCAATCCTTCAACAAGAGGAGATCTAGAGAATAACCAAGAGGGAATTCAACAACGGAGGAGTCAAAATAAATAAAGAGGAGGAGGAAGATGCAGCCCTAGCATCTAAGGGGACATTAACAACATGGGAAGAAGAAGAAGGACCTATCCAAGGTCTGGTGCGTCAGATCTGGCGGATTGGGACACTTCGCCAGTACGTGTCCTAAGAAGAAGGGCAAGGAAGATTCAAATTCCAAGGCAACAACAACGAAAGGGGACGATGGCAGTGAAGATGATGTGGCCATGAGTGCTCATGTACCTCGAGAGAAGAGGTGGGGTGACATAGATCTGTAGATTGAGCTATAGATGGTGAATGGCAGGATCCTTGAGATGCCCAAACTCTTGGATCACATACGAGGTACGGGAGCCTTAAGACAGTAGCAGGATGACTGGAGTCAATAGGTGCAGAAGATCATGGAGAAGCAGAGGCAGAGCTAGGACGCTGAAGACTGGAGCAGCACAGAGGAGAGGCAACATCAGCGTGGAAGCAGCAGCGCAGAGGCTAATGGGATTTCAGCAGCGCAGAGGAAGTGCTTACGCAGTGCAGTGCAACAGACAACATAGAGCAGCAGCAGAGGGTGTTTCAGTGATGAGATGCAGCGAGACTGACTTGTTTGTCAGTAATTGGTTGTTTGTCCTTCAGTTGCTTACTTCTCAGCAACTGAGTTGCAGTGCAGCAGTTAGCAGTGGCAATGCTATAGGCAACATGATGCAACAATTTGAGAGGGAGGTACAGTACAAATGTGGTAGTGTCAGTTGCAGTGACATGGGTAGCAGTACAGAGAGAAACAACGCAGTGGATGGAGGGCAGCAGGCCAAGCATCAGCAATGCGGAGACCGATGCCAGAGATCAGGGTGATGCTTTAGTGGTGAAGTGTTGCTAGAGCACATTCCTCGCTAAGAGGGAGTGTTGAGATTTTGGGTAGCATCGGATGAGCTCTAGCTTCCAAACTTTGTGGAGGGGCTAGAACACATGATATCTCCAAGACCTAGAAATTGTTTGGAGAAATTCCACTCGGTGTAAAAATTATTTAAATAATTAAATTTCTTAACGGGGACCCTAAGTCTAACTTAGGGAAATTGAAAAATTAAAGTGAATTAATTTACACATGTGGTGAGAATGTTTTAAGTGACGTGGATCAAGCTTTCTCTAATCTTAGTCTTTGATTAGTGATTAGATCAGGGGCGTTGATTTCTCAATGAGAAAAGTATTAAAGGAAGGCTTGGGGTCAGTTGGAGAATACACACATTGCAGTAGCACTTGAGCTAAGTCGAAATTCTGAGGCGCGGTTTGCTGAGAATTTTCGAGTGAGATTGCAGTGCTGGTGAGGGGCAGATCGACAAGGGATATTCTGATCCGAGGCCGAGAATACATAAATTAGAGAGGCATATCCATACCAGGCAGTGTAGAGGCTAGCACGAGGGACGCAGTCTAGCCAGGCTGACACAGAAGCAGCGCAGAGGTTGACGCAGAGGCTTCAGGGTGACGCAGAGACAACGCAAAGCCCAGAAGGGCGACGCAGGGGAAGCCTGTGTTGTGCAGAGGCTACGTGGGTAAGAAAGGTTGACGCAGAGGCTGGAGGGATAACGCTGGGGTTCCAATGGGCCAGAAAGGGCTCGTATTCAGTAATTACTTAAGGGGTTGAATTATCCCATATGTTCTGTCTCCGAGTGATAAGGTACAACTGCTATGAAATTCTCTGTTGGGTAAACCATTAATGGTGCCCTTGATGTATTCATATTCTACTTAATAATAAAACCCTGAAAGAGCTGTTGCACTGGTTTTCCCGCGTTGGGTTTTTCCGGGGACATTTTTCCGAAAAAGCATGTGTCCTTTGTCATATGTGCGCTATGTTTTAGTAAATGATCTCTATATGTGTACGCTGCAGATTGTGTTTACTTTGATATTTTTCTGAATATTTTAGTTAAATAACTTGTGTATAATAAAAGAAGTAGAAGTAAATCAATATTCTGCAGTAGAGTTTCTGTGTTAAGAAATTTTCACAGCTTCAACCCATAGAAACTTTGGTACCTTCTGATCATGAAGCATAGTGCGAGCAACTTCTGATATCGATCGGTTCTTTCTTTCAACTAGACCATTCTGCTCAGGTGTATAAGGTACAGTAATTTCCCTCTTGATCCCTTCCTTCTTGTAGAATGTTATGAATTCTTTTAACATGTACTCTCCTCCATTATCGGATCTAAACACTTTGATCCTTTTCCTGGATTGATTCTCGACCAATGCTTTGAATTCCTGAAATTTGTCAAAGGCTTCATCCTTGCACTTGATGCAATATCACCATGTCTTTCTGGAGTAATCGACAATGAAGGTAATGTAATAGGGATGTGTAACGGAGTGCGCAGGCATCAGACCACATATGTCTGAATGGATGAGATGTAGGATGTCATATGTTTTGTTCTGGCTTGAGGGAAATTGTCCCCTTTTTTTCTTTCCACTAGCGCAACCATTTCAAAATCCCTCATGTTGAGCATGTACATTGGGAATACCAGAAACCAGTCTCTTCAATTTCTGACGAGCCTCATAATGTAAATGATTTAGCTTGCGGTGAAATAATTCACTGAGATGATTGGTGTTATGGGCCAATGCAAAGAGTGGCCTTCCTGTGACCTTGTAGAGTCCCTTAGATCTCAGTCCTAATGTGAATGCATCTTTTATATGTGAGTCAACAGGCCAAGTTAAAAATTTCCCATTGATGAAGGCAACCCTCATCCCATTATCTTCTAATGCAGATATAGAAATTAAGTTTTTCATGAGTCTTGGTACATACATGACATCATTTAATAATACAGATTCCCCAGTGTTTAACTGAAATTTAACTAACCCAAATCCTTTTACAGGATAAGTGGAGTTATCTCCAAGAATTATCCTTAGCTCAATCTCCCTCTCTACTAGTTTAGAGAGGACTTATAACCAAAAGAATGATGAGTGGACACACTATCAAGTAGCCAACTATCCAATGAATCTGGTGGGGAAGGACTAGTAAGTGCAGAAATAAGAATATATTCATTTTTATCCACAGTATTACTTTCATACCTGGAATCTTTTGACCTCTTCTGAGATGGATGGTCTTCTTCACGTTCGCTTTATGAATATCTTCTTCTCCTCTCATACTTTTTGTCATGGTTTATCCTTGGGTTGTCTTTTCTTCTTTTATCATAGTTGTTGTAATGTGGCTACTTTCTCTTTTCTGGACAATCATTGGAAAAGTGACCTTTCTTCTGGCAATTGTAGCATTCAATGTGAGCAAGTGATTTTCCATTTCCTCCTTTTGAGTTGATCTTTCAGCATAATAATTTCATTTAGATTGTTAACTTAATACATGCCGACTACTTTATCATACATATCTTTAGAATTCTTCAAATTCCCAACATAAGCAAGTTACCTTGTAACCCATCAGCTAAGATTTGTTTTGCTTTAGACTCACCTTTCTTGTACCTGTTCTTAATGATGGTGGAGGCATTTTCTGAAGGTTCTGACATCTTTCCTTGAATGTATTCCAGCACATCATTGTTGACGGCAATGATCTCTAATTTGAATTTCCATGCAGCAAAATTTGAGGCGTCACCCAACTTCTCATGTTCCTTGAAGGTAGAGGAAGACATCTCGACCTTGACTTGTAGATCTGCTCTCTAACCTTGTAGATCTGAACTCTATATTTGTATATCTGCTCTCGGCCTTCCTTGCTTATCTTCTCTTGGGCTTTTCCTTCAACTTAGCTCTGATACCATGCTAATTTTTCGATTTTGTTCTATGATGTATCAGTTATTTAAGCCCAACTTAGATTTCCATCAACAAATTATTCAGATCTGTGTAGTATAAATAACCATACACTGTAACTGAAGATAGAACAATGCATGCAACAGAAGAGAAGCCAATATGACAACCATGAGACATAGAAATTGGTCCAAGACCAGGGAAAACCCCACTGTTGGGGAAACTCTTTCAAATCTTCTTCTTCTATAGATTGTCTTCAAAATATTTCAGCAGAGATTACAATGAGCTCAATACAAGTATACAGTGGAAGTAAACAAATCTGACTTGCGGAATGACATATCTACAATAGCAAGACATGAAACCAATGGATCACCAATACAAAGTGATCTTAGTTGCCGAGATCTAGATTTGGATCTAGAATACTGTCGATGACTGTTGTAATGCATCTGTGACTGCATGATAGATGAGTGATGATGTTGCACAAGTAGCTGATAGAGATCCAAAATAAATTTTCCCAATAAATCTCAGTGTTGCGACCTTGACTTGCCTTGCCCGCGGCTGAACTAGATCTGAGCCACTACAAGGAAGTTCTATGCCCGCAACTTAGGGCTTTAATACTTAAAAACTTGGCCGCGCCCTGAAGCCTGCCTGCAGGTGACTTTACACACAGAGCCGCGACCACAACAAGCTTAGCCCGCGGCCCAAGCCCAATAGAGCCGCTACCTCAAGTTCTCTTGCCCGTATCTCAAAACCAAATTTCTCAGATCTGAAATGTACCTCAGACTCTGATCTCGATCCACTGCGTGAGTCTCTTGCAACGTAGCTGTGCGAGCCAAAAACAGAAAATATGACCCAGAACAAAAATAGGATGAGGATGATCTCATGAGCGAATGTGTGCAAATGAGCTTGGGGTCGCTTCTATTTATAACTTGATGAGGGACCGCTTGGGGCTTTGACCAGTCAACATGTAATTTAACCAACTCATAAAATAATAAAATAATCCATAATTAACTTCCGCTTAACCTTTTAGAACAATCTATAGGTCAATTTTGATCCTCTTGAAAAGATGAATCTAATTAACTTATTATTTTAACCATCTGAATTAACCAATGTGGAATTTGACTCTAGTTGCAAAAATTAACACCCCTGGCGTGGCCAAACAGGCCATCCTACAATGCCTCATTTTGTGGATGAGCCAAATAAGGAGAGGGAACTCGACCTAGTTGTAGATTTGGTCAACTCGGTTGCATCAAGTATTGATGAGTATGAGGGACTAGACCCCAGGATCAGGAGAGTGATGTCCTTTGGGGAATACATTCACCTCAAGGAGAGGAGTACCACTGGGGATGGAACACACTATAGAGGGGGATAGTCTAATCAGGAGGTACAAAAGATAGCAGGGAAGGTCACATGCCAATTATTATGGGTCGGGCAATAGTTCAACTAGGGCATGGGTTCAAAAGCTAGATACTTACTTCCACCTAAACCCCATGCGAGAGGTGGATGCAATCCGGTTTGCTACACCACATTTAGAGGGAGATGTACATGAGTGGTGGTACCACGGGTTGATTACATTGGGGCACATACACATTACTTCTTATATCGAGCTCACCAGGCGACTGAATGAGAGGTTTGAGAGGAAGGACCCTAAGCTACATTTAAGGTAGTTGGTGCACCTAAGGCAAACAGGCAGTGCAAAGGTCTACATCTCAAAGTTCCAGAGGTTGGTCGTGATTGTATCGAATACCTCGGAGGCCCAGTTCATTATGCTTTTTGTGGAGGGATTAGTTGAGTCACTATGGGTTAGGTGAGCGCCTACAAGGCCACGTCCTTATTGGACGCTATTTCCAGGACCCGGGACATGATTGACATAGTACCCAAGAGTAGGGCCTTGGTACCCACTAGACCTACTCCCCACAAGGGAACCGAGACATTCACCCACCTTAGAGGGAGAGTGGATGTGGCCATTTGGATGAGGAGACTAGGAGGGATATTAGTAGGAGGAAGCTATGCTTCACTTGCTAGGAGCCTTGGGCACCTGGGCACAAGTGCACTAAGGGCAAGGCCCATTACATTGAGGTGTTTTCAGATAGTGAGCCGGATGAGGAGGTTGAGCTAGAGGCAGGCCACAGAGATGATGGGGCGCAGTCATCAGGGGGAGTGCCACTACCACCTTAGGGAGGAGGACCATTTGCTCCATCTGGGGGCATTTTATCTTCACTTCGGGGAGTTCCGAAGTACTTGACATTCATGATCATAGGTACTATATAGGGGCAACATGTGTCAGTCCCAGTAGAAAGTGGGGCCACCCACAACTTTATCAATGCTTGGATGGTGAAGCAAAGGGGCATTTGCATAGAGACATCTGAAGGGTTCTCAGTGATGGTGCCAAGAGACTGGACGATGCAGTGCATGAAGTATGTTCCCAGCTTGACTTTGATGATGGGGAACTACTCCATCACTAACCATTTCTTTGTGGTCGATGTTCCAGACGCCAACGTGGTGTTGGGTGTCCTATGGTTGTACTCATTGGGGAGGGTCACCACTGACTAGAAGAAGTTAGTGATGGGGTTTCCGGGCCCAGATGGGAAGCTGGTAGTGCTAAGGGGAATGCCCTCCTACCCACCCCAAACAGTGTTCACTCATCGAATGGAAGAATATTTGCGGTGTGGGGACATAGAGTGGGCAGTGGAGCTCAGGATTTCATAGATAAGGACTCAAACACAACCAGTGCATCCACATATATTAGCCTTGTTGGAGAGGCATCAATAGGTTTTTGGGGAGATTCCTCTAGGAAGACCACTGGATAGAGCATTCAAGCACACTATTGAGCTGGATGAGGGGGTGCATGTAGTCATTACTACTCCCTAAAGACACCCCAAAGCCTATCAGGATGAGATTGAGAGGGCGATACAGGAGCTACTGAGGTTGGGGCACATTAGGCCTAGTTCGAGTCCCTTTGCTTCTTCTGTGGTGTTGGTGAAGAAGGATGGGACCCTTCGCATGTGTATAGACTATAGGGCCCTCAACAAGAAGACGATGAAGAATAGGTACCCCATCTCGCGCATTGATGAGCTAATGGACGAGCTTAGAGGAGCTAAATACTTCTCTAAGATAGACTTGTGCTAAGGGTATCACCAAATCCGAGTGAGGGAGCAGGACATTCCCGAGACTACCTTTCGCTGTCACTATGGGCACTTTGAGTTTTCCGTGATGCCCTTTGGGCTAACCAACACACCAGCCACATTTTAGTCCTGTATGAATCATGTGCTCCACGGGTAGTTGCGATGTTATGTTATTCTCTTCTTTGATGACATTCTGTTATACAACCTGACTTGGGAGGAGCACCTCCAGCACTTAGAGGAGGTACTACATATTGGAGGAGAAACAACTGTATGCAAAGATGTTTGAATGTGAGTTTGGACTGATTGAGATGTTGTACCTTAGGTACGTGATAGGGGAGGATGGAGTGAAGGTGCACCAAGAGAAGATCAGGGCCATCTTGGATTGGCCTGCACCCAAGAATGTGACGGAGATGAGGGGATTCTTGGGCATTTGCACATACTACAGGAGGTTTGTGAGGGGATTCTCACAGCTTGCAGCACCCCTCACGGATTTGACTAAGAAGAGGGCTTTTGAGTAGACATAGGTGGCACAGGTGGCATTTGAGTGCCTTAAGAAGATTATGAGCAGTTGCTCCATTTTGGCTTTGCCGGATTTCACACGACTGTTTGTGCTGGAGTGTAATGCCTCTGGTGAAGGGGTTGGATCCATGTTGTCGCAGGGAGGTCACCCCCTAGCATTCAAGAGAAGGAAACTTCTGCCCCATGAGCAGTTGTACTCTATTTACGACAAGGAGATGCTGGCAGTGATGTATGCACTGGCCAAGTTCAGGCAATACCTAGTGGGCAACCGGTTCAAGGTGAAGACTGACCACAAAAGTCTTAGGTTTTTCTTAGAGAAACAAACATTGCAGGAGAGGTAGCAAAAATGGGTGAGAAAAATCTAGGCATACGACTTTGAGATCGAGTATGTCAACGGAAAACATAATGTGGTAGCTGTAATGACCAAACTCGAATTATATGGAACATAGAAATATTAGCATACATATGAGACCTGCATATGATAGCTACATATGCATGTATCACGTGTACTGCTCTAGTACATGCACTAATCAATTATGACAAACTCAGTGTAGAGTAATGAGTGAATTATTGAAGTATTGAGTAAATACCTAACTCACTAGAATATAATGAATGTATTAGTTATACCTACCACTATCATAATATAAACTAATACTTTGTTCAAAGAAAATTAAAAGCATTGACTTATGCAAATAAATCATGATATTTTAATAAATCCAAGATATTTATTAAATAATAGTATTTTAATAAACCCAAGATATTTATTAAATGACAATATTTTAATAAATCCAAGATATTTATTAAATAGTAATATTTTAATAAAACTAAGATATTTTAGAAATCCAAGATATTTATTAAAAGAGGATAATTTAATAAATATCTTGAATGGAGTTTTTGTATAAAAGGAGAAGAGGGGGGCAACTTGATGGGCATGGGTAGTGAGGTGGGAAAACTGACCTGGATGCTGTCAGAGGAGTTCTAACTACGTGAGACATGAGCAGTGAGTTCTAACAGAGTCATGGAGTGATCTCGATTGTTATTGGAGTTTTGGGCACGGGGGCCAGAAGACTTGTCTTCTGGATCTGGGGACCGGAGAGGTTGAGCTCAGATAGGCTGGGAGGAAAACGACAGTTTGGTAACAGGAGTTGGAGCTATGGCAGATCAGGAACATCTTCAAACGCGGTTCCAGGTAAGTATTAAATAGTCAATTGATATATATTCTGCTTAAAAAACAAATGTCACTCTGGATTGTGTAGTATCAATTCTGTTAATGATTGTTAGTTCAGAAAGTTAAGGTCTTTACACATGGTATCAGAGCACGGTTGAACCTTCAGGACCTTAGGGCATTAAAATTTTAAAAATAGGGCCTTCAACATATCGCTCCTATTATAGGAAATGGTTTAATTTACCATTTATGTTCTCTAAATTCACATAAACCATGATAGATGTACGTGGTTTATTTTGTTCATTCTATGTTAGGTGAGGATTAAGGATAAAATCCATGAATGCATAATTCTCTCCATTTTTGCACTCCAACCATATTTTGAAGTGACAACAACTCCAGAGGTGTTGTCCAATCTGTTACTTATTTTCACTGAATCTACATTTTCGCTGGAAAGAACATCCTTCCACCAGTTAGTTAGCTCTTTGAAAAAAAATCTTTAATTTCTTTATCCTCTGAATCTTTCCCAATCTTAAGGACTTCTTTAGAAACATTTTGAAATTTCTTATCCTCGTAATCCATCAAGTACTACATTAAGTACTCATCGACTGGGTCTGTGAAGAAGATAACCTCATAGTTTTTCTTCAATTTCTCAAGGAATGGGGACTTCTCCAATTGCTCCTTGCTAGATCCAGTGATATAATATATGTCTTTCTGGCCTGGTTTCATTCTTGATATGTATTGGTCCAATGATGCCAGCTTATTGCCAAATTTTGTGCTTTCAAATCTCAGAAGTTTTGCAAGGCGGTTCCTATTTGATGCATCCTCCCTAATTCCAAGCTTTATTGACTTGCCAAACTCATTCCAAAACTTGACATACTTTCCTTTCTTTTCAGTATTTGGTTCTGATTCTGACTCAGCATCTGTTTTCCCCTTTGCATCTGATTCATCAGGGTCCTCTTCTCCAATTCAATGAATCATATCTAAAGCCTTACGAATTAGCTTCTTCTTTATTGTCTTCAAACTGTTGTGTTGTTGAAGCATTTCTCGTGATACATTCAGTGGCAAAGTGTCTGAATCTACAATGCCCATAAGGAAGCCTAGGTACTTGGGAAGTAATTCTTCAAATTCATTAGTAATGAAAACATGCCTGACATACAACTTGATATTGGCCTTGGCATTGTAGTAACTTTCATAAAGATCATGGGGTGCCTTTGGCGAAATAAATAGAATGGACTTGAACTCAACATCACCTTCTGCAGTGAAGTGGGTCCGTGCTAAGGGTTTTTCTTCACTAAAATCCTTTGCCAAAGAATGGTAGAATTTGTCATATTCTTCATCAGTGACCTCCTTTGGATTCCGGAGCCAGACTGCCTTGACATCATTTAGAAGTTCCCACTCATAAGTTGTTTCCTTGATTTTCTTAGTCTTAGGCTTGCTTTCAGTGTCCTCGGCCTCTAATTCTTCTTCATCTGAGGAACTTTCACTCTTTTCCTCTTCCTCACTGGATTCTGATTCTTCATCTGCTGGGACCTCTACATCAACTTCTTTGCTTGCCCAGAGATAGATGGGGAAATTAATGAATTCGGAATATTTCTTTACCATATCTTTCAATTTACTCTCATCCAAATATTCATTGGCTTCATCTTTAAGGTGCAATCGGATCTTCGTGCCACGTCCAAGTGGTTCATTCTCTGTATCTTCAGATACCATAAAAGCCCCATCAGCTTTCGATTCTCTTATGTACTGTTTGTCATCATTGTTCTTGCTAATAACTTTCACATGGTCAGCAACTAAGTAGACTGAATAAAATTTGACCCCAAACTGGCCAATGAGGTTCAAATCTCCGCCTTTTTGCATTTGTTCTAGAAAAGTTGAAGTTCCAGATTTGGCAATTGTCCCTAAATTTTTTATGAGATCCTCCTTAGTCATTCCTCTCCCACGATCTCGGATTGAAAGGATCTTTTTTTTTCTTTATCCAAATTGATCTTGATGTCGAGCTTGGTGTCCTCGCCTTCTCCCAGCACATTCTTGTCTGTGAGAGCCAGAAACCTAATTTTATCCAAAGCATCAGAGGCATTTGAGATGAGTTCTCGCAAAAAGATATCCTTGTTGCTGTAGAGAGAGTTGATGAGGATGTCCATCAACCTCGAAACCTCTGCCTGGAACTCAAATTCAGGGCATTGGCCAACAATGTCTTCCGGGAAATAGACTCTGACTCCCTCTGCGCAACATTTGCATTCGTAGAAAGTGCATCAGGAATGGAGCCACCGATGCCTTCCTCCACCTTCGGAAGACTGGAATTCTCATCGGCAGGGCTCGCTTCCTCCGCGTTGGCTCTTAGATAAGGACTGTGTTGTGGGATAAATGTGATAATGTTGAGCAGTAATAGAGCAGTTGGCACCGCCAACTTCCTCATCTTGTTCGCTTGCACAGGCACTCGATCTCGCACACTACAAACTAAAACCTTACTCCGCACCCCATGAATCACACCATTTTGTCGAGTTAAGAATGCCTTATCGCTCGCTCACCCGAGGTCAGTGTACATGATGGGACAGAGTTAATTATCATAATTGAACACTTGTGTTGGTGTACATGATGGGACAGAGTTTCTTGAATGTGAAAATATAAAATAACCAGAAATTTACGATAGGTAATAGAACATCACTAGTGAAAATGCATTATCAGCCTATAGGGAAATGCAACCTATAATCACATTAGTTAGACGGTCGAAAGAGATCATTTCTTTACAATATAAACAAAGAATAATATATTTTCTATGGATTTGTCGAATGATTGGGATACTTCCACACTGGTACTAAAATTATCTAGTTAATTAATTAACTAATGTCATTATATAGATTCATTTATCACAAGAGGAGCTTTTTGAAAAAAAATAATAAAAAAAATAATAATGATTTTGATACTAGTTTACTAAAGACACTTGTCTTTTCATAATAATCTTGCACTATGTATTAAGCATTACTATGAATTTAAAGTAATTATTAACTTCCAATACAAACTATAAGCCCAAAATTCAATACCAAAGGCACTCAGTCCTAACCTTGGTCGCATGTAATGAAACAAGGTAAGTGTTGTGTGTTATAAATTTAAATTTAAGCACTTTTGTTATAACATAAATTGGTCAATAGGTGATTCCTAGAAGGTCTTAGGGCCTTACAAGTTAAGGCAGGGTTTCGGGCCCTTGTTTGTATGAATCGGGCTTGAATTAATCCCCAAACTTAGGAGCTATAAAATTTGATGTTGTGCGTGAAATTGTTGGTAGTTCATTTTCTTGGAAGTTGAAAAATTCTAACAACATTGTTCAAATTTTAAACCAACCAATAGTCTTGATTCACTTAATTATCAAACATTTAAATTTTGTTTTTATATACATTGGTTTCCCATTTTATTATTACTATTAATATGCCTAATTTAGTTTGGTGGTTAAATAGAGTCTCTTTTCATAGTTTAGTGAGTTCCTCTCATTTAAAAATCCAATAAACATTTTTTTTATTATATATATATATATATAAGGCGAGGAGAATAAATAGAGAAAGAGATAATAAAGGGCAAAAGAAAGGAGAAAAGTAAGAGTATAAGTATGAATAGGAAATAAAGGAATAAAAGATGCATTTAAAAAAAAAAACTAGAATTGAGGCTAAACAAACTAGAATTTTTAGGAGTGAGTCGGAGAACGTACTGAAGCATGGTTGGAAGGAATGACAAGATGTTTTCCACTGAGAGAATATTTTTCCACCTCTAATTGCTATATTTAGCTAAAAGAAAGAGCTATGATTTGGTGGGAAAATTTAGAAAAAGCAATTGCATCTCACATCGGAAAATGTTCCCTGAGAGTTGTTCGAGGAAAGTACAGAACATCAGTTCACTGTAGTGAAGTCCTCATGTACTATTAACATCATAAAAATCAAAATATTATTTGATATTGGTGCTATTGATAGTTTCATTTCGCCATATGCATTAAATAGATATGGGTTGGCAACCACAAGCAAAACGATTTCATACAGGTAGAAATGTCTTCAGGAGAACTTCAGTTCATAGATTTAGGTGTTGAGGAATGCAAAGTTGATCTAGGGGTCTGTTCGATTAAGTTGAAAGTATTAGGACAAATGATGACGATGGGAATTAACCTAGTTTCCAACTATTTCCTGAGATCTTGTGTTGATTCTTGGATATCACCGCCTTATTTCCATAAATATAGCAACAATCCTAATATAACCTGAGGTGTATTACTCCGAGTCATCCTTGATAATTTACCCAAAGTATTTAGTGTTATGTAGTATTCAATGACAGGGAAAGTGGTTTTCAACTTTTGGAAGAAATTGAAGCTTTTAACAAATGAAATTTTATATGATTTGATATTTGAAAGCTATGAACCCTAGGATGATACATTTTATTAGAAAAGATGGGATATTTAATGTTAATATATGTGTCGAAGACATATATCAAGCTCAATCCCACTTGATTCCTAAACCCATTACTTTTACTTTACATTACATCCGACAAAGGAGTCGAGATAACTCATAGATATCAGCTGCAAATTTTCCACCATGAAGTTTAAGACTTTGTATATCGTGCAAGTAAAGTTTGAAGTACATTCAAATTATTATATTAAAATAAGCACATTAACATCACTTTAGACGATAAACTTTTTCTATAACTTTTGAACATTAGAATGGAAACTATTCTAATTGTTTTCTATACAATTGAAACATTACGTTTTTCAAGTGACGTTGAGATTTCCATGTATATATCTTATTAGCTGATAACTATAACCATTGATGATATGAATTTATGCAAATATCTTTTATACCGTTTTCTTATGTTAATACTTTAATTACTATCCAAGTATATGAGTAAGTGGTTTAAGGAGGAGAGTGAATGTTTAAATTTTTACAGTTTAATATGCACTAAATTTGGACATTTTGATATTCAACCATTATGTGATTGTTAAGATAGATGATTATCCATTTACAACTGTATATATCAATGTCCAAAACAAAATAAAATGGCAACATAGCATTTTCACGGAAAGGAAAACAATGTGGTTTAGGAAAGGGAAATTAGGGGCATTATGACACTATATATATAAGATGATTCGTGGTAATTATTTAGGCATATATAAAGATTAGTTGGTGGAGTTGCTCCAAAGAAGTTAACTCTTGAAGGAAGGAAGAATGGTAATGAAAGCATGACTAGGGACCTTATGTAAAGACCGTTAGATGTGAAGTAAAATACAACCACATAAAAGGCTAAGCTAGTTTGAGGTAAAGTGATGGATGAAACATATGTTAAGAGGGTAAGAAAGCACTCTGTAAGGCAGTAAAAACACTATTAGAACAAGAAGATGTAGTTACCAAGAGAGTGCAGCGGAAAACTTCAAAGTTTGATCTCCATTGTTACCATAATATAATCCATATAGTATCTAGGGAGGACGGGAAAAGAACGAAATGGCAAACTTTTGATGATGATAATAAATGTTAGTTATCATAATCAACTTAGAATATTGAGATCGACAAAATAGCACCAAAGGTGAGTGAGTGGAAGTTTCACAAAACAACATAAGAAATCAATGACATTAGGTTAAAGAGTGAATCTATAATAAAATTGATCAATTATAGGATAATTTATGTGCATGGAAACATCTATAAAAGTTTCTCCCTTTAATGGGAGAGTCACATTATAAATTTTTCCTTAAGTGACTAATTATATCCATGGATTATGGACATCAGGGAGTATGATTAGGAAATTCTATCCTGTGATGCCTTAAAACCTGAAATGATAAGTAGATTACATTTGATATCCACGTTATTGAATTTATTTATAGGGTCTTACCCAAGTTTAGAAATAGCAATGACATTTCTGAGTGTAATAATTGTATGCATTAAGAGAAGAAAAGAAAACCATGATGATTAGAGGTGAGAAAACAAAGTCAATTTGATAATATGTTCTTTTTTCAAATTGAAGTAGACATGGAATATTAGGAATAGCTGGTATAAGGAAGTGAAGGGATGTTTTCTATCAAGAAGAATTGATATGAGCAACATGATTGGTAAGGGTCAAAGCAATGACCTGTAAGGAGTTGTGAATACTCCTAATTTGTTAAGAATAACAAGTGATAAACTAGGAAAATGGTTGAAGGTAAATATTAAGGATAATAAGTATACATCGTTAGAAAAGAAGATACATTTGGTAATAAGATGAGACATAAGGGCTAATGAGAAAACGATTAATGTGAAGAATAAGGAGAGGGTATACCAGTGATGTGTTATGTATTTGGATTAAATGAGTCAATATAATAGAAATGAAACAATGGTTTAAGGAATGATGGTAAAGCTACCAATATCCTAGCTAGAGTTAAGACTTTAAATGGTGAAACTTGCAAGTAAAGAGACTACATCAAAACTGTAACATACTAATAATGTGACTATGCATATCTTGTAATTTGTGAATTTCTTATTAAAGGAGGGAATTATATGTTTGTCAACAATAGACATCTTGTTGAAAACATGACACTCTTAGTAGACCAAGTATAATGCAAAGTGAATAATGCATTTTCAAGCAGTGACAAATTCCTTCTATGAAAATAAACCTCATTAAGGGATCTTTAGAGTAGTCAATTAACTCTTCCTCCATCTCCAACATAACCCTAATGATTAGCCCTGCAAAACCCTACTCCTTGGCTTCTAGATTTTAGGATGAAGATGAGCTGAAATAACACGATAAAGAAGTTAATGTTATTATTATCTCTTGGGATCCAGATTACAGATCAAAGATAATTAGATTTAAATGACAAATAAGTAACAAGAATTAAAAGATTGGCTGGATCCATATGTAGTTTTGTGTTTTAGAGTACTTAATCAACCTGTATCAAGAAATTAGATCATGCTTCGACTAAACAGTGAGTGTTTTGTGCTCTTGTTTCAATTCATTTTCGTTTTTATATATGCAATCATAAAGGTTGGAACATCTCTCCATTTAGATTTAGAGTCTCAACCTGTGACTTTTATAAGGTTAATCGGTTAATATAGCATAGAAAATAGTGGCTACACCCTTATTTTGTATATCCATGTTCGATTATTCTATTTGACATTTATAACTGTGGGTTATATTTATAAGCATTTAAAAACTTATTTGGTATAGTCTTACCTTATTTTGGATGGATACTTAAGACTGTCATTTTGTACTATGACATGTGAGAATATATTAATTGCTTAAACATTGCTGGTACATGGATACCAATATGAAGAAAGTTTTGCTTAAACATTGTTGGTACAGGGAAACTAATATAAATTATGAATTATGTTGTGGATACGGTATCTATAATTTTAAATATCAACATAAATGATGAGATAGAAATAAAAGAGTGATTGCACTTGACTATTCAAGGTGAAAATGAATTTACAGACCTATTGGATAAACATAACCAAGTATGTTATATGAACTCAAGGATCAATATTGTAGATAGCAACATATTGGGAATGTGTAGAAATTGTTATATGGGTAACAATTTGCTTTGAAAATATTGATATATATGTTATAATTTGTGGACAAGTGTTTTACATCGCAGAATAATCCCGTATGTTATACAAGTGTTTTACCAAGTATGTTATATGAACTCAAGGATCAATATTGTAGATAGCAACATATTTGGAATGTGTAGAAATTGTTATATGGGGAAAAATTTTCTTTGAACATATTGATACATGTGTTATAATTTGTGGACAAGTGTTTTACATTGCAGATGATATCGTTACCAAATCGACCACGTGATGACAAAACTCCAAGAACAATTGAGATGCACTGAGATTCCATGATAGGGTGTTAACCCTGGTCCTACTAGGAGGGGTGGAGGTGTTGCCCACCGTTTATCCTCCAAAACCTGGAGTCATGGGAGGGCTATGCGAGTCACGCTCCCTTAGATGTGTGATGATGACTGTCGGATGCCTACCGGTCCATCAGGTCGATGTAATCGACGCTGACTCTAAGGTTTATGGATGGTTGGATCAGTAAAACTAATGCCATGGCATATTCCTGTAGAGGTCGGATAGGATGGGAGCGGAAGAGATTAGGGAGGATAGGATGATTCTAGAATAGTGTAATATTCCCAATTAGCAATAGCTAATTGGAAATATTAATTTTGATTACTTTTACTTAATAAGTTAAATTATAAATAAAATGGGTGAAGGGGACACTTACTCACACTTAGGATAAAAGAGTATTTCCTAAAGTCACTTGAGGAGCATGATTAATTGGCAACGTGGGGCCTAGAGGCCAAGGAAAAAGAGACAGCGTGGGTTGTGTGGAACCAAGCCAGCGCAGAGAGAGATGGACAGCTTGGCTCCAAGGGACAACGCAGTTAATGGTGGGGCCTAGGTGAGAGCAAGGCTCTCCAAGCATAAAAAGGGAGAGGGTCTCTTCGTTTGGACTGATTATGCATCTTTGATATTTGTCTTCTGACATTGAGCACATTTGCTGTTTAGCAAAGTTTGCACGTACTGTTCAGTACACCTGGTGTCTCCATGCATAGATCCCAACCTCAACCCTGAGAGACTTCGAGTGCTTGCTCGGGTGAGGAGTTCCATCTTGTTTTACTGAAGAGAATAGTAGCATCTGCAGTTGGGAGATTTCTTTGGAAGAGACAACGCAGTCAGTGAGAGGGAGGACGCAGTCTTGGATAGAGGGAGTTTCGGATTGAGGGTTTATCATGGGATCTTGCCCTGAGGAGTTGGAGAGGGGTCAACCCTTCCATATTCTAGCATTTTGACAGAGTTGGAGGCTATCATTTGCATTAGAGCACTCGGGGGCATCGTTTCTCCTTTGGGGATAGCGTAGTGCCTCAAGGGAGGTATTTTCGAGGGTCAACCATTTTCAGAAAGCTCTCTGGGTTTTGTGTGGAGAGGCCATTTCTAGAGTTTCATAATTTTCCAAGGAGGGGAACAGCGCCAAATCAGCTTTTCATTCCAACAGTAGCAGCAACAGCACCAGTAGCACTGGAGATTACACAGTCTTGAGTTGGCAGCCATTCCGGGTCATAATCTAAGAGTATTTCTACGCTTGCCTAGTGCAAGCCAAGGTGCCATCACTTTGATCACCTTTGTACTCATTTCTATCTTTCAGTATTAATAAAATGACTCAGCATTTTCCATATTGGTTATTGTTCATGTGATATCTCTCTAGTTGCTATTTGTCTTCGTTTATGTGCTTTATATTGCTGTTTATTTCTACTTGGAATATTACAGTGGTATCAGAGCTCATAGACTTCGCTCAGCTTGTGGAGAAGATTGTCTATGATACCAGCAGGAAAACCATACATCACCTACCGAGGAAGAAAGTATAAAGATCAAGAGCGGAGGTTAGAGCTCACTTTTGGGAGAGGTGACAACGTTCCAGTAGTGGACGCAAAGGAGGAGGAACCAATGGCGGATGAAAGAAATGTCGAGAAGGAGTTCGGGGAACTTCTCCTCAAATCAGTGCAGGATTTGTCGAGATGGATAGAGGAGATGGGGAAGAGATTGACGACAGAGTCTAGACCGCGTGAGACCCTAAGGGGTTTCTATATTGGAGAGGGCTCGGGCACATCCCATCATTTGCAGGAGCACATCACGGCACAACAGATGGCATCACACACACCTCCACGTTCCACGATGCCTACATTCCTTGCCGTAGACACTGGGGTAGGAGCACAATAGGAGCAAGAGCCGGCCCATATGGGAGATTATTTTGCTGAGTATCAATCCTACGGTTAGGAGTTCAGAGATGCCCTCACATTCCATGACTTTGTGCAGCTCAAGCGGGACAGCAGACCCCGCAACCATCACAGGGGGAACAGGCATTCACATGATGGGGATATGCAACGCACCGTAGGCAGATTCTACCTGCCGACCTTTGACGGATCAGCCAAGAGGTCGACGAAGGCTTGGGTGGAAAGAAAAGTTGGATATATATTTCCAGCTTAATCAGATGGCAGAGACAGAGGCCATCAAGGTGGAAGCACTACACTTGGATGGTGAGGCCCATGATTGGTGGTTTCATGGGATGGCTATGCTGGGGCACTCAGGAGTGACAACATATGCCGAGTTTACAGGGAGGGTGATAGAGCGGTTTGATTGGAGGGATCCAGAGGAGCACTTTGTTGAGCTGACCAAGCTCAAGCAGATCGAATGTCCAGATACTTATATCTTTGAGTCCTTGAGACTTTCCGTGATGGTGCCTGATTTATCCGCAGCTTAGATGATCTATATGTTCATCGACGAATTGGCAGAGCCTCTTCGAGGGTTAGTCAGGTCGACGAGGCCAGCTACACTCCATGACGCAGTTGGGAGGACAAGGGACTTGCAGGATGCATTACCCCAGACTAGAGCTCCTTTCACCCAGAGACCGGCATTTCAGCCAAAGGGGAAGGACATGAGGGTTCCACCTCCAAAGGGGAACCAGGACAGAGGGCCTCTAGATGATGATATCAGGAGAGATCTGTTAGTCATCAGTAATTCTCACCTATTTTAGATGACTAAATGCTTTGTCTCAGATTTCTAGAAATCAAAGTTCAAGAATCATTGTGTCTTCTAGAAATCTCCTCAAAGAGAAAATTTCCACTATGCCTCCTCTCTGTTCAAGCATGGCCAATTTGTTTATCTAGATAAAACCCCATCCTGTACTAGTGTCCCTCACTCCCTCTATATTTGTCACCCTTGCCTATAACCCTCTGTTTCATTTTGCTTAAGCCTTCTATTTCTCACCCCTTGTCTCGCCAAGTCAACCAAACATTTTCCCCTATTCACCATGTAACTCAAGCATGGTGTTTTCAAAGGTCCTTTCTAAAAAACCCTTTGAAGTAAAACAAGATTTCTAGCTTTCTAGTTGTCTAGGATGGTGGTACATAGGTAGAGTGTCCAAACCCTGTATCTTCATTCAAAACCCTGATTCAAACTTTCAGTCAAAAAACCCATTCTAAAACCTTGCAAATAAGTCAATTAGGTTTCCCTAGGTCATGCGCCATCATGATTCTCATTTCATTGTTTCCACAGGAAGTCAAAGATGTATTCAAGAGAGCACAGAGTTGAGGTTTATCATTATCTAAAGATGTACTTAAGCAACCTCCAAAGGCACCCTCTTGATCCAACAGTAAATCTGCAAAGGAATAGACTGTCATCTCCAAGCATTTCTGCAGAAATGCCTTGAAGATTAGTCTAAAGCATAACAGAAGCAAGGAAAGACACCTAAGAGAGTTCATGAAGTCATTTACAATTGATAAAAAGGTACAAATAAGCTGGAGGCTACAGGGAAGATCAAGAGCTCATAATAAGTGGTAAAGGTACTGCTCATCAAAAGATCGGTGTAAATTTCAAAAGGACAGTGGCCTATGAGCAACATGGCGCATTACAGCAAAGAGATCATTAAAAAGGTTTTCTTGCCTCAAGCAAGAAACTGGTAGAAGGACAACTGCCCTTTGCCACACTCCTGCAAAAAGACAAAAAAGATTATCAGATGAGCCATAAGGTGAAGGAAAAGACTAAGACTAGCACCAAGAAAAACAATCACACTCATGAAAGGAATAGTAAGTGTGTTTATAGTTGAGAATGCAAATATATGACTATTATGACCAACAGTGGAAAAGTACTTAGGTTACAAAGTTAAAGAATTCCTCTAACCCTCCAATAAGCATTGCAGACTTTATTGGGTATAAAAAAATGAGTTCAAATGCATATTCCTTTTGAAGACTTGGAGGGCAACTTTGTTTCTTTTTCCAAATATTCATGAAGTTTCAGAAATTTGGAAAATGAACAAAATGATCATGGTGAGTGGCAAAGAAAACCTTATTCATCAACAACAGAGAATTCCTAACTATCTTCTAAGATTAGGCAAAAAAGGGACATAAATTTCACTGGATCACGAGATAAATTCTGAGGTCTTAAAAGGTCAAAGAATAAGATATTGAGGCATTGTGCGCCATTTCATTGACAGAAGCAGAGCATCAGTTCAAGACTCTGTTTTCTCACAAATAAACAGTCAAAGGTGTGTTTAATGGTATAAGAAGGGAAACAAACTTTTTCATCACCCAAGAAAATGGTTATGATAGACAAGGATTAGCATGAATCTGACCAACTGATCAAGCTGCAGAAGAAACAGTGGTGAAAAAGGTAGTAAAAAGACATTCGCAAAAGAGGAAAAGGGTCATCGAAATGAACTTTATAAAGAGGGTTTTTAAAAGATTAATTATTTCAAAAAAGGTTATAAATACTATAACAGCTCCTTTTTCCCCTCATTTAAACTTTCGCAAGTCAGAGTGAAGAATTTTTGTTTTCCGCAAGCATCCTCAGGAAAAAATCTTTAGGCGTTGCGCTACTGTAGGTGGACGCTACGCGCCTGTAGCTTCCGCCTTTGTAAAATCCTTCTGGACGCTGTGCACCTGTAAGTGGGCGCTGCGCTCTTTCAGGCTTGCCCGACGTGCAGGAGTGGCCGCCTAACCAACACCCGAAATCTCGTGCAGCTGTGCCCGCCCGGTGCTACGCTTCGACACTTGTTTCCACTGCCCGACTCCTCGTGCAATTGTGCCCATGACTGCGCTCCTACCATACTCTCTGCCGCCCGACTCCACGTTCGGGGTGCCCCGACACCCAGGTGCTGCGCGTTCACCACTGCACATATCGCTCGATGCTGCGTTCAACTCCGCTTGAGCCAATGACGATGCGCTCCTGCAACGGGCGTGCAGCGCTGAACGCGTTTGCGTTCAGGCCTGCCTAGGACGCTGCGCTCCTGGCATAAAGGCGCAACACTGCCCAGAAAGCCTATAGAAGTGCCAAAACTACCCGGAAAGCTCACAAAGCTTGTTTTTTGATGTGGAAGGCAATTTTAAGAGGTATTTTCCCTAATTATCACCTCTTCATGATTTTCTAAGGGATAAGGGCGCCAAGTAAATTCCAAATTTGTGTCAAAGAAAGCTTGAAGAAAACTTGAAAGGAAAGCTTAACCTACTCTTTGATAAATATCTTAACCTTGTTTAAAAGCTCAGTATCTCATTAAATCTTTCTCCTCATTATTTCACAAATAAAAATCCTTCCTGTTCAAAGATTTTGAGGGAAAGAGTGATGAAGTAGATAATGAAAACAGTAGGGAAGGGAGTGAGGATGATGAAGATGTGGGAGGAGATGATGAAGAAGATAGTGAGGATGATGAAGATGAGGGAAAGAGTGATGATCATGAACAAAACAGTAAGGGAGATGGCCAAGAAGAAAGCAACAATGGCCAAGAGAAAAACAGTCAAAGTAGTGATACAGATGATGGTCAAAGAAGCCAAAGCAATGGGTCCCATGATGAAGAAGAAGGCTCTAAAGACACAGAAACAGAGGCAGCCTCTCAAGGAAAGGACAGTGAGCAAGAAAACAGAGTTTTAATCACTAAGTTTCATGATGAGCTATGGAGCCAAGACAGTGTATCTCCTGATGAAGAAAATGACATTGAGAACACTACAGCAGACAGTGGTGAGGAAGCAAAAGAAAGCCATGACAGTGACCAAAATGACAAAGGCAGCCCACAAACGGATTTTAAAATTGTCTTCACTGAGCAAGAAGATGATGACAAAAGTCCAAAGAATGAAGTCAGTGATGCAGAAGATGAAGTTGGCAGTGAAAACATTAATGCAAAGGGTGAGGAGGAGGATAGTCCTAAAAGTGAAAATATGTCAAACACAAATGCCTCGGATATTGCAGAAACAAAGGATAGCAGTGTTGAGGGTCTTGATAGTGACAAAAGCATGAAAGATGTTAAAAATGTTGATCCAAAGGAAAACCAACAACAAGGTAAGGAGGATATACACACACAGAGAATTTTTCAAGGAGGAGACAGTCCTAAAATTGTCAATGATCAAAGTTTGCAAACAAAGTTTATGGCACCTATCACCATTACTTATTAGAGAGGAAGGAGGCATGTGTTTGCTACCTCCAAAAGGCAAGGGGCCATGCGCTCCTCCTCAAAACCAATGAAAGACAAAATCACCAAACAAGTGAAGGACAAGGGTAAAAAGCAAATGAAGGACAAAGGTAAAAAGCCAATAAAGAACAAAGGCAAGAAAACAATGGAAGAAAAGGAAAGCAATCATGAGGAAGAGAGGGAATTTGAACTCATTCACATAGATAGTGATGAGGAAAATGAAACAAGGATAGTTAATTCTCTCTTACAGGACCGGAATGCACAAATCAGAGACTTGGAGGCTGAGCTAGAAAGGTCAAGAGATCTTATTCATTTCCTACAGGTGCAAAACAAGCAGATGAGTGGCCAGCTAGCCATTTATGAAGCTCGGACGCTCAAATACAAGAAAGAAGCCCAAAGGTCACAAGTGCAGTTGGAGGAATACATGGGCGCCTATGAAGAAAATGATGAGGAATAGGGGCAAGCTAGAAAGAGACCTAAGACTATGGGTCTTAGGAGAGCTTTGGCAAAACAGAGAGAGGAAGAATCAGCCCAAGCCCAACAATTTCTTCTCACCGAGCTCCTTGCCTTGGAAATTGAGCATGACAAAGAATTATGGCTTGAAAGGGCAAATATACATTTAGAGGCTAAATTAGAGAAGGCCAACAAAGACTTGAGCTTGCAAAGAAAGATGACTGAGCATTACAAACGGAGAAATCAGTTTGCAAGGGAAAAGCTCAAAACTTTCCAAAGGGAGGGCCCGGCACCAAATGATGGAAAGGACCAAGCTAGGTTTGGAATTTTGGCTCAAGCTTCACTGCAGGTCTCTAAGGACCCTTGAGGGACCTACTCACCAAATTTGAGCAAAATTGAACAAGTGTTTGTTTTTTGTAAAATTTTAAGCCTAGGAGCACAGCACCCTGGGTGTTGCGCTTTTTCCTAGAGCACTTTCAAAGGGAGCAACTTACATTTTTGGATTCCCCATCATGAGAGGAGTATGCTCACCAATTTTCAGCTCAATTGGAGTTGTTTTGGTCTCTCAAAAGGGCCAAAAACACCCAATTTTTCACCTTTCTGCCCTATTTTTTGAGCAGGTGCTGCGCTCCTGGCAGCTTTGACTTTTTCCACTTCTTGGGCAACTTGCAGAGGTCATTTTAAGGAAACAAAGGTAGATTTGGAAAGTAGACATCCACAGTTTTCCAACGGGCCATCACAGAGCCTTTTCCGACATTGGGAAGGCCTCCAAAACTCTGTTGCAAAAAGACCTTTTTTGGTGTTGCGCTCCTTGAAAATTTTCAAAATTTCAGACAGAGTGCTGCGTTCTTGTGTAGTGACTGAGAAAATGTGTGTTAGGCAAGTTTCCTCATGTATGTCAGAGCCTAAAAGTCAATGTTTTTGCTATTTTAGTTCGGAAAAGATATTTTGAAAGATATTTTGTGCCTTGGACCTTGCAAGGCCTCAAGGACAAGTTAGGATATTTGCTTTTGGCCAATAGGTTTCTAGATGCTCTAGTGAGCTCTCTTCCTCCTTGCTTGTTATATAAGCCATGAGGATTCATTGTAAACAGTTGGGACTTGATGTGTTATAGAGCAATACATGGTTTATGAGCTTGGAGAAGATATTTGGTTTTATGAAGTGAATGAATGGCTTGTGTGGCTTGATGTTGGAGAAGCTTTGCTTACAGGATTCCATAGCTTGGTGAATGGTGATGTTTTTCTAGCTTGTTAGTGTTTTCTTGTCTTCATTTTGTTTCATTCTTCTTGCTTGCTATAGATCAGAAAAGTATAGGTTGAGATATGCTCATGAAAACACCTCAAACCTCCTGTTTGCTATAGTTTTGATGTTTTCTTTTTTTAGTCATCTTAAGGAATTCTTGACTGCTCCTTAAGCCCGCTAAAACTTGTTCTTTGTTTCATGAATGATTAGTATGTTAGCTTATAAATATGATTCATGGCATGCCTTGCTTATTTAAAAGTTTTCAAAAACTTATTGTGAAGCTCTCCTATGGAATATTGATTGATTAGGTCAATGGAAAGAGGTCTTGTTTCGATCTTACCCTTTGCCCATGTTCATCAACTTGTTTCAGAGTTCCCGATAGTTTGATATATGTTGTTTAGGAGTTCCCTCTTCATATATTGAATTGTTTGTTTATCTTATGTGTTTTCTCAAAAAGCTGAAGGTGGATTTCTAAAGTTAGGAGTTCTAATGCTTCTATGTACCACTGGATTGTTCATCTTGTATGTTTATCAGTTTGAGTATTGTTCATAGAGATTAATGGTTTTCCATACCTAATGAGTTATTGCTTCAAATTATAGTTGTATAAGACCTCTTAGTCTTTTCACCAAACTTAATGTTCGCCTCATACATCACCTAAAGGATCCATTAACCTTGCTAAATCGACCTTGCGATACACTCTACTTCATCATTTAGACACCCTTGACTTCATCTGACCCCATAGCTTTATAGATTTGATAGTCTCTCATTCCACCTATCCTACTTAATCATCTTACCCCAACCCAAAACAAACAAACAAAATGTACTTAAACAACTAGCCTAAAATCAATCATCCGAAGTGAACAAGTTCACATCCTTCACACAATAGAGAGAGCCCTCTCTAAGTCCAGGAAGGCTAGGTCCTAGGACTCCAAAGACAGGTCTGATGTTACCCTGTCATTTGGTTTGCCAATCTGCCAAATCACGGGACACTAACATAATGGCGATCACGGTGGGACATTGAGTCAAAACATCCTAGGTATCCCTTAAGAGCTTTCAAAGTCTCACTCAAACTTAGAAAACTTAAGTATTGTCTGAAGAGTAGAAACTAGCTTTTTCACCATCTTAGCAAAATGATGATTCAACTATAGGACACTCTTACAAACCATTTGGGCTGCATATAGAAACTCAGAAAAACCCCAAAATATTTCTAGATTGGCTTTTTGTCAGTATTGGTGGTGGACCATAGACACTTATCTTCAAAACAACCAAAAATATCCACTTGGCGACCCCACTATCCTCTAGTAGGCCTTCTAAATTTTGCTAAAGTATCTATAGACTCCTGTAGGACTGCATCAGAACAACCTCAGGAAATCTAGAACCTTAGTCACACACAGTGTGAGTTTGATAGCACCTAGAGAGGTCAGCCTTCCAAAAAACAACCATAAACTTTCCGCCTCTCTAAATTTTGAATTTGAAAACTGGCTCCGCGAAGGATCAATACTAGATCTCATCTGGACCCAAACCCTCCTACTATAGTTAATGACCTGGAAAGAATTTTGTGGCAAACTTCTGAAACTGGAAACTTAGCTACTTATAGGACCATTCATAGAGCAAGCTCTGTACCTGAACATCTTACAGCATTGCAAGACCCCTAGTTTGACTTGCATCATACTAGAAACCTTTTCAGATCCAAGTCACTAAGTAAAATCGACCACATCGATCTTGAGCCCATAAACTTGCAGCAGAGTCCTAGTGAAGAAGCTTCTCCTTCCACACCACCTGATCTACAACTTCTCCATCACTTCGGCTCTTTCCACCCCAAGTCTGCTCAGAGTCAGTTTACTGGTCCAAGTACTTCCGCCACACCCATTCACACCACCACTGTGCAAACCACTCGATTTCATAGCACATTTCCTCTGCTTGTAAATCCATCATTAGCTCCCACCATGGCAGCATGGTATGCACCCCTTGTGTTACTACAACCTTTGGTACTTTTGCCAAATGATTACCAATCCAGAATCCCACACTTCACAGGGGCTGAATCCATTACTGCCCAGCAGCATGTAGATAGAATGAATGATGCTTTTGATTACATGGAATTAGAAGAGGAAACCATGAAAATGAGAATGTTCGCCCAAAGCCTAGGAGGAGAAGCTAAGAAATGGTTCAAAAGCCTAACTCCCAACAGTATTCATGATCTCCCTTCCCTTTACCAAAGTTTCATAAACAAATGGGAAATCAAGAAAAACCCTCTTCAAATCCTCTCGGAATATAGCAACCTCAAAAGAAACACGAGGGAAAGTGTCCAAGACTATTGGACTAGGTTCAATAGTGTTTACAACGCACTACCACCGAACATGAAACCCCCATTAGGCCTAGCTTTAGCTAAATTCCCGAAGGGTTTTGACCCCGACATGGCCTACCAACTATAAGAGAAAGAGAGCCCCTTACTTTAGAAGACATGCAAAAATGAGTTATAAATGTAGAGGCCAACTTAATTGAAAAAAGGGCTAGGTTAAGATCAAAGAAGAGGGTAACATACAAAGACAACACCATGCCCTCCACCTCTTCATCTGATTCCAAGATGGACAACCTTCTTAGGACTATGGAAAGAATGATGGAAAGAATAAACATAAACGAAAGAACACCCCCTAGGGACAACCAAACAAATCCCCAAAACAGAAATCAGAATCAAAACTTTAAAAGAGACCCTCCCCAAAACAAACCAAGGGAAAATGATCAACAAATCAGACTACCCTTCCAAGATAACTATGTTGACGAAGGGGAAAGAGATATTGAACAACCAGATGAGAATCATCTAAACTTAATAGGCTCTGATTGTGAGGGAGAGGTTTTTCTCACAGAAGAAGAACAAACTTTTTTCTCCTCAAACCAAGATGAAACAAGCTATGAAGATTTAGAAGATAACGAATTGAGATTGGAAAATGCCATAATGGAAGTCCATAGGCAATATGATCTTAGGAGTAAGAAAAACCAAGACAACTTCAAGAAAAACAACTCAGACACTGCTGTTAAGAAAACTCCCGAAAAAATTCTTAAAAGAACAGCAGACAATAACAATACCATGGTTAAGAAAGTTGATCCTAACACAAATAAAACCAGCCAATCAAGTATTGGCGCAAGTTGTCCTATCACCTCTTCTAGTGGCCCTAAGAAAACTCTAATTACCAAAGCCCCGAATCAAAATCAGAAAATTAAAAATGTGGAGAAATTTATGGCTGATAAAACTGATGTAAATATGTCTAAAACTCAAGTACCTTTCAGTTTTGAAGGAGAGATCGCGAAAATCAAAATAACCATCCCTCTCACTGAACTGGTAGCTCAGGATATGTACCGCTCTCAAGTCTTGAAAGTTTTAAACATAGGAAATGATATCAACACTCTGAATTTGACAGATGATAAACCAGAGTTGTTGTTCGGACCCGAAGTAGATGGAAAATACCAGGAAGGAACCATTCCCCCATTCTATGTTAGCCTAAACATACACGACAAAATCCTATATAATGCCATGCTAGACTCTGGTGCCTCTCACAACCTCATGCCGAAGGTAGTGATGGAAAGATTGGGCCTAGAAATAACCAGGGCCTACAAAGATCTGTATTCCTTTGATTCAAGTAGAGTTAAATGCTTAGGACTGATCAGAGACTTATGTGTCAATCTGGCACAAATCCCTGCTAAGAGCCTGGTCCTGGATATAGTCGTGGCTGACATTCCCCCCAAATATGGCATGCTTTTGTCCCGATCTTGGGGAGCTAAGCTTCTAGGAAACCTCCAACTTGACATGCCATATGCTACCATCCCGATTTTTAACCAAACAAGAAGATTATACTAGGAATCTCACATGAAGTATATGGTAAGTAGCCTAGATAGACCCAATAACACCCTTTCTACTCCATTCATTCAGATTTGGACTCATTCATCTTGTATAATGAAAATGACCTTGATGAACAAGTAAATGAAGTCTGTGAAGATATAAGCACATTACAACAAACAGATCAATTCCTCTATGATGAGTTTGACAGTCAAAATTATCACGATCCTGAAACATTGCAAGACAATAAAACTGAAATTGATTTCCTGCAAATTGTAAATGAAATATCAAAAACAAAAATCAGTTTAGAAAAGGGGATAGGTTGCTCAAAAGAAAAACAAATCACAAGAACACAACCTCTTCCTTTTGCTCATCTAGAAAAAATGAAAAACCCCCACAGAACACAAATCTTTGGGAATCTGGAACAAGACAGTCTGATGTTTCTACCTTAGCTAGATGCTTCATCATCCAAGAAATTTTCCTTTCCAGAACAATTTTCAATTTTCACAAATATTGCGACAAATCCCAAAGAAATTTTTGTTGAAGCTGATATAGAGGAGGATAGCATGGGTAAACTTAAGGAGCCTAAAATGATTAAGTTGTCTAAAATCTTATCATTGCACATAAAACTAAGAAAAGCAAGAATGTGCAAAATTGTTCAGAACACTAGTATATGTCGGGAAACTAGTCCAAAACCTTGTAACACAGCCATTGGTCTAAAAAGCCCTTCTTTCAAAAAGAGTCAGAAAAATTTTGAGCAATTGAATTCACTGAGAAAGAAGGAAAAAGGACATAGGTTTTATATAAATTTTAGGTACCAAGAGCAACCCTTCCAAAGGAACAAATATCTTTTTTCCAGAACAGATCATGATTCACAAAAGCTAGGAGTTTCTAACCACATGTCATGGCATGATAGTGTTTTAGGTTACCATCAGATGATACCACTTCAAAACAATAATCTCAAAGATTTTTTCAAATTCACAGGAAGCAGCTTCAAGTTTAAACCGATGCTTCCCGATCTAAAGAACACCGGAGACACCTTCCGAAGAACTATGTTTCTAGTTTTGAATTCCTTCACTATGGTTTACCTTGATGAAATCATCATTTGTTTTAAAAATGATAAAGAATACCTGTTCTACCTAAAGAAAATATGTAACAGAAACATGTATGGGAATCAAGAGTATAAGGAGAAGCATCAAGCAAAACATGAGTTATTTAAAGATCTTTGGAAAAATCCTTATGCCATGTTTGCAAGTGAAAGCAACCACAATCTTTTTTCCCTAAATATGAATGGACAAGGAGTATTAGAAGATCCTTTTGAAGATAGGATGCTCAAGTATCACTGTTGTAAAGATTCCTATCTTTAATTTTTACTCATTGTACATACCATGGTTTGAAGAAAAAGTCAAAAAGAGAGATAACACAAAAACATAAGAAAAGTAGAAAAAGAGGGCAGATTCTAAGAAAGGTACAACGCCATACCCAAAAAATAGTAATACTGAAAGTGTGCAAGTCTAAATGTCACTACTAGTGCAAAATGATGTCTTGTTCAGCTATCTAGCCTAATCATAGCTGAATATGTTTTAAATTTATTGTTGATAAGTTAGTGAAAGGAATGCTGGTCAAATTATTCAAACTTGACTTATCAAAGAAAATAGACTAGGAGAGAAGATACTGATTCCACATGCTCAAAACAGAACCAAAGAGAAAAATAGGATGAATAGCAAATTATACATCTTAACCCTGATATTTCTAGTCTTATTTTGTACAAAAATAACATTTGTGTGCAACTTATTTTTATGCCACAAATCCATGATAAATCATATTGTCTAATCTCGATTTAGTCATGTCTTCAATTTCATGTTTTTAGCTTAGTGAATAAATCTTGTCAAACAGTTTAACCTTGAAAGTTGAGTAGAATAGGTAGACAATCAAAGGAGTTCAGCTCAATCTAAACTCCACATTCGAGGTGGCCCGACACCCGGGTGCTGCGCGTTCACCACTGCACATATCGCCCGACGCTGCGTTCAGCCCCGCCCAGGCCAACGACGCTGCGCTCCTGCAACGGGCGTGCAGCGCTGAACATGTTTGCGTTCAGGCCTGCCCAGGGCATTGCGCTCCTGGCGTAAAAGCGCAACACTGCCCAGAAAGCTTGCAGAAGTGCCAAAACTGCCCAGAAAGCTTGCAGAAGTGCTAAAACTGCCCGGAAAGCTCAGTAAAGCTTGTTTTTTGATGTGGAAGGCAATTTTAAGAGGTATTTTCCCTAATTATCACCTCTTCATGATTTTCTAAGGGATAAGGGCGCCAAGTAAATTCCAAATTTGTGTCAAATAAAACTTGAAGAAAACTTGAAAGGAAAGCTTAACCTACTCTTTGATAAATCTCCTAACCTTGTTTAAAAGCTCAGTATCTCATTAAATCTTTCTCCTCATCATTTCAAAAATAAAAATCCAATCCTTCCTGTTTAAAGATTTTGAGGGAAAGAGTGATGAAGTAGATAATGAAAACAGTAGGGAAGAGAGTGAGGATGATGAAGATGAGGGAGGAGATGATGAAGAAGATAGTGAGGATGATGAAGATGAGGGAAAGAGTGATGATTATGAACAAAACAGTAAGGGAGATGGCCAAGAAGAAAGCAGCAATGGCCAAGAGCAAAATAGTCAAAGCAGTAGCAGGGATGAGGATGCAGATGAAGAAGAAAACAGAGGTGGAAGCAGTGATACAGGTGATGGTCAAAGAAGCCAAAGCAATGGCCAAGAGCAAAACAGTCAAAGTAGTGATACAGATGATGGTCAAAGAAGCCAAAGCAATGGGTCCCATGATGAAGAAGAAGGCTCTAAAGACACAGAAACAGAGGCAACCTCTCAAGGAAAGGACAGTGAGCAAGAAAACAGAGTTTTAATCACTAAGTCTCATGATGAGCTAAGGAGCCAAGACAGTGTATCAACTGATGAAGAAAATGACACTGAGAAAACTACAGCAGACAGTGGCGAGGAAGCAAAAGAAAGCCATGACAGTGACCAAAATGACAAAGGTAGCCCACAAACGGATTTTAAAATTGTCTTCACTGAGCAAGAAGATGATGACAAAAGTCCAAAGAATGAAGGCAGTGATGCAAAAGATGAAGTTGGCAGTGAAAACAGTAATGCAAAGGGTGAGGAGGAGGATAGTCCTAAAAGTGAAAATAGGTCAAACACAGATGCCTCTGATATTGCAGAAACAAAGGATAGGAGTGTTGAGGGTCTTGATGGTGACAAAAGCATGAAAGATGTTAAAAATGTTGATCCAAAGGAAAACCAGCGGCAAGGTAAGGAGGATATACACACACAGAGCATTTTTCAAGGAGGAGACAGTCCTAAAATTGTCAATGATCAAAGTTTGCAAACAAAGTTTATGGCACCTATCACCATTACTTATCAGAGAGGAAGGAGGCATGTGTTTGCTGCCTCCAAAAGGCAAGGGGCCATGCACTCCTCCTCAAAACTAGTGAAAGACAAAATCACCAAACAAGAGAAGGACAAGGGTAAAAAGCAAATGAAGGACAAAGATAAAAAGCCAATAAAGGACAACGGCAAGAAAACAATGGAAGAAGAGGAAAGCAATCATGAGGAAGAGAGGGAATTTGAACTCATTCACATAGATAGTGATGAGGAAAATGAAACAAGGATAGTTAATTCTCTCTTATAGGACTGGAATGCACAAATCAGAGACTTGGAGGCTAAGCTAGAAAGGTCAAGAGATCTTATTCATTTCCTACAGGTGCAAAACAAGCAGATGAGTGGCCAGCTAGCCATTTATGAAGCCCGAGCGCTGAAATACAAGAAAGAAGCTCAAAGGTCACAAGTGCAGTTGGAGGAATACATGGGCGCCTATAAAGAAAATGACGAGGAAGAGGGGCAAGCTAGAAAGAGACCTAAGACTATGGGTCTTAGGAGAGCTTTGGCAAAACAGAAAGAGGAAGAATCAGCCCAAGCCCAACAATTTCCTCTCACCGACCTCCGTGCGTTGGAAATTGAGCATGACAAAGAATCATGGCTGGAAAGGGCAAATATACATTTAGAGGCTAAATTAGAGAAGGCCAACAAAGACTTGAGCTTGCAAAGAAAGATGACTGAGCATTACAAACAGAGAAATCAGTTTGCAAGGGAAAAGCTCAAAACTGCCCAAAGGGAGGGTCCGGCGCCAAATGATGGAAAGGACCAAGCTAGGCTTGGAATTTTGGCTCAAGTTTCACTGCAGGTCTCTAAGGACCCTTGAGGGACCCACTCACCAAATTTGAGCAAAATTGAACAAGTTTTTGTTTTTTGTAAAATTTTAAGCCTAGGAGTGCAGCACCCTGGGTGATGCGCTTTTTCCTAGAGCACTTTCAGAGGGAACAACTTACATTTTTGGATTCCCCATCATGAGAGGAGTATGCTCACCAATTTTCAGCTCAATTGGAGTTGTTTTGGTCCCTCAAAAGGGCCAAAAACACCCAATTTTTCACCTTTCTGCCCTCTTTTTTGAGGAGGTGGTGCGCTCCTTGCAGCCTTGACTTTTTCCAAATTTTGGGCAACTTGTAGAGGTCAGTTTGAGGAAACAAAGGTATATTTGGAAAGTAGACATCCACAGCTTTCCAACGGGCCGTCACGGAGCCTTTTCCGACATCGGGAAGGCCTCCAAAACTCTATTGCAAAAAAACCTTTTTTGGTGATGCGCTCCTGGAAAATTTTCAAAATTTGAGACAGAGTGTTGTGTTCCTGTGTAGTGACTGAGAAAATGTGCGTTAGGCAAGTTTCCTCATGTATGTCAGAGCCTAAAAGTCATTGTTTTTGCTATTTTAGTCTGGAAAAGATATTTTGTGCCTTGGACCTTGCAAGGCCTCAAGGACAAGTTAGGATATTTGTTTTTGGCCAGTAGGCTTCTAGATGCTTTAGTGAGCTCTCTTCCTCCTTGCTTGTTATATAAGCCATGAGGATTCATTGTAAACATTTGGGACTTAATGTGTTATAGAGCAATACATGGTTTATGAGCTTGGAGAAGATATTTGGTTTTATGAAGTGAATGAATGGCTTGTGTGGCTTGATGTTATAGAAGCTTTGCTTGCAGGATTCCATAGCTTGGTGAATGGTGATGTTTTTCTAATTTGTTAGTGTTTTCTTGTCCTCATTTTGTTTCAGTCTTCTTGCTTGCTATAGATCAGAAAAGTATAGGTTGCGATATGCTCATGAAAACACCTCAAACCTCCTGTTTGCTATAGTTTTGATGTTTTCTTCTTTTAGTCATCTTAAGGAATTCTTGATTGCTCCTTAGGCCCACTAAAACTTGTTCTTTGTTTCATGAATGATTAGTATGTTAGCTTATAAATATGATTCATGGCATGCCCTGCTTATTTAAAAGTTTTCAAAAACTTATTGTGAAGCTCTCCTATGGAATATTGATTGATTAGGTCAATGCAAGGAGGTCTTGTTTCGATCTTACCCTTTGCCCATGCTCATCAACTTGTTTTAGAGTTCCCAATAGTTTGATATATGTTGTTTATGAGTTCCCTATTCATATATTGAATTGTTTGTTTATCTTATGTGTTTTCTCAAAAAGCTGAAGGTGGATTTCTAAAGTTAGGAGTTCTAATGTTTCTATGTACCGCTGGATTGTTCATCTTGGATGTTTATCAGTTTGAGTATTGTTTATAGAGATTAATGGTTTGCCATACCTCATGAGTTATTGCTTCAAATTATAGTTGTATAAGACCTCTTAGTCTTTTCACCAAACTTAATGTTCGCCTCATACATCACCTAAAGGATCCATTAACCTTGCTAAATCGGCCTTGCAATACACTCTGCTTCATCATTTAGACACCCTTGACTTCATCTGACCCCATAGCCCTATTAATTTGATATTCTCTCATTCCACCTATCCTACTTAATCATCTTACCCCAACCCAAAAAAAACAAACAAACTGTACTTAAACAACTAGCCTAAAATCAATCATCCGAAGTGAACAAGTTCACATCCTTCACACAATAGAGAGAGCCCTCTCTGAGTTCAGGAAAGCTAGGTCCTAGGACTCCAAAGACTGGTCTGATGTTACCTTGTCATTTGGTTTGCCAATCTGCCAAATCACGGGACACTAACAAGATCTGAGGCCGAAGAGGTTATGCTTCACATGCCAAGAGCCTTGGGCACCCGGACACCGTTGTGCCGCAGGGAAAGCACATTACATTGAGGTCTTCTGCGACAGTAGTGGGGAAGAGGAGGAGTACGAAGAGATAGAGGCAAGAGGCAGCATCACAACGCAGAGAGGGGATCACCTGCCACCTCCACCACCAGGAGCCGGAGGGGCAGCTTTTGCACCTACCGGGGGAGCCCTTGCATCTTTGCGGGGAGTTCCCAAATACTTGACATTCCGTGTCCGAGGCATAGTGCGGGGGCATCGTGTCTCAGTATTAGTAGACAGTGGGGCCACCCACAATTTCATTGATGCCCAGCTGGTAGAGCGGAGAGGCATACCGACAGAGAGATTTGATGGATTTTCAGTACTGGTTCCAGGTGACCAGACCATGCAGTGTGCTAGGTATGTGCCAGCTTTGGCCGTGACTATGGGGACATACACCCTGACAGATCACTTCTTCGTGGTGGACATCCCGGACACCAGTGTGATACTGGGGGTACAGTGGCTGATCATGCTGGGTAAGGTCACCACTGATTGGGAGATCTTGGAGATGGAGTGGAAAGATAAGAAGGCTGGAAGGCATGAGAAGATTTGGGGTATGCACACCTACCCACCGCAAACAGTTTCAACCCACCGGATGGAGACAGATTTCTGGAAGGGAGACATAGAGTGGGCAGTGGAGTTGCGTGTTTCAGAGGCAGGATCTACAGGACAGGCCGTGCACCCAGATGTACAGTCCATTCTAGACAGGTAATCCACTGTTTTTGGAGAGATACCATCGGGGTAGCCACCAGATCGGGGATTTGAGCACACGATCGAGCTGGAGCAGCGCATCTAGGCTGTCATCACTACACCCTATAGGCATCCCAAAGGCTATTAGGATGAGATTGAGAGGGCTATCCATGAGCTCCTAGCTCTTGGACACATTCGTCCTAGCACTAGCCCTTTTGCTTTTTCAGTAGTACTGGTGAAGAAGAAGGACGGCACGTTGAGGATGTGCATTGATTACAGGGCCCTGAACAAGAAGACCATGAAGAACCGGTACCCCATCCCACGAATCGATGAGTTGATGGATGAGCTGAGGGGGTCCAAGTTCTTTTCAAAGATTGATTTGAGATCCGGGTACCATCAGATTTGCGTGAGGGAGCAGGACATTCCCAAGACCGCTTTCAGGTGTCATTATGACCATTTTGAGTTTTTGGTGATGCCTTTTGGGCTAACCAATGCCCCGGCCACTTTTCAGTCATGTATGAATCACATCTTTCGCAGTCACTTGAGGAAGTGTGTATTAGTGTTTTTTGACAACATTTTGATCTACAACAGGACATGGGAGGAGCACCTCCAACATATAGAGGCTGTATTGCACATTTTGGAAGAGCACCAATTTTATGCTAAGCTCAAATGCAAGTTTGGGCTGACAGAGATGCTCTACTTGGGGCACATCATCGGGGTGGACGAAGTGAGGGTCCAGGAGGAGAAGATCAGGGCCATCAGGGACTGGCCAGAGTCGAAGAACGTGACGGAACTTCAAGGATTTGTAGGGATCTGCATCTACTATCGAAAGTTCGTCAAGAGATTTTCCCAGCTTGCTGCACCCCTTACAGACCTTACCAAAAAGGGGGCATTTAGTTGGACGGATACAGCACAGAGGGCTTTTTACAGGCTCAAGGAGGTGATGAGTAGCTGTTCGGTGTTAGCATTGCCAGATTTTACACAACCCTTTGTCTTGGAGTGTGATGCATCAAGGGAGGGGATAGGTGCAGTTTTGATGCAGGGAGGCCATCCCATAGCTTTTGAGAGCCGGTAGCTATTGCCACATGAGAGGTTGTATGCTATATACGACAAGGAGATGTTGGCCATCATGCATGCTTTGGCCAACTTTCGGCAGTACCTGGTAGGGAATAGATTCAAGTTGATGACGGATCACAACAGCCTTTGATTCTTCCTAGAGTAGAAGCAGTTGCAGGAGAGGCAGCAGAAGTGGGTCTGCAAGATCCAGGCTTATGACTTTGACATCGAGTATGTCGAGGGGAAGAACAACGTTGTGGCAGATGCACTTTCACGCAGACCGACGACGTTGTCCTTGATGAGTTTCGAGACGGACTGGAGGGCTCAACTTCTGGTAGAGTACTCTAAGGACCGTTTTGGTTGTGAGGTTTTGGACAGGCAGGTCACATACGACAGGTACCGGGTGATGGATGAGGTGATCTACTACAGGGACAGGATATTCTTGACTGAGAGCTCTAAGCTCAAAGAGAAGATATTGCACGCCTCGCATGACTCACCGTTATCAGGCCACCAGGGGTTCACCAAGACCTATCGGGCCATCAGAGAGAGGTTCTCATGGAAGGACCTCAAGGAGGACGTAATCCGACATGTCAGGGAGTGCGAAGTTTGCTAGCGCAACAAGGGGGAAATGAACCATCTGGCCGGGTTACTGCAGCCTCTTCCCATACCTGAGGGGAAATGGGAGAGCATCTCGATGGATTTCTTCACAGGGTTGCCCTCTGTACAGGGCAAGGATTGCATATTTATATTTGTTGATCGACTAACAAAATATGCACACTTCTTCGCCATATCAACACATCATACGGCAGCACAGGTGGCGAAGTTATTTTTCAGGGATGTCTTCAGGTTGCATGGTCTTCCAAAGACCATTGTCAGTGACAGAGATAGCCGCTTCATGGGCAGAATTTGGTAGGAGCTTTTCCGTTTGGTGGGCACTGAGTTGACTCCGAGTACTAGTTACCACTCACAGACAGACGAGCAGACAGAGATAGTGAACAAGTGGCTGGAAGGCTACTTGCTTAACTATGTCAGCGGGCAGCAAAAGGCATGGTTACGATGGTTGCACTTGGGGGAGTACTGCTACAACATCACTTATCATATGTCCATCGGTATGTCACCATTTTATGCTTTATATGGGTATCATGCTTTATTTTTTGCTAACATGATGTTTGGTGCTAGCAAGGCCCCTAGGGCCAAGGATTGGATCCAAGAGAGTCAGGACATACTCCAAGCTCTCAAGGACAACATGGCTTCAACACAGAATCAGCAAAAGCTGTATGCTGACAGGGGACGGAATGAGAGGCAGTTTGAGGTAGGGGACTTGGTCTACCTACGGTTGTAGCCATATCGGCAAGCTACGTTGAAGCAGAAGGGGGCTGAAAAGCTCAAGCCCCGTTTTTATGGACCATACAGGGTGACACGCAAAGTTGGAGAGGTTGCATATGAGTTGGAGCTGCCCACCGATAGCTGGATTCATAACATTTTTCATGTGTCATGCCTGAAGAAGGCACTAGGACAGCAAGTGACTGCAACGAAGGAGCTTCCACCCACAGATGATGAGGGGCATCTGGTACTACAGCTGGAGGCCGTTATTGACACTAGGGAGAGGCAGCTGCGGAGCAGGACAGTCAGGGAGTACCTGGTGAGATGGAGGAATCTACCGGATGAGGATGCCACCTGGGAGAGTGAGAAGATATTGCAACATCCATCATTGCAGTTGCTTGAGGACAAGCAATGTTTTTCGGGGCAGGACTGTAATATTCCCAATTAGCAATCGCTAATTAGAAATATTAATTTTGATTACTTTTACTTAATAAGTTAAATTATAAAAAAAGTGGGTGTAGGGGACACTTACTCACACTTAGGATAAAAGAGTATTTCCTAAAGTCACTTGAGGAGCATGATTAATTGGCAGCATGAGGCCTAGAGGCCAAGTGGCAGCGCAGGAAAAAGAGACAGGGTGGGCAGTGTGGGACCAAGCTAGCGCAGAGAGAGATGGACAACGTGGCTCCAAGGGACAGCGCATTTAATGGTGGGGCCTAGGTGAGAGCAAGGCTCTCCAAGCATAAAAAGGGAGAGGGTCTCTTCATTTGGACTCATTCTGATTATGCATATTTGATATTTGTCTTATGACACTGAGCACGCTTGCTGTTTAGCAAAGTCTGCACATACTGTTCAGTACATCGGGTGTCTCCGTGCAGAGATGCCAACCTCAGCCCCGGGAGACTTTGAGTGCTTGCTTGGGTGAGGAGTTCCATCTTGTTTTGCCGAAGAGAATAGCAGCATCCACAGTTGGGAGCATTCTTTGGAAGAGACAACGCAGTCAGTGAGAGGGAGGACGCAGTCTTGGATAGAGAGAGTTCCGGATTGAGGGTTTATCATGGGATCTTGCCCGGAGGAGTTGGAGAGGGGTCAGCCCTTCCATATTCTAGCATTTTGACAGAGTTGGAGGCCATTATTTGCATCAGAGCACTCAGGGGCAGCGTTTCTCCTTTGGGGATAGCGTAGTGCCTCAAGGGAGGTATTTTCGAGGGTCAACGATTTTCATAAAGCTCTTTGGGCTTTTCTAGGTTTTGTGTGGAGAGGCCATTTCCAGAGTTTCATAATTTTCTGAGGAGGGGAACAGCCCCAAATCAGCTTTTCATTCCAGCAGTAGCACCAGTAGCACTGGAGATTACACAGTCTTGAGTTGGCAGCCATTCCAAGTCATAATCTGAGAGTATTTCTACGCTTGCCTAGTGCAAGCCAAGGTGCCATCACTCTGATTACCTTTGTACTCATTTCTATCTTTCAATATTAATAAAATGGCTCAACGTTCTCCATATTGGTTATTGTTCATGTGATATCTCTCTAGTTGTTGTTTGTCTTCGTTTATGTGCTTTTAATTGTTGTTTATTTCTACTTGGAATATTACAAATAGCTTGGGAACTCTACTGGGGCAAGATGTGACTACAAAAATTTGTAAACCAATAAATGACTAAAACCTTAAATGTTAAAGTGTTCTCACACATTAAATGAAAATTCAATTATGGTATACCATACTTATATGATTATACTAATCACTTAAATAATTAATGATATACGACATAAAACTTAACTTCAAGACGAAGTTTTCTGAAAGAGGAGTGTATGTAATGACCCAACTCGAATTATATGGAACATAGAAATATTAAAATATATATGAGACCTGCATATGATAGCTACATATGTATGTATCACGTGTATTGCACTAGTACATGCATTAATCAATTATGAAAAACTCAGTGTAGAGTAATGAGTGAGTTATTGAAATATTGAGTAAATACCTAACTCACCAGAATATAATGAATGTATTGGTTATACCTACCACTATCATAATATAAACTAATACTTTGTTCAAAGAAAATTAAAAGCATTGACTTATGCTAATAAATGATGATAGTTTAATAAATCCAAGATATTTAATAAATCGAAGATATTTATTAAATAATAATATTTTAATAAAACTAAGATATTTTAGAAATCCAAGATATTTATTAAAAGAGGATATTTTAATAAATATCTTGAATGGAGTTTGTGTATAAAAGGAGAAGAGGGGGGCAACTTGATGGGCATGGGTAGTGAGGTGGGAAAACTGACTCGGATGCTGTCAGAGGAGTTCTAACTACATGAGACATGAGCAGTGAGCTCTAATAGAGTCATGGAGTGATCTCAATTGTTATTGGAGTTTTGGGCACAGGGGCCAGAAGACTTGTCTTCTGGATCTGGGGACTGGAGAGGTTGACCTCAGATAGGCTGGGAGGAAAACGACGGTTTGATAACGGGAGCTAGAGCCATGGCGGATCAGGAACATCTTCAAACACGGTTCCAGGTAAGTATTAAATAGTTACTTGATATATATGCTGCTTCAAAAAAAATCTCACTCTGGATTGTGTAGTATCAATTCTGTTAATGATTGTTAATTCAAAAAGTTAAGGTCTTTACAGTAGCATATGCACTTTCCCGGAGGCCTGCAACACTCTCTCTGATGGACATAACACAAGATTGGAGGACGCAGTGGCTAGTGGAGTACTCCAAGAATCAACATGCATGCACGACCTTGGATGGTTCCCATAGGGATGAAAGATACAGGTTGATGGATGAGATCATATACTACAAGGATAAGATCTATTTAGTGCCAGGGTCGCAGTTGAGGGAGAATGCCCTACGAGTTGTGCATGATTCACCCTTGGCAGGGAACCATAGGTTCCTTAAGACATATAAAACAATTAGAGAGTGTTTCTCTTGGCAGGGGCTCAAGGAAGATGTCTTGAGTCATGTGCGAGAGTGCGATGCTTGCCAGAGGAACAAGGGAGAGGACACTCATCCAACATGACTTTTGCAGCCTATCCCCATTACTGAGCAGAAGTGGGAGAGTATATCGATGGATTTTAACATGGGGTTGTCGTAGTTGAGGGGCGAGATTGCATTTATGTGGTGGTGGACAGGTTGACAAAGTTCGCCCATTTCTTTGCCATTTCGGCCAAGTACTCAACTTCTTACGTTGCTGAGTTATTTTTCAGGGAGGTATTTAGGTTGGATGGGCCACCTAGGACTATCGTCAGCGATAGGGATAGCAAGTTAATGAGTGGCTTCTGGCAGGGGCTGTTTCGCCTAGTGGGGATCGAGCTCACACCTAGTACGAGCTATCATCCTCAGACAGACGGCCAGACGAAGATCGTGAACAAGTGGCTAGAGGGATACCTGCGCAACTATGTGACTGGACAACAGAGAGCATGGGTGAAGTGGTTGTACCTCAGGGAGTACTGCTACAACACCACGTACCATATGTCCATAGGTATGACACCCTTTCGTGCTATTTATTTTCGGGGCCACACAAAAAGGAAAATCGAACCCATAGGAGGAATTCGACCCACATGGAGGGAAAACACTCAAACGGGGATCAATTTGGTGGTGACCACGTGGGGAAGAGGAGAGTAACTACAAAAGGCAAAGGCAAGCTCATTTTTGGGGTTCCTTTTTCATTCATCTAACTTAAGGGTTTGCTTGTGTTGATATCCAAGTCAACCGGTGCTTTGAGCACATGAATTTTGAAGGAAAAATTCCAGCCTCTCTTACGGTGGACTTCAATTGCCACCCTAAGAAGGAATTTCTGAATTTTGTAGGGGGTGATTTTGCTGGGGTTCGTGGTACATTTCAGCTATTTTCCCAGCCAGTTCGAACTTCCAGGAGGACATAGGATCCAAAGCAGTACCATTGAGTTGAGGGTGATTCACGGGCTATTTTGGCCAGAGAATTTAGGGGAAATTTCACTAAGGTTGGACCAGCTTTTGTGGAGAATTTTGGGGCTGGAGAGTGCTGCTTTTGAGAGAGCTAAACTCACTATTTTAGTGCCTGCACAGAGGTGTCACTAGGCAGAACTTGTGGGCCTAGATTCATCACACTTGTGTCGGGTTTGGGAAGGAATCTCACTCCTTTCGGTTTCCGGTTTACATCGCACCGCTTTTGTGGAGCAAGCGGTTTTTCCCCATTCGCGAGCGATTCCATAGAAAGCTTGACACGTGGCGTCGGGCGAAGTTCCAAAACCACCGTCTAAAGTGCGCCATCGCACGTTATAGTTCGTACCAAAACGTCGAGCGATATTGTGATGAGCCGTTGATTTGGGAAGGGGCCATCGAACAGTGATCGCACGCTGGACTTGCCCAAAGTTTAATAAAAGAGCCCGGATCATATCGACAACGATCGACGGTGTAGATTCATTGCAGGTGGGGTCCGGAGCCAAGATTTATTATACGGTTATGTGTTTAAAACAGAGCGTTGGATGGAGAGACCATTAGCGTTGGGGCCCACACATATGTGTGTATTGTTCAATTAAGGTTTTAAGTTAAATAAGGTTCGACGGCAAAGTGGAAGTTCGTAAACATATTTCATATCACCAAGGGTCTCAATATTTGACTGAATACAATACAGCCTGTATATGTAATGACCGTGTGCGTGGAGTAAGTGAGAGCAAAAACAGGATTATGACTTGATTGATGTATATTACAATATCTGATATATTAAAGTGGAATGTGCGCATAAGAATGGCCTGGAACTGATTATAAGTCTAATGCATATGGATGCATTTTGAAATGCCTAAGGTTTAACAACAAAGTCGAGGGTTAATTCAGATATATATTGTCCCGTATGAAATATTGTAAAGATTGAAACATGAATGTGTATGGAAAAGGAAAAAGAAGAGGAGAGCGTGCAGAGATGAAAGTTCAGTTAACAGGAATATGTACAGGAATGAAGTGAACAGGTAGAATATGCAGATGACAGTGAACAAAGAGTATGCAGAACAGTTTCTTAACAACAGCAAGAAAAGACAAATCCAGTGAAGCCAAAATCCAGAAAAGGCGCTGAGTGAAATTGAAATGTGTAATTAAAAATGTGAATGTAAATGTTGTAATTATTTTTATTGTTTGTGATGCAAAGGCAAGTATCCTAAAGAAAAGACAAAATCCCACTGTAGCATGGAAATTTGTACATATTGTTGTAATTTTAAAAATGAGTTGGATAAAAGAATAAGAAGACAGAAGCCAAAGAGTCATGATTGGTCATTCCAAAATTCTTTATGAAATACAAATAGTCATGTGAGGAACTCTATATATAATATCACATTGATATGCACAAGTGAGGGGCAGAGAGAGCAAATATAGAGAAGGCAGAGTATAGAAGTGTAAGGCAGAGAATATTAAGAAAAGAAGAGCAGAAAGAGAAGCTACAGAACAGAGCTGATATTTGAGGTAAATCACTATTAGCATTCGGTTAAACGTGAAGTTAGACTTCCTATCAAGTTGTAGCTTGATAGCTGTCAGTTGTAGCTGACTGAGGTTGGAGCCTCCTGTAGGTTGGTGCCTGCAGAAAATTGATGGGAGTTGGAGCTTCCTTGCAAGTTGTAGCTTGCGGAATTGAGGTAGGAGCCTCCTGTGGGTTGGAGCCTACAAAAAACAGTGGTGAGAGGGAGTTGGAGCTTGCCTTTGCATCACAACAATAATAAGATGTGGTTTTCTCTCTTTATGGGTTTCCACTTATATCTGGTGTCTCTGTGCATGATGTTTATGTGTTGATCTGATTTATATCATCTGCTTAAGACCTGCTGCTCTCATATTAAGTCTGCTGTTATATTATATTAATACTTGCTGTTCACATTCTAAGATTACTCACATATTAAGTTGGACATGAAATGAAGGTGTAAATAAGGTTTAAAAGAATATGAATGTGTTAAACTGATTCACCCCTCCCTCTCAGTTTAACCAAGAGTTCAACAATTGGTATCAGAGCCAGGTTCCTTTGTACAAGTCTAACAACTGAAAGGAGATCCTAGGTTCCCAGGATGGCTAGTAAAGAAGGATGCTCAACCAATAAAGCCCCTTTCTTCACTGGTGAAAATTATGCTTTCTGGAAAATCAGAATGAGGACATACATAATGTCTCTAGGAATAGAAGTCTGGGCTGCTGTGGAATTAAGATATGCCCCAAAGGCAACTGATACAGGAAAGAAACAAAACAAGATTTTGTGGCTAATGCAAAAGCCATGAATGCCATCCTGAATGGATTGTGTGAAGCAAAGTTTATCAAAGTAATGCACAAAGACACTGCCAAAGAAATATGGGATACTCTTGAAAGCATACATGAGGGAGACAAGAAAGTAAAGACTACCAAACTTCAAGTCTATAGAGCCCAGTTTGAAAACTTAAAAATGAATGATGATGAAGACATTGCCAGTTTCTTCCTAAAAGCTGCAAAAATTATTAACAATATGAAAGCTCTTGGAGAAAAAATGCCAGAAAGTATAATTGTGCAAAAGATTCTAAGATCTCTTCCATCCAGGTTTAATCCAAAGGTGTCTACAATAGAAGAAACAGCTGATTGGGAGACCTTGACCATGAACCAGCTACTTGGAAATCTAACAGCCTATGAAATGAGGCTCCCACAGAAGAAGCCAAGTACGAGGGAAGCAGCCTTTAAAACATAAAAGAAGAAAGAAGAAGAGGGAGACATATGCTCTTGCTCGGATGAAGAAGAAGCAAAGTTTGTCAAGAAATTGGATAGAGGCTCAGGTAAATACAAAGGTAAACTCCCCTTCAAATGCTTTAACTGTGGAAGAGTGGGACACTATGCTGCTAAGTGTCCTCACAAGAAAGTGAGGAATCAGGCTCAAGAGTTAGAGAGAAATAAAACAAAGAACTGGCAGAAAGGAAAGAAGTTCAGCAGAAAATCCTTCTATGCTCAACAAGACAGCAGTACATCTGAAGATTCAGATGAATCCTCAAGTGAAGAAGGAACCTCTGAATTCTTATTGATGGCCATAGAAGAAATTGAAGGTCTCTTGCTAGAAGATGAAGAAGAAGAAGGTGAAGTCGACCTTGAGGGGGAGCTAAGAAGTGCTCTAGAAGAGATTGATAGACTCAAACTGAAATGCAGAAAACAAAAGGACATTCTTCTCAAATATGTACGAGAAGAACAGAATTCAGAAGTCCTTAAGCAACTAAAAATAGAGCTTGAAGAAGCCAAGAAGATAGAGGACATGTTACTTAAGCAAATCAAAGAAAAAACTCAAGAACAAGAAAAGTTGGAAGAAGAAGTAGTGTGTCTCAGGAAGAAATTAGAAAATGCTCAAAGGAAAGTGGGTACAAACTCTTCTCAAACAACAAGCTCTAGTAAGTTGAATGAAATTCTGGTTGCTCAAAGATCCCCTATGATAAAGACTGGAATAGGCTATGAAGGAGAATCAAGTAAAGGAAAAGAAAAGGTTGACAGAGAAATTATTTTTGTAAAAGCAAAGAAGAATGATGCAGTAGCTCAAACAATTCCTACAAAAGAAGAAATCTGCAATAAGGAAGACACAAATCAGAAGAAACCACTAGTAGCAAAGAATGTAATAAATACTAAGACCCCTGAATATGTAAAATTTGGAAACCATTGAAGGAGATTCTTCTCTTCAATGAAGAATGCCACCTGTTATGTCTGCCACAAGCTGGGACACATTGCTGCATATTGTCATGCAAGGAGGAGTAATTCAAACCAGCAAAAGATGCAAACTTGGAAGAAACAACCTTACATCAGGTATGCAAATAGCTTCTATGGTTACTGCTTTTATTGTAAGGAATTTGGTCATAAAATCATTTAGTGTAGAAAGTATGGACAAAGATTGATGTTTAACACCCCAAGAAGGTTTATGAATCAAAGAAATTATGTTCATACTCATAATTCTACAAAAATTATGATCAAATGTTGTGTATGCAATCAAGTTGGACATATACCTTCCAAATGTCCTCTAAGAAGATGGAGGTCATCACCTCACAAAAGATACAAAACAAAAGGGTGCCTCCAGTGGATAAAGAAGGTGAATAAGTGTGACTTGGCTCTAACTGCTCAAGATCTGAAAAGTCAATGGTATTTGGACAGTGGCTGCTCTAAACACATGACAGGAGACAAAAGTAAGTTTATAACTCTTGATGAAAAGAAATCTGGCAATGTTACTTTTGGCAATGATAAGTCAGGAAAGATCAAAGGAAAGGGCTCAGTCAGCATAGACAATGGCAGAGGAAAGGCCCAAGATGTACTATTTGTAGATGGGTTGAAAGCAAATTTACTGAGTGTCAATCAGATGTGTGACAAAGGTTGCGAAGTTCTATTTAGAGCACAAGACTGTGAAGTCAAATCAAGCACCACAGGTAAGACTCTACTCAAAGGTATTCGAACAGAGAGCAATGTTTACATTGTGAAAGAGGAAGATGAACCATGCCATCTTAGCAAACTTGAGGATTCATGGTTATGGCATAGGAGATTGGGACATCTCAGCTTCGATCATATCATCAGACTGAGAAAAAAGAAAGCAGTCAGAGACATGCCAGAAATAAAGAGGCCTTCTAATACCATATGAAAATCTTGTCTATTGGGTAAACAGACCCGCACATCCTTTAAGGCCAAAGGGGATTTGTCAACAAGAAGACCACTCCAGCTTGTTCACATTGATCTGTGTGGACCTTCAAGAACTAAAACACCAAGTGGAGAATCCTACTTCATGCTGATAATAGATGATTTCTCCAGAATGACATGGGTTTCTTTTCTCAAGAATAAATTGGAAGCTCTGGAAAAATTCAAAATATTTAAGGCATTAGCAGAAAATCAGACAGGATGCAAGCTGAAATGCATCAGATCAGACAGAGGAGGTGAATTCACAGATTATGACTTTGCTAACCTATGCAATGAACATGGCATAAAACAACAATTTACTATTGCAGGGACACCTCAGCAGAATGGAGTAGCAGAAAGACAAAACAGATCTGTTCAACAAATTGCCAAAGCCATGATGCAAGAGAATAATATTGCTCAAACCTTCTGGGCAGAAGCAGTGCACACAGCAGTACATATCCTTAATAAAGCTCACTTAAGGCCAAGCAGTGACAAGACTCCCTACGAACTATGGCATGGAAAGCCAACTTCAATCAAACATTTCAGAATCTTTGGTAGCAAGTGTTACATAAAGAATAATGATGAAAATCTTGGAAAATTTGATGCAAGAGAAGATGAAGGAATATTTCTAGGATATGCATCCAAAAGCAAAGGGTACAGGTGCTACAACAAGACTCTTCGGAAAATAGTAGAAAGCATTGATGTGAGATTTGATGAAGAACTTCCAAACAATACAAGAGATACTAACTGCTGTAGTCCATTAGATAACCATGAAGAAGAAGACTAGAATGATGATGAAACAAGCAAGACTACAGAAGATGAAGGGCTGAGCTCGAAAGCCCCCGCAAGATACACTTAGAAGAATCATCTCGAAGATCAAATCATAGGAGATAAGAAAGCAGGGGTCCAGACAAGAAGGCAACTAACAGAACAAACTGAAGAGGTATACATAGCTATGTTGTCACAAATAGAGCCAAAGAAATTTGAAGAAGCCAGCAAGGACAAGTCTTGGGTAAAAGCAATGAATGAGGAATTAGACCAAATTGAAAAGAACAATACTTGGGAACTAGTTCCTAGACCAATTGAGAAAAATATCATTGGTTCAAAATGGGTATTCAAAAACAAAATGAATGAGCAAGGACAAGTAATCAGGAATAAAGCCAGACTGGTCTGTAAAGGATATTCACAAGTCGAAGGACTTGATTACAATGAAACATTTGCCCCTGTAGCCAGAATGGAAGCTATCAGAATGTTCCTGGCATTTGCATGCTACGAGAATTTCAAAGTATATCAAATGGATGTAAAATCAGCATTTCTGAATGGAGACTTAGAAGAAGAAGTCTACATGGAACAACTAGAAGGCTTCTCATTGACAGACAAAGAAGATTATGTGTGCAGACTGAAGAAGGCCCTATATGGACTGAAACAGGCTCCTCGTGCTTGGTACTCAAGACTGGATAAGTATTTGCAAAAACAAGGCTTTAAGAGAGGGGGAGTAGACAACAATCTATACATAAAAGCCCATGAAAATGAACTTCTGATTGTTGTAGTATATGTTGATGACATTATGTTTGGAAGCAACAGAGAAGAACTAGCAAAAGGGTTTGCTGATGAGATGAAAACAGAGTTTGAGATGTCTATGATTGGAGAGCTCAGTTTCTACTTAGGACTTCAAATTCAGCAAAAGAACATAGGTACATTCATCTCACAGGAAAAATACTTGAAAGAAATGTTGAAAAAGTTCAAAATGGAGGACTGCAAACCTGTGTCAACTCCCATGATCACGGGATGCAAGCTGTGTGCTGATGATGGGTCTGCTGATATAGATCAAAAACTCTACAGATCCATGATAGGAAGTCTGTTGTATTTGACTGCATCAAGACCAGACAGCATGCTAGCAGTAGGACTAGTGGCTAGATATCAAGCAACTCCTAAACAAAACCATCTTCTGGCAGTAAAAAGAATATTCAGATATCTACAAGGAACAACACAATATGGACTTTGGTATCCTAAAGGCAAAAGCTTCACTTTAACAGCATACACAGATGCAGATTGGGCCAGCTGTGTGGATGACAGGAAAAGCACAAGTGTAGGTGCTTTCTATCTAGGAGAAAGTCTGGTGGCATGGTTAAGCAAGAAACAAACATCTATCTCTCTGTCTACAGCAGAAGCAGAATATATAGCAGCAGCAACATGTTGTACACAAGTCATGTGGATGAAGCAGACTCTTCAAGACATGAAGGTAAGCATTAATGAACCTATCCCAATTAAATGTGATAATACAAGTGCTATAAGTATATCTAAAAATCCTGTGCTTCACTCAAAAACTAAGCATATCCCAATCAAGTATCATTTTCTCTGAGAACAAGTGGCTCAGAAGATAGTAAAACTGGAATATGTACCAACAAAAGAACAGACAGCTGATATATTTACCAAACCGCTTGCCAGAGAACCATTTGAATATTTGAGAGACAGACTAGGGGTAGTATCTGTAGATGCTACTCTCTGATATGAAAAGAAAGCACAGTTTCAGGGGGAGAACAGAAAAGAAAATATCAGTCTCAGGGGGAGATCAGCCAGCAAGGAAAGCATGAAACAGGTCCTCAGGGTCAAAGGATTATGGAAAGAATACACCCAGCATACAGGAGTCAATGAAAAGGCTAAAGGATCAGAATTTTAGATTTAATCCAAAATTAGGAGCAGCAGGGTACAAAGTCAGAAGATCTCAGAGCGAGGAAATGCAGAAAGCAGAAAGGAAATGAGCAACCCTTTGCCATTGATGTCAAAGGGGGAGAATAGCAACAAAAGAAAGGGTCTTGTCTTAAAAGGAAAGCAGAGGAAGTGCATTGCCATCAATGCCAAAGGGGGAGACTGTTGGAAATGTTGTCATTGATGGCAAAGGAGATGGCTAAGGAGAAGTCAAAGGAGCAGCAGAGGAGCTTCAGGAGCAAGGAGCAGAGATATTTGATTTGAGAAACTGGTTCTGAGTGTGGGAACATATTATAGAAAGTATGAAAAGAGTGTTGAAAACTGTGTGTGAAGGGTCGTGGAAATGCCCTGCATAAAATAAGGAATTCGGTGTTGTTGAGTAACTGTAATAAGGTTTAATGCAAATGGTTTGATTTATAAACAATTTTGATGTGCTGAGGATATATATAAAACAAGGGCTAGTATAGATATATGAAGATCCTCTGTTCCGAACTTAGATGTGTTGTATTGATCGAATAACTCCGAAATAAGGGCTCATTCGAGATTCTGCACATATATATCTGAAGGGCCAGAATGATCGATGTCACAAAAGGAGAGGCGGAACCATAGTCAAATGCGCAGTGTGAATGGAGCTATGCGTAGTAACAGATGAAATCACAGCGGTGAAATGCGATGAATAGTTATATATATATATCGAAAGGAGCGAAGTATTAGAAGACGGAACCGAAGTATTAATATTAGAGTGAAAGGCGGAAGAACCTGAGCGCAACTTAATAGGGCGTTGATGGACAGAACCTTGGAAGCACAGAGTAATGGAACTGTGCGTTATATATATAATAGGACCGTGTTGAAACGCCAGGGACCAAGGCCACTTATAAAGGAGCAGAACACATAAAAGAGCAGAACAAGGCGAGGACGAAACCTGGAGCGTGAGAGAAAGATGGAACCGTGACCGAAGTGAACAGTGAGCGTGGTTTGGAGTGAACAATGACAGCGGTTTCCGGTTTACATTGCACCGCTTTTGTGGAGCAAGCGGTTTTTCCCCATTCGCGAGCGATTCCATAGAAAGCTTGACACGTGGCATCGGGCGAAGTTCCAAAACCACCGTCTAAAGTGCGCCATCGCACGTTATAGTTCGTACCAAGACGTCGAGCGATATTATGATGAGCCGTTGATTTGGGAAGGGGCCATCGAACGGTGATCACACACTAGACTTGCCCGAAGTTTAATAAAAGAGCCTGGATCATATCGACAACGATCGACGGTGTAGATTCATTACAGGTGGGGTTCGGAGCCAAGATTTATTATACGGTTATGTGTTTAAAACAGAGCGTTGGATGGAGAGACCATTAGCGTTGGGGCCCACGCATATGTGTGTATTGTTCAATTAAGGTTTTAAGTTAAATAAGGTTCGACGGCAAAGTGGAAGTTCGTAAACATATTTCATATCACCAAGGGTCTCAATATTTGACTGAATATAATATAGCCTGTATATGTAATGACCGTGTGCATGGAGTAAGTGAGAGAAAAAAACGAGATTATGACTTGATTGATATATATTACAATATCTGATATATTAAAGTGGAATGTGTGCATAAGAATGGTCTGGAACTGATTATAAGTCTAATGCATATGGATGCATTTTGAAATACCTAAGGTTTAACAACAAAGTCGAGGGTTAATTCAGATATATATATATAGTCCCGTATGAAATATTGTAAAGATTGAAGCATGAATATGTATGAAAAAAGAAAAAGAAGAGGAGAGCGTGCAGAAATGAAAGTGCAGTTAATAGGAATATGTACAAGAATGAAGTGAACAGGTAGAATATGCAGATGACAGTGAACAAAGAGTATGAAGAATAGTTTCTTAACAACAGCAGGAAAAGACAAATCCAGTAAAGCCAAAATCCAGAAAAGGAGCTGAGTGAAATTGAAATGTGTAATTAGAAATGTGAATGTAAATGTTGTAATTATTTTTATTGTTTGTGATGCAAAGGCAAGTATCCTAAGGAAAATACAAAATCCCACTGTAGCATGGAAATTTGTACATATTGTAGTAATTTTAAAAACGAGTTGGATAAAGGAATAAGAAGACAGAAGCCAAAGAGTCACGACTGTTCACTCCAAATTCTTTATGAAATACAAACAGTCATGTGAGGAACTCTATATATAATATCACATTGATATGCACAAAAAAAAAAGAGAGAGAAAATATAGAGAAGGCATAGTATAGAAGTATAAGGCAGAGAATATCAAGAAAAGAAGAGCAGAAAGAGAAGCTACAGAACAGAGCTGATATCTGAGGTAAATCAGCAAACATTCAGTTTGAAAAATTGAGGAAGTTGGAGCTTCCCTATCAAGTTGCAGCTTGATAGCTGTCAGTTGTAGCTGACTGAGGTTGGAGCCTCCTGTAGGTTGGTGCCTGCAGAAAATTGAAGGGATTTGGTGCTTCCTTGTAAGTTGTAGCTTGCAGAATTGAGGTTAGAGCCTCCTGTAGGTTGGTGCCTGCAGAAAAACAATGGTGAGAGGGAGTTGGAGCTTGCCTTTGCATCACAACAATAATAAGATGTGGTTTTCTCCCTTTATGGGTTTCCACTTATATCTGGTGTCTCTGTGCATGATGTTTATGTGTTGATCTGATTTATATCATCTGCTTAATACCTGCTGTTCTCATATTAAGTCTGCTGTTATATTATATTAATACTTGCTGTTCACATTCTAAGATTACTCACATATTAAGTTGGACATGAAATGAAGGTGTAAATAAGGTTTAATAAAAGGTTTAAAAGAATATGAATGTGTTAAACTGATTCACCCCCCCCCCTCTCAGTTTAACCAAGAGTTCAACATGGAGGAGCCATTTGGGTGGAGGTTTTCAACTTTTCTCACCTGGGTATTTGCTTGCTTCTTTAGCAAGCTTAGGTGCTCACGTTCCATCTTTCAAATTGTAATCAAATTCCATGGTTTATTAATAAAATGGCTCAAAATGATTATTGTTGCCCTATGGAGTTTTAATTTGTTGTTGCATGTGTTATTTCCAGAATTTTATGGTTTTTCTTATGTTGTAGCTAGTACATGTATTTGGTATTCTACTGTAAATTTCTATTAGGAATATTATATAATATATTTTAAGAAAAAATTAAATAGAAACTATTTAAATTATGTAACAAATATTGCCACCCATAAAAACACTGGTGATGGGTTTGAACCCATGGATGAAACCTTTTACATAAACAAACATAGATATATGTTCTTTCGAATATTACTAAATAATAAATAAATTTAAGCTATGTTTCATGGGTTCTCGAACCCAAGGGTGGGGTTCTCGGACCTAAGAACCAGATGCAGGTACGGGTTCTTTCGAAACGAACCCATAAGAACCGGGTTCTTCATTAAAAAAATTTGGGTGCTTTTGACATTTAGGGTACTTGGGACCCTGATAATGGGTACTTGGAAACCCAAAATTGGGTTCTTTAGGGTTCTTTGATGAACGATTGTTGAAATAAAAATTTAAATATAAAAAAATTGTGGAAATTCAAAGGTGAATACGTAACTTGTAAAACCTAAAATCGCTTCATTCTTCGACAACGACATTCTGTTTGAGACAACAACCATTCGGTTTGACTGTTGAGACGACGAGCATTCCCTGGTGTGTTTGGGGCATTCGTTGTTGTTTGTGTCGGTGACTAGACATTCCCACAGAGATGTAATCCCTACTTGAAGATTCACAGGTAGATCTTGAAGATTCACCGTGCGTCATGAATTAATTCTAATTTCTGTGTTCAAACTTCATTGTTTGCATAAAAAATTAGTAAATTAAAATTTAATTCTAAATAGTAAATCGACCCATGATGTCAAAGATGGGAAAACTTCCTTCAGACGAGTATTGGAATCTTGAAGAAAACACAATAAATAGTCTACTGCCATATACTGTGATTCCAAACTCTTTTTTTTCTACTGTAATCTCCACATTCTCTCATGGCCAACCGACATCACTTGTTTTTGTAATCACTCTTTTAACTGTGTTTTTTTTACATTTTTTGCCAAGAATGTAACTTTTGGCCTTCTCTTTCCCTACCAGAGTTTTGGGCGAAATTGGCTTGGGGCCATATTTACAAGTATGTGTAAACTCCAATTTTTACTTGATATCAAACTAGAAATTTTGAAATTTCAATGTAAATGTTGAAGGTTCAATGATGTGCATGTTTAAATCATAAATATTTTAGTTATACAAATTCACACACACACAAATACCCCCGACGAACCCAGGCACCCTATTTCAAAAAATGACGCACCTGTCCCTGTCCCCGTTCTCGTTCCCGTCCCCACGTTTCCTAGCAACATAGGATTTAAGGCCTGTAACAAAAAAAGAAAAGAAGCTTCCTTAGTTTTGAAAGGTTGTGACTCTTATAATTGAATGAACAAATGAAAAATATATAACTGAATATGAATAGTTTGAATATTGTCTTCACACAGAGACCCCTCTTTTCACAAGAATAGCCAGAGGGTTTGAATACTCTCCAACCTGGTGAAAAGCACAATGCGGCTATTAGAATTAAAATTTCAGAAGTCGGTAACGCTATGAGGGTAACATGCTTTGGATAAAATCAACAGTTAATACCTGGCATAACAATACAACAGATACAATGGTTATTAACAGAATATAAGTTGTGTTTAAAATAAGATGTAGTTTAAAATAACAGAATATAAGTTGTGTTTATAAACTGTGCCCAAGAAGAAAATGATACATTTTTATGGTAGTTGAAGTGCCTTTAGGAATTTTCTTTGAAAAAAGAGAAAGGGATTTGATTATAATAGGTCTACAAAATGTACAAGTACATGCTTGCAACAAACAAATTATATGAACAAAGAATTGGTAAATATCAAGGTTTTGAGAAAAACAATGAAATATAATTTAAATAAGTATGGAATTGGTTGTTGAAAATTTGGAAGACACAATATGGTTGTTAAAACCAAATTAATAAACTCTGTGAAGTATTATAAAATTAAAATTAAAAACCCTATAGGAAATCTTCCGAAAGCAGAAGGGGCGACGAGGAAATAATGCATTCCATTACAAAGAATAAGGTAATAACTTTGAACCCTCTATTGTAAAATATAATAAGAATTTTTTAAAAGAAGATTAAAATCCAATAATACAATCACGACTTTGTTTTGAAATGGTAGAGGAAAACCATCTTAGCAATGAGAGGACTAGAATGTAAAACAAAGAAAATATAATACCCTTGTCGGATATCACAAAACCCTAGTGATTCTGGAAAATAAAAACAAAAAAGAAAGAAATATGTAACCCTTCCTTAAACCCTAAAGCTTACAGAGCCATTCTGGAACTTCACGGTCAAGAAAGTGAAATTTTGAAGAAAAAGGTGCATTGTAAATACGACTGGCCATATTATCCAAAGAGCTTTCCTGTTGAAATATATAGAGAAATAGAGGTCGTATTTCCTCCAGATATTATGTGTAAGCAAAGGGTTTAATACCGTTCTGGCATTAAGGAAGACCCTCTGCAACCTACAAAAAAAAGAAAGAAGGAATTACAAGGTTTATACATAAATATGATGGTGATTTAATTAAGAAGGAATCAATGGAAGACTGGAAGATACAAACGTTGTAAAGAAACAATTTAAAGGTTATACCTTGGACTAAAGCATTGACATGATACCAGTGGAAACCATTTATTTCTCGACATAGAATAGAGTCAATAATTTATGAGTGACACATGGTGGACACATGCCCACAGATGGTGTTGGAGAACACCTGTTGGGTCATGCCACTAAATAATTGTGGGTTGTCGTTGAGAAAATGTGGGTAAAACCCTAGCTACAGAGCGGCAAGACTGGAAAAGGGTCAAATGAAAAATGAATATGGTGTAATAGGAACCCAAAAGGGTCATTAACCTCACAGTGAAACCCTAATGCGATCTTTTCTATCGATTCAGCATCGAGTTATCTAAACTATAGATGCAAGTTAGGTCAAAACAAATACGTGGCAATAGGAAAGAATTTCCCGCTCAATAATAGAACAATCCAGAAGCAATGTTATGAATACTTAGAATATGAACTATGTATTGTTTAAATGAATCCAATATTATCACATGCATAGCAATGAAGGAAGTAGCACCATACATATAACCACCATATCAATAATTCAAAACAGAGAATCGAGGAAAATATCCTCATTGTAAACCATGCAATATATAAGGTGTGAGTTATATAAATAGTTTGTGCATTATGATATGGTTGTGTGTAACATTAATTAGCATCATATGAGTCCAAAGATGTAGGTCGGACCAAGGTCCACATATTTTATACCCAAGCTCTCGATGTATAATAAGCCAAGTTAAATTTAAAACCCACATGCAACCAGTAAAAAGAACCTCGATCTAATATAATTGCTCAAAGGTGAAAAAAATTGTAAAATGTAGTAAACTAATACCAAATTGCGGTGATATTACATAGGTGTGAATGTAATATGGTTGAGAATAGAATGGGTAGATATATTTTGACCTAATAAAAGTGAAAGATAAAATTGTGGTACAAGATAAGATAATAATAATTATGTCTGACAAATGACCACAAAGTAGGTCAAAGGGACTGTTGAGTACAATGATGTCCATACAATGCGGGAGAACCAAACAGTTTCCTATAAAAACACAATGCATGAATATAAAAGGTACAATGTAGGAACATAAAAATACAATGTATGGAATGCCCTAGTGGAGAAGATCCAAGAGCTAATGGGTCTGAGGATCAACCCATCTCTCCTAACATCTAAGGCTGAATGAACACTGAAGAAACTCCACAAAGTCTGTTGGCCTGATGAAGGGTTGGTGGAAAGTGCAGACTTTCAGCTAGATCATTGCGTGGGGGAGTTCGCGCACTGCTGTTGGAGTAGGGTCCCTTGGGGTAAAGCAATTTTGAGTATTTTTGGGTTAAGTTTTGTTTATACGCACTGCGCGCAGATGTAAAAGGGGATTTGGGGCAGGTCAAAGTCCCTTAATGATTGTAACGGGTAAAAGGGAAAACCGTGAGTCTCGAACCATGGTTTGAAACCATGGTATGTGCGTGTTTGAAAAGATATAAATATGTAAGAGTCGAGAAGAATAGATATCTTATCTCATGTCGGATATTTTATGTTCTGATTTAAGTTTTGGGTCGGTTGTCTGGGAAGAAAGGCTCCTGTTGGATGTGTGCGTAGGAGTATGGTGCACACGTTGTAAAGCTGAGGGAAATCACAGGGATAAGTGTCCTATATATGCTAACTATCCAGCAGAAGGAGAAATATATACAAAACCAGTGTGTGTAGAAGAGAACGTGGATCATATCTACAAACTAACTGCGCGAGATGAAGATTGGATCAATCCCACCGCAGATGGACGACTTAGCTAGGATCGAGATAGTTCGTGCCATTCATACTCAGATGAGGAATTGGAGAATTGGCATAACCATTTACATGAAGTCTCAACACTGCGCTGCAATCGAATCACCAGATGGCTACGGTACTTATCTTCTGAGGTGCGGGAACTACCTTATTATGATGGTATAGGTAGTGTCACTTGTTTCTTAGATGAGTTCGAAAAGGTTGTTCCAGAATACACAGTCATATTGAGTAAATGACCGAAGAGGCCCAACCACACATAGTGGAAGAACTTATAGAGTAAATCTAGAAGAGGGTTTTGTTTATAGCCCTCTCAAAGGTAAATCTGACAACGACAAGGAGTATGAAACAAGTAGCTCTGGTGAATCTGCGCACTCAAAAGAAGAGGAATCGCAAGATCAGGCTATTTTTGGGTCGTTGGCCATAGTTCAGATCCCATCCACTCCACTTCCAAATTCGTCTCCCTCTAACAAGCCATCCACTCACCCACTTGTTGGACGAGCGAATGAATCCATGGGCAGATGAGGCCTTGCAGCTCTCACAGACCATTGATGGAGCCCTCAAAACTCTGCAGCAGATCCAACAAAGCATCAGCTTGGCTGCCAAAGGACCAACCACAGCAAAATTGGTGGAAGAAGCGTAGAGCGCTGCAACACAGAGTGCTGAATTTTTTTTGCCATTTCAACATTCCGTGCAGGCGCTTAAAGACAAAATGCAAGTCGCAGGACCAGAGTGATTCGAGACGAGTCACTAGATTATGTTGAGGGCCTGTTGGAGTAGGGCCCCCTGGGATAAAGCAATTTTCAGTATTTTGGGGTTAAGTTATGTTTATACGCGTTGCTTGCAGATGTAAAAGGGGCTTTGGGGTAGGTTAAAGTCCCTTAATGATTGTAACAGGTAAAATGGAAAACCATGAGTCTCAAACCATGGTTTAAGACCATGGTATGTGCGCATTTGGAAAGATATAAATATGTAAGAGTTGAGAAGGATAGATATCTTATCTCATGTCAGATATGTTATGTTCTGATTTAAGTTTTGGGTCGGTTGTCTAGGTAGAAAAGCTCATGTTGGTTGTGTGCGTGGAGATCTAGTCCTAAGTTGTGTGCACGAACTTTGCTGTTGTGTGCGCAGAAGGGAAAGATTGTACTAAATTGAAGATCTCTTAATAAAGAAGGCAATTTTGGCGGACTCAAACTTTTATGTGATCTTTGTGGTTAACTGTGTTAGATTTGTTATGTGTTGCTTACTGCGATTCTAGACCTGAATCTGTGCTATTGAATGCGTATTTATCTCAGTGAATGATAAGTTGAATTACATGCCTCTATGAGCAGGTATTATTCTGCTTTAACTGTTAGACCCGAATTGAGTATAGTGATATGTTCTGCGCAAGTCTATATTGAAGTAAGGATTGATTCTGTAATGACTTGTGAATGTGCAAGGGTTAAGTCTGTTTATTTAGTTGCGCGAAACTGCTTTATTGTTTAAGGGTTTATCTGCAAGTAGATCTTGTTTCTTGGGAAATTCCACGCAGACAGATAAGCATTAAGTAAGGATATGACACTCATCAAACGCTCCCTCAGGGTGCGGAAACTATTGAGATTTTGTGTATTTGGAGTAGCATCAGTTGTGCTCTAGCTCCCAAATTTTGAGGAAGGACTAGAGTACACTTAATCTACAAGGCCTAAAAATGGATTTGGGAAATTTCATCTGGTTTAGGAGATATTAAATTAATTAATTATTTTGATGTATTTTCTAAGTTAAAACTTAGGGAACTTAAATAATTAAAGTGAATTTAATTAAACATGTGATCAAAATTGTCTTAAGTCACACAGATCAAGCTTTCTTTTAATATTAGCCATTGACTCAAGATCCGATCATGGTCGTTGGTTTCCCAATGAGAAAAGTATAAAGGAAAGGCTTGGGGTCATTTGTAAAGACACACAGAGGCAGAGCACTGAAGCTAGGCTGAGATTCTAGGGTGAGTTTGCTAAGAATTCTCAGAAGTGTTTCAGCTGCAGAGAGGGGAATTTAGGCCAAGGGGATGATCTGATCCCAGGGTCTAGAATCAGCAAGAGGCAGAGATCAGCTCAGAGAGGTAGCGCAGAGAAGCAGGAGAGCAACAGCAGAGAGGGAAGCAACTGTGCTACGCAGGTGTTGCGCAGTCCCTCAAGGACAGCGTGATTTTTAGCTGGAAGCCCACAGGGGTTACGCAGAGACCCTAAGGGGTAGCGTAAGGACTGCGCCACCCAGTCTGGGGTAACGCAGCCCTTTCCAGAGCAGTGCTGAGGGATGCAGAGGCTTTAGAGGTTGTCGTAGAGGCTTCAGGGACAACGCTGGGGTTTCTAGGCCCTAATTTTGACTAAGTCTTGTAAATCCTGTTTGAGGGTGTGGATCAGTCATTATTTTGGCCTTAGAACAACCAGTGAGCTGTAGATCTATTATTTCTCTATCGGGTTTTCCAGATCTGGAACCCATATTCGTTGTATTCAGAAAATTCTTATTAATAAAACCCTCCAGCAGCCAAAAGACCAGTTTTCCTGCATTGGGTTTTTCCGGGGACTATTTGTCTAGAGAATATATGTGTCACTTTATCTATGTGTGCATGTACTTGTTCTAGATCTGAATTGGTGAAGACCTGTTATGTGTTTTGCTTTGATTTTAATCTGAATTTATTCAGTTAATAACTTATCGAAGTAGGAGCATAACCAAATTAACAGTATGAATTTTTTCATAAGTGTAAGATTCAGAAAATTTCACAGAAACCTAGTTCTAGCATTCCCCCATACTGTTTTGGGTGAGACTTTGGTTTGCGCAAGCAGATCATTGCCGAAAGGGCCAATAGTTTGAGGGTTTTGTTGGTTGCATAGAATACTTCGAACCTGGGTCAGGACCCCTCAAGCCAACAATTGTTGAGGTCTGGAGGACCTAGTCTGTCTCCCAGGAACTGATCTGAGACGGATTTGTTGAGAATTTGATACGGCGTAGTTTAATTCAATTCTCTACTTGATAATTACTTGTGAACTTATTTCTCTTACTTAGATCTTCTCTTCATTAGCTTATTACGTCTTTCATCAAGTTAATTATCAAAACACAAAAGACACAAGATTTTGGCTCTTCAAGCTAGGGCCAAAACCTCTCCCTCTTGGAGAGGAAAACCCACAAGAAATTCTTCTTATATTCTTTCAATTGACAAGTACAGTGACCATGACAAAAATCCTTGACTTATGTATGCCTTCAAGACTTTGTCACTACTCTTTCCTGCTCTTCTTAGCTCCTTCCAATCATCTATTTTTGCATTGTACTACACTGCAACTATACTCGAAAATTCGGTGTCTATACTTTTATTACCCCAAACAAGTACTTCCTTCGATCTTCTTCTCGGCTCCTTGAGTCCTTTCCTCGCTTATCCTTTTGACTCTTAATGAGTCACTTTATGTCCAAGATCGAAGTCTCTTTGATGCTGCAACAAACCCTAGAATAGACCTCAACTTCTTTCAGATGTGCACAATATATATAGTGTGGCTTAGACTGAACCAAGGTAGACTTATTCTGCCTCTTCTTCACTTGTCCTCTTCGCTCCTTTCTTCGCATATATAGATTGTAGACTTGTCCAAGATGGATACTCCTTTCTTCTCACTGTATATACTACTTTCTTTCGTTCTGCAATTTAGACATATATATACCAGAACTTGACTGAGATCAATGTACCCAAAACAAAGAGTCCTTTTCCTTTTCTGAAAATGATTCCTTCTTTGCTTCAATTGTGAATCTTTAACTTGCACTTCAATTATAGACTTTCCGAAAACTTGATGGTGTAATGAGGTTGCAGTACTCTTATTAATAGATGTTGTATCTCCCGCTCTAGGTCGACATGATCATCTGTGGGTAGGCCGACTTTGTCAAGGAATATCTTTACCATGTTTTGAGCGGACTTCAAGGAGCTAAGTGAAAAGGTCTTGGAGCATATATTCGAATCATTAATTTGTTCTTTAACAAGTGTAACATGACTCCATATACATGACTCTAAAGACATCAAGAAGAAGTCTTTGACCTATAATAAAAACTACTTGCTCATGAAACCCATGAGTCAAGCTTTTACAAAATACTTATGTTGCCAGGAAACGTGGGTTCAGGGACGGGGACGGGAACGCGGACGGGGACCTTATTTTTTGAAACAGGGTGCGTGGGTTCGTCTGGGGTATATTATAATTTATATATATATAATATATAAATATTATATTTTATAAATTATGATATAATTGGATTTGTATAATTTTCAACTTTAAACAAGAAAACTAAAATATTTATGATTTAAACTTTAAAGATTTAAACATGCACATCATTGAACATTCAACATTCACATTGAAATTTCAAAATTTCTAGTTTGATATCAAGTGCAAATTGGAGCTTACATATTAATAAGAATCATGATATATGTCCATTGTCATACTACATTCAAAATTTGCCTTAAGGCATCTCCAAACATGAACTAGGAAATTTTAAAATACTAAAATAAAAATAGCTAACAGTGAAAAATGACTTCCTCAAGCCATGTCATCAGCATCACTTAGATCTTCAGTTAGCATGCTCTCCAGGTAGGAATCACTCTCATCTTGAGGCTCTTGCTTATCCATAGCAGCTGGAGGTAGCTCAATAAGGTCATCTGGTTTTATCTCCTCATCCACACGCATAGCATCATCTGTGTATTGGACCCATCTCTTGAAAGGACCCTCCTTGTACCCAAGGTCTTTTCGAGATATGAGACGAAGTGTGCTATGAAACTAAGTTCTCTGCCTTCTTTGAGCCCAACCTAATTCAATCTACTGAATGGATAAAGGCATAAGTACTCCAATTCCTCTCACAGGATGAAAAACTAGTTGCTTGGAATATTAGGGGAAGCCCATTAAATTAATTAAAATTTAAAAAATAAAAACTAAAAAGAACCTCAAAGAACGATTTTGGGGTTCCAGTTACCCATCATCAAGGTTCGGCGTACCTGTCAAGACAAAAGAACCCAAATTTTTTTAATGTAGAACTCGAGACGGGTTCGAGAACCCCACCCCCGGGTTCACGAACCCGTGTGTTGTCGCACAAAATGTCTAGGCACCGCGACAACGGCTCAGATCGGGGGCTGTCACCCTAATCCCCAATCTCTCTATCTAAGTTGTCTCCTTGCAAGCTAAGGGAGGTAGACCCTAACAAAAATGAAGGAATAGAATTAGTTGCAAGTCAACCAACTCAGGAGACACAGTCACATAACCAAATACTTGATGAGATTAACGAGATTTCACAAATCAATTATATTAAAACCAATGCCTTATGGAGTTAAAAGATCCCGTTATGCAATTAAAGCCAAGTAATCGATGTATAATTGCTGCTATGAAAACACAAATGACCACAATGATATTCAATAGAATGCACCACAACTATGCATTAAAATAATCTGAACCCACAGCAATGCTATCATAAGACAACCGTCAAATATAAATGCCAGATCATTGCAATAATTCCGAATTTATGATGTTCCAATTTATTCCAATCCAGAAATTAAAATGTTCCTATAATCAAACTTAGGATAAAAATTTAAAAGCTCATTTGACTATAAAGATTTTTGAGAATTTTTTATATTTTTAAATTTTTTATTTTTTATTATTTTTTAAACAAAATATACAAAAATTAAAATCTAAAATCCTAAATCTAAAACTAAGAGTTAAAACTAACCCAACTTTACAATCTAACAAAACTAAACATTAAAAAGTAAAACTAATGTTAATGAATTAAAATCTAAAACAAAAGAAATATAAATCTGAAACTACACTAACGAAATCAAAAAATCGAAATTAGATTAAGACCGAGAACCTAACGCTATCCAACTAGATTAACAAATACTAACAAATCGAATTTAAATTTAAAACTAAAACTAAACCTAACCCAACTAAAACGAAAACAAACCTAAAGTCAAACTAAAGCTAAACTATCAGAAAACATGAATCCACATATACGTAAGGTTCCATAATTTATTTTGAATGCGTTTTTGTTTGTTTTTGTTTTGTAGGTCGACGACAGCAGATGGGAAGTGTTCAACGGCAATGGAGAAGGATGGTTGACGGCAGAGGAATGCTGAATTGAGGACGTCGGATGGCGATGGCTATACGGCAGCTAAGGAGGAAGCGAAAACAGCAATGGAGGAGGTGGTCAGCGTGGATGAAAACGGTGAAATCGAAGGGCAGGACAGGACGCGTGGAGAAGAAACGCAAAGGTATAAGCTTAGCAGCGTTTGCAAATGAATGGACGGGGGTTTGGCTGCAAGAGAAATACGCAGAGGAAGAGGCGATGCAGTAGGAGAAAGACAAGGGTTTTGGATGCAGCGAACAAATGCGGTGATTACCCAGTACATTCTATAATCGTCCAGCAGTTTAAATTCTTCCCACAAAATCAGCTTTTAGATGCTCTTTAAATCAAATAACATTCAAATTTGCCAACAGAAGCGATTTTGAGGCCAAATCTTGCCCTTGGGGGTTAGATCTGTCTCAGATCTTTAAAAATTTCTGAGAAAACCCTGCAACCTGCAAAACCAGAATAGATCCCAAAACTATATGCACAAAAATTATTAAACCCTTACAGCCTAGAGCAAATATACAAATTTACAATGTTAATCTACAGATCGGAGGCCCTCATGGCCAGATTTAAATCCATTTCAGCACAATTTTTTAGAAATTCAAATTTTTAAAGAGAGGCACAAGTCCTAAAAGACTCTGCAAAACCACTAATTCCGTAAGATAGCTTTGGGAATTTAGAAACAATGGGTTTTTTCAGATTTACGAAATCTGAGAGTCAGTTGGTCCAATTGAAGACTTCCCCATAATCTCAAACTTTAAAAAAAAATTCCCTGCACACTTAGATCTGAAATTTAGATTGATAGAGATTTAAGAAAATAAACATGAGACCTTTCAGAAAAACAGATAACTAGTTTTTCCGTTAAATCAAAAATGTCATTTTATGAACCCAGAAAATTGCACAAGATACCTGTATACAGATTAATCCATGAAGGCCATCAACCATAAAAATGCAAAATAAAGTAGCAGAGTTTAGAGATAAATCATCACATAGATCTGGAAAAGGAACACCAAAGTTTGTAACCCCAAAGTCTTTATGCTTTATTCATCAAAAGGAATCACAAGAGCTTCCAAGAACAAGTGCACGATCCAAAGATCGGATGCAAATGTCACATCAAGACCTCTAATTTATAAGACAAAATCTCCAACGACTAGTTCGGTTGATCCATGTCAAAATAATCTCAACCGTCGAAAAGATTTGATCATCTTTTAATCTAGACTGTCGAAATTATAAATTTGAGGAAAAAACGAATTTATCATTTAATTCCATTTTCCCTTGGCCTGGGGCCTTTAAAAATTCATTTTTTAAAAACCAACGAATTTTGCCTTTGAAGAATTTTATACTCACCTATGACATAAAATTAATTAAATTTCTGGCTTAAGATTTTTTAATTAATTTGACCAAAAAATTTAATTAATTGACTGAGAGGGGATTTTATTTATTTTTCCAACCCTCTTTACATAAGATAAATACATTTAGACACATAAGGGGGGAATACCCATTCGTATAGACCCTCAAATAGGTACCCAATTCTGTGACTCAAAAACATGATCTAGTAGACTAAGCAACTTGTAATAAAATAATCTATCCAACTAGCTAGGATTATTTCCAAACTACTTTTACAAGGACTCGATAGAAAACACTAGGACTCACTTAGCATGTTGATGACAACATCCACCCTAGCTTTGGGGTGAGGCTGGAGGGGAAAACTCTGCCTATCACTTGTGTCAAAAAACACAAGTAAATCAGTGAGACAAAAAACCTCCTAAGATAGAAATCGTCACCAACATACTAGGCTTACCTAGGTTGTTACATACATGACAGTCTTACTTAGATCATTTACATCATAAACATGCAGAATGGGTTTACATTATTCATAAAACTGTCGACTGGGTTTACATTATTCATAAAACTGTCGACTGATGATGGAATCTGAAAGGCGCGACCACGTCAAACATGATGAATCCCATTTGAAAAAATGGGGGTGTACTGCTATGGGGTCGTTGACAAAGTGTGGTCAACATCTGGCTCTACTTGGGGACACGTTGCTTCACCGAAGGAATGTGAGAATCCAGAATCTGTATCCAAGCAACACACAAAATTACATAAGTAGCGTCCATCCAAATATCATCATATAACATTAAGCACATGAAAAATAGAAGCTCTTCTATCATTTATTATTCTACTTAACATGAAAAGTAAATCTACTCTAACTACAAAAATGAAACGCTGAAATAACAAGGTTTAAGGTTAGAGATACAATACAAAGGATGCCCCGTGGCATCAGATGTGCTCAATATAGTGCATGCTGAGCATTTGCCTGCTTTCAGGCAAGTCTGTAGGTTGCTTTTCAGATGTGCCATGCTCGATTCTGCGTAATGTAAGACTCTATCTTATCTGAATGTCAAGCTGCTCTCGTCCATCAGACGAATCAAACCGCTTCCTTATTCTTTTTCTTTTTCGCTTCAGGCTCTTCTTTGTGGAAGATTGTATTGTTGATGATGTGGAACATTCTGCTTGTGAACTTTCAGACGAAGTGAACAATAAATGTGTGGCATGCCTCTCTACATTCTGCATCTGCTCTGTGAAGGGTGATGTATTAATCTGATTCCCTTCGGTTTTCCTTTTGTCCGGGTCGCCTTCAATCAACCACTTTTCAATGGAAGAAATGGTCTCCTCATAATAGGATGGAGCTTACTTTAGAAAACTGGGAGGCCTATGATCTATTGACAATTCTGACCTAGGTTGGACATTGATCTTTCCATTTTTTCCAACTTATTCTGAATAACAGTCATTTGATTAGAATGCTTAACCTTTATAGTACTGATTTCCTTCACATGACTCTTTTCAACAGTCAATAACCTGTGCTGAAGAGACATTTGACCGGTTTCCATGTCCTTTATAATTTTATCATTATCCGCTTTCATGGCCATGAAGTAATTATGAATATAGTTCATTTCTTTCTCATTATTTGCTTCCATGGTGATCAAATGATTTTGCATGGTGGCCATTTGATTAGAGTGACTAAATTCCATGATTGTCATTTCTTCAATATGCTTTTCTTCCATGGCAATCATTTGATTGGAGTGATTGAATTCCATGATCGTCATATTTTCCTCTAAGGCTAACAACTTGTTTTGTATAATATCAATTTCCCTGGTATGATCAGCTGTTAATCTTGCTTGATTAAGTTCCATATCCTTAATAAGTTGAGCCTGGTTGGCCTCCATGTTCTTGATTACCTGAGCTTGATTTAGCTGTATATCCTTAACCATCTGAATCAATTCGTTAACAAGATGCTTATCGTTGTCAACATTGATTTGACAACTTGTTTCTGCTTCACCATTATCATGGATTTGTGCTGTCGTGGTACTGTCTGGAAAACTCCTGTTGATAGTTGAGTTCTCTACAAGATCAATTTCATTATTTTGCATAACACTGGGAGCACAAGGCGAATCATCTTGTTTTATATATTTATCTATAAAAGCTTTGACGATACTTCGCAAAGAATCAATATAACCCCTAGGCCAATTACTCAACCATTTCATAACATCACCATTTAAGGAACAACAAAAGAGACGTATCTTGATATCTTCTCGATTATATTGTGAAGGAAGACAATATCTGTTTATTATATGAGTAATCATTAAGAGATGCTTTCGAGCAGCGACTGAATTACCACCCGAGAACACAGGCATTTTTCGAATGGCTTCCTTTGGCATGTCATAAAAAGGATCATCCATGATGACTTACTTAAATGAAAAAACCAAACGGATGTTAGAGAAAGAGATCCTTGTTCAAGAAAAGTCAAGAGATCCACAAGAAGCGAGCTTCTTAGTAGAAATTCTCGTAAGAAATGAAAGAATTGAAGTCGCCACTTGAACATGAACCTAATTTTAAAACAGAAGAGAAAATCGAGAATAGCAGATGGATATCAGGGGGGATTCTTGTCTGGGAGTAAATAGATGAATAAGTGGAGTTGCCACCCAAACAAGAAGCCAACCGAAATGTCCAGGTGCTAAAGATACGAAGATGAAAAGATGAAGAGATGAAACGATGAAACGACGCCAAAAAATATGATCCCTTATGACAGGTTAATGAATGGCGAGGAAAGATTAGAAGATTAGAAAATGTCGCTAAGACCAAGGACAGAAAAAACTCTATCCCCGGCAATGGCGCCAAAAAATGTTGTCGCACAAAATGTCTAGGCACTGCGACAATGGCTCAGATCGGGCGCTGTCACCCTGATCCCCAATCTCTCTATCTAAGCTGTCTCCTTGCAAGCTAAGGGAGGTAGACCCTAACAAATATGAAGGAATAGAATTGGTTGCAAGTCAACCAACTCAGGAGACACAGTCACATAACCAAGTACTTGATGAGATTAATGAGATTTCACAGATCAATTATATTAAAACCAGTGCCTTATGGAGTTAAAAGATCTCGTTATGCAATTAAGGCCAAGTAATTGATGTATAACTGTTGCTATGAAAACACAAATGACCACAATGATATTCAATAGAACGCACCACAACTATGCATTAAAATAATTTGAACCCACAGCAATACTATCATAATACAATCGTCAAATATAAATGCCACATCATTGCAATAATTCCGAATTTATGATGTTCCAATTTATTCCAATCCAGAAATTAAAATGTTCCTATAATCAAACTTAGGATAAAAATTTAAAAGCTCATTTGACTATAAAGATTTTTGAGAATTTTTTATATTTTTAAATTTTAAATTTTTTATTATTTTTTAAACAAAATATACAAAAATTAAAAACCTAAATCCTAAATCTAAAACTAAGAGTTAAAACTAACACTAAAACTAACCCAACTTTACAATCTAACAAAACTTAACATTAAAAAGTAAAACTAATGTTAATGAATTAAAATCTAAAACAAAAGAAATATAAATCTGAAACTACACTAACGAAATCAAAAAATCGAAATTAGATTAAGACTAAGAACATAACGCTATCCAACTAGATTAACACATACTAACAAATCGAATTTAAAATTAAAACTAAAACTAAACCTAACCCAACTAAAACAAAAACGAACCTAAAGTCAAACTAAAGCTAAACTATCAAAAAACATGAATCCGCATATACGTAAGGTTCCGGAATTTATTTTGTATGCGTTTTTGTTTGTTTTTGTTTTGCAGGTCGATGACAACAGACGGGAAGTGTTCAACGACAATGAAGGAGGATGGTCGACGACAAAGGAATGCTAGATTGAGGATGTTGGACGGCGATGGCTATACGGCGGCTAAGGAGGAAGTGAAAACAACAATGGAGGAGCTAGTCAGTGTGGAAGAAAATGGTGAAATCGAAGGGCAGGACTGGACGTGCGGAGAAGAAACGCAAAGGTAGAAGCTTGGCAGTGTTTGCAAATGAATGGACGGGGGTTTGGCTGCAAGAGAAATACGCAGAGGAAGAGGCGATGCAGCAAGAGAAAGACAAGGGTTTTGGATGCAACGAACAAATGTGGTGATTACCCAGTACATTTTATAATCGTCCAGCAGTTTAAATTCTTCCCACAAAATCTGCTTTTAGATGCTCCTTAAATCAAATAACATTCAGATTTGCCAACAAAAGCGATTCTAAGGCCAAATCTTGCCCTCGGGAGTTAGATCTGGCTCAGATCTTAAAAAATTTCTGAGAAAACCCTGCAACCTGCAAAACCAGAATAGATCCCAAAACTATATGCAAAAAAATTATTAAACCCTTACAGCCTAGAGAAAATATACAAATTTACAATGTTAATCTACAGATCGGAGGCCCTCATGGCCAGATTTAAACCCATTTTAGCAGAATTTTTTAGAAATTCAAATTTTTAAAGAGAGGCACAAGTCCTAAAAGACTCTGCAAAACCACTAATTCCGTAAGATAGCTTTGGGAATTTAGAAACAATGGGCTTTTTCATATTTACGAAATCTGAGAGTCGGCTGGTCCAATTGAAGACTTCCCCAGATGCTCAAACCTTTAAAAAAAATTCCCTGCACACTTAGATCTGAAATTTAGATTGATAGAGATTTAAGAAAATAAACATGAGACCTTTCAGAAAAATAGTAACTAGTTTTTCCGTTAAATCAAGAATGTCATTTTATGAACCCAGAAAACTGCACAAGATACCTGTATGCAGATTAATCCATGAAGGCCATCAACCATAAAAATGCAAAATAAAGTAGCAGAGTTTAGAAATATATCACCACATAGATCTGGAAAAGGAACACCAAAGTTTGTAACCCCAAAGTCTTTATGCTTTATTCATCAAAAAGAATCACAAGAGCTTCCAAGAACAAGTGCATGATCCAAAAATCGGATGCAAATGTCACATCAAGGCCTCTAATTTATAAGACAAAATCTTCAACAGCTAGTTCGGTTGATCCATGTTAAAATAATCTCGACCGTCGAAAAGATTTGATTATCTTTTAATCTGGACCGTCGAAATTATAAATTTGAGGAAAAAACGAATTTATCATTTAATTCCATTTTAATCAACTCAAAAATACTATTTTTGAGTTAATTACCTCAAAATTTTGACTTTGACTTAACCACCTAGGCTCAAGGGTCCAAAATTTCTTGAAATTATCAATTTTCCCTTGGCCTGGGACCTTTAAAAATTCATTTTTTAAAGACCAACGAATTTTGCCTTTAAAGAATTTTATACTCACCTAGGACCTAAAATTAATTAAATTTCTGACTTAAGATTTTTTAATTAATTGACTTAGAGGAGATTTTATTTATTTTTCCAACCCTCTTTACATAAGATAAATACATTTAGACACATAAAGGGGGAATACCCATTCGTCTAGGCCCTCAAATAGGTACCCAATTCTGCGACTCAAAAACATGATCTAGTAGACCAAGCAGCTTGTAATAAAATAATCTAGCCGACTAGCTAGGATTATTCCCAGACTACTTTTACAAGGACTTGATAGAAAACACTAGGACTCACTTAGCATGCTGATGAAAAAATCCACCCTAGCTTTGGGGTGAGGCTGGAGGGGAAAACTCTGCCGATCACTTGTGTCGAAAAACACAAGTAAATCAGTGAGACAAAAAACCTCCTAGGATAGAAATCGTCACCAACATACTAGGCTTCTCTAGGTTGTTACATACATGATGGTCTTACTTAGATCATTTACATCATAAACAAGCAGAATGGGTTTACATTATTAATAAAATTTTCAACTGATGATGGAATCTGAAAGGCGCGACCACGTCGAACATGATGAATCCCATTTGAAAAAATGGGGGTGTACTGCTATGGGGTCGTTGACAAAGTGTGGTCAACACCGTGCAACATAGAAAAATACATTTTATTACCTTTTTCTTCTTCATTACATAGTCATTATGAAGACCAATCGTAGTTACACTTTTCAGCACTCCCTCTTTACTAGGTAGGTATTCATAATGGTACAGGGTCACTCTCAATCTGAAGTATCTCATAAGAAGAATTTTATTGGTAATTACTAATCTATCTGTTATAGTATCATATTATCCAACATTGTCACATAGCAAGGCCTTGAATAACAACTCCATCTCTCCATGAGATCTTGAGATATAATGTTGGTAAGATCAATGACTATAGACACCATCGTCATTGTCTCCAAGGTACATACTCCACCTGGTTGTTCATAGAGTATGACCTCATAGGGTTATTCTTAGTTCTCCAAGAATATCCGTCCTTTCACAACTACTCTTTTCATTGGATGCCTTAATGCATCTCAACAGAGTATATCATATGCTAGATAATTACCCAATCCCAAGATACTCCATTATTTCCTCCAATTGAAGACAAGAATGTGTGTCTATCTCTCCCTCTCAACTAGGGAGGATCCATTCACCATGTGTCTACATTCCTATTCATGGCCTTCACTAAGACTTACGGCTGTTAGTCCTGGTCTAGTGCATGACACATGAGATAGAAAAACACAATTGTCACTCCCTCTTAACTAGGGACCTACAACAACAATGATGGAAAACATCTAGTTGCTCATGAAGTACTCCTTCCGTTGATGTCATGAATTGAGGAGCCTTCATAGATCATCCATCACTTTCATGTCTTTTATCAAAAAGTGATCCATCAATCTTCTCATCTGGTCTAGCTTCATGTTATGGTGCTTTATTTTGAACCATATATCTTCCAAGGATCTTTCATCCTTCCATATGGTTATCAATTTTTGGAAATTATATACTTCCATTTGGCAGCACTGCATAAGCTCATCAGAGGTTATTTAATTATAAATATGAATACTTAAAATCAAAAGTTACCTTAGTGATGATCTTTCACCATGACATCTTCTTGTAGGCATCGACATCCTTCGTATATGTTGACACATCTCAAAAGATATGTATTTCCAAGGGTCTTCATCTTTCCCGGACTTCTTATCAAAGTCTACATATATTTCCAGAAGATTTTCTAGTCAATTCTTCTTGCTTCTTTAAATGTTGACTGCCCCTCTTCATGATGGCACTTTTTCGCGATCTCTTCCTTTCTCTTCCACACAATTTTATTTCATTCCTAGGATCTTCCAATGTGCAGCTTCTTGATAGTATATAATCACCTCATATTCCATATGAGGACATATTATGTTGATTTCATTTGATGTGGAACATGTCTATCGACAACTTGTGCATCAGAAGAGTTCTTGCTTTCTTTGATCATACTTTTTCTACCTGCAACCATATGATCTGTCTACATAGCATCCACTGTCAGCATATATATATATATATATATATATCTGTGTGTGTGTGTGTGTGTGTGTACCTCATTTCTTTTCTTTGAGTCATCCTATAGCAGATTTCTTTGGAGTGAAGAATTTTTATTCCCTTGACCCATTTCATTAATAAGTCATTGTACCCTGATCCAAAGTTATTGGAATTCTGGATGAAACCTTTTGCTTACTTTCTAACCATTAACTCCCAAAGGATTTCATTAGAAAAGTGTATGCACTTGTTTCCATATTGATTAATGAACAATGAACCATAATCCATATGACTATTCTTTTATAAATACAATGAGGTTCCAGAAGTTATTTCATAAATGTTTAGTGTTTTCAGATATCCTTCTATGACCAATACTCCTTGCTTGTAAAGCTTCTATCATGATGTTAATTTAAACTGATGCATCTATCTAATTTGCAATTCTTCCTATCATACTATTTTACAACCAATGGATATCTCTTAAAGAGGAAGATGATCTCAATGATAATAGAGATCTTTCACTTCTTCTTTCTTAGACTTCTTTGAATGAGGTTCTTCTATTTCTCGGACAACATTGGATTCCTCCTTTTTCCTCTTATCCTGGTTGGATTTGGGACATGTTATCGCTTGCCGCCTACACCTACCTACAAGTTAGTGAGAAAAACCTTTAACACCACAAGGTGTGGTTGGTGGCAAGGAACTCAGAGAAGGGGCTGTCACACTAATCCTGACTCTCTCCGTTTAATCTATCTCCTAGGTGAGCTATGGGGGGTGGTCCCTAAAGAAAAAACTATGTTAAAGATGTGAGGTTTCTAGGAGAATTGATTAGAAGGAATTACTTATCAAAGATGACTCAATTCCAAGATGTAAACAAGCATATAAGTATATGAACAATATTCAATGATGTGTTCAAAAAAGTAAATGACTAAGTGTTTGCTCAAAAATGATATTCAAGATACAATGACAATAATCCCGCAAAGGAAGTGTTAGACCAAGATAAACATATAAGCATCACTTGCAATAAATCAAAAAGTATTTGTAAGAGAGTGCTAAGTAACAAAGGTTAATGACATTAAATATTCATGAGCTAAATAACCACCAAAGTAACAAGTACATGAGATAGAAAAATTGCGAGTAAATTTGTGATGTTAAGGTGCTCTTGGTTTATTTTATTAATAGAATTCTAAAACAATTTTCAATTTAACTGCTGCCCCCAGACCTCACCCTCGCCCGAAATCCGGATCTCACAGTGAGGAGTCAATAGGGGTGGAGGGTCCCTAATGTCTATACAACCAACTTAAGTTGGAGGTTAATTTTTAGAGATGCAAATCTAAATTAGTATGCAAAGTGAAATGCCTAAATGTGGGTGAAATGCTTCCAATGAGATATGTTAATGACAATGTGCTTCCAATAGAGATATAACAATGATATTTGTGATCAAGATTTGCGCTTAGCCCAATATGACAAAAACTAGCAATGAAGCTCCATAAAACATGTATCAACAACTCAAATGGAAATACTAAAATGGAAACTAGACAAAAAAAAGTTAACCATTCAAGGAGATTTCCTCCCTCTAAATGAGGAGGTGGGATACCATGGGAAATTCCCAAGCTCTTTCAAGAAATCAGATTTTTATTATTGAAAGTGAGGCCCTTTTATAGAAATGAGGGGCTTGGGAAGAGCTTACAATATGCGCTTTAAACTTACTCTTTCCCAAAGTTACAACTGTAATATTTTAAAGGTTTACTTGTGAGATGTTACAAATTAAAGGCCAAAAGCCTTGAGGTGAATGGTGGTTACAATTCCTCAAAAGAATGAGGCTTTAGAAGAAGAGGTGAAGTGATAAGGAGGAATTTGGACTTGAGGTTCCAAATGGAAAAGTGTTCATTAGCTTATGCTTTAGCTCCATTTCTTCAAACTTGGATTGCCTCCAAGAAAACGTATAGGCAAGCAAGCAAAAGAGTTAGCATGCAAAAGAAACAATGCTGAAATATATGAGAGGAAATCACATGCATGAGAAGGAAAAAATTAGAAACTCAATGCAATTAGAAAATACACTTCATATTACAAATTCCCTCACTAAGATCATCTTGAAAGAGTTGATTTAGTGAGTGAGAGTTAGGATTTAAATCCAACAACTTAGCTTCAAATACTAGATAAAATCAATATGTGCACAAATGAGAGAAGAAAATATATGATTTTGCACAAATGAGAGAAGAAAATATATGATTTTTTAGAGATGGAAAATAAGCAAAGGGCTTATGAAACCCCCTTTTAAATAAATCTTTTGATGTCTTATGAGATTGTTGGCTTGAACAACTTGTGAGATCTTTGATATCCTTGGAGGTGACTTATTCCAACCAAAGAAGTCTTCACACTCCAATAGACTTGGCAACCTGTCCTTCGAACACAAATCTTTGCAAACCAATTGTTAGTGCAAAAGAAACTTGGCATATAGAGGCCACGTTGAGCTTGTGATTCAACCAAAAATAACAAGCTACAACAAGAGCACAAAATATACCAAGCCCAAAGGAGATCTGAGATAGCTACAAATCCCCCCTCCCTAGACAATAGTGCCCTTAGGAAAATGCACAAAAAAACCAACTGTATTGCAATGTAAAATCGAATGAATAACAACATAAAATGAAACAGATATACCTCATCAACCAAAGAATGCACCACGAGAGAAGCTAGTAACCCCAAAGACTTTCCTTTATTTAGCTCAATAACAATTTCGGCATAGTAACAATAAGCACAAGCTTCAAAAAACCATGATTACAATGAGAGCCCATGGCTCAATTTATACAAATACTAGAGAATATCTCAAAGAAAAAATGAATTTTCAAGTGGTTGTAAGAATTGTCTAAGTGCAGAGAGTGTCAGAGATCATTATTTGTAGACTGTTGTAGGTGGCATGTGACAAATCTGTTTATCCCCTGTTCAAGCCAGCATAACTCACTTCCGATTGTGCATTCATCTATGAAATGCCATGTGTGATTGATGATAGGTGCAAGGGGGAGCAAACTCCCACATAAGACTGCCTCAACTCCCACATAAAACTGAACCTCAAACTGTTGTAAGAACTGTCCACAAACTCCACGTAGCACTGCTGCTGTGAAAAATCTGCGTGTAAACTGCTGTAGCATCTATGTACATCCTGATAATGGGCAGCTGCGTACAAGTGTGGAGGAAGAGTGGTGTTGGTGGATAGCAATCTCCACGAAATTTTCTCCTTGACTGAAAATTAGATTGTCCCTTCCATCTACATGGAGATTCCTATTCTGCGTGTGCGTATATCTTTGGGACTGGCTGGCAGCGTATGAATTATTTTTATGGCGTCACGTGTATCCAAGTGGCCAACCAAATATTCAACGATTATTTAACCTTCAGCAAACTCGTGCTCATTCTCTGCTGGCAGCATAACTCATTGTGACATATGCATTGAACTTTGATTGTTGTTTACGTGGAGTCTTGAATTTAGCATGTGCCTTTTGCATCTTTGTTGAGTTATACATAGATCATAGATATTGAGATGGGGTCCTCACTTTATTTAAGGCTTAACCTTATATGCCATGTACTTTTAATTCCATAACATATGATTTAATATTAAATCAAAATTTGAACTTTTAGCTATACATTGCATTATGAAATCAATGTGGAAATTTGTTGACTTTTCACTTTGGAACCTTTGACTTTTCGTTGTACCTTATGTGGTGCGTTCCACATGGCTGCCACATCATCTTTGACCTTCCCTAGAATTGCCACGTCACCTGGTTGACTTATTTTGACTTTGAAATTTTTTATGAATTTTTCCAATTATTGATTTTTTTTGAATTTTTTCTCATTTTTTCCACTGGCATTAGGAAAATTGGCTTTTGAGGGACTATAAGTCATTTTTTGACCCTCAAAGTGGGTCCTAGGATAATGATGGGCCTCTAAGGATGATTTTCAAGTAGTCACACGCCCTATACATTTCCGAAGGCCACTTATTTACATCATTACATAGAATTTAATTAAAAAATCTCATTTTGTGGAAAATTTTTAATTATTAAAAAATCCTACTTAGACCTAGTCAAATCCTGCGAAATTTCAAAGATGACCTAGCATGGTAATATACATTGACTCTAGACACTAAGATGCATTAGGGGCTCAACCTTCAAGCCGTCACCTCGGCTTTGGTGTAATGCAACTAGTGAAAAAACCTAGAAAATTATTCATCGCTAAAAAGAAGGAATAATTGACCAAGTAAAAAAAAAACACTCCAAGGTGTACTCGCTTGCTGATCGAGTCCCAACACCCTAAGCCTGTTACATGGCTTTAATCATCATGCTAGTGACATTTATACAATATCCTCGTAGGGCTGCGAAATCTGAGGACTGAAGAAGTAAAATGATAAGAAGAAGAAGTAGAGTTTAAAAACTTTGTTGAACTGATGATATCTGATGGTACAAGTGTCTTCTGGTTCATCCTTGGGCATGGAGTCTTCACATTATCATCAGGTGCCACTCCAGTGGTCAATAGGACAATTCTTTTTATAGTGCCAAAACTCATGACATCCGTAGCATTGTATCTTATCCATGTTCTTTCTTTTCGTATGAGGACCAGACTTACTAAATTTTCCTTTTCTGCTTGTCATGGTAGCATAGGCTTGATTTTCTTCATTTGTTCTAGTATCAATTTTTTATTTTAGTCTAGTCTCTTCTATCTTACATAGAAACCACAGATCTTGGAATGGTGTTGCTTCCTTTTTCCCATAGATACTAGAAGTGAAGTTTCCCCATCCCTCTGGTAGAGCATTCAACACCACTGTAGTCATTTCTTTGTCAAACATTACTTCTCCCATTTCCTGCAGTTGATCTCGCATTTTGGAAATCTTCATAAAGTATGTACTATGAAGTTATTCCTTCCTCTCTTGACATATTCAACTTATATAGTTCTTGTCTTAGAGATATTACTTCTCCTGCAGTACTTACAGAAAATAGCTCCACCAATTTTTCATATATTTATTTTGATGATTCCAATTTGGATACATAGGGAATAAGAGAATCCTTTATGGATTCTATAAGAACCTTTTGGGCTCTTATGTCCCCCTTCATGTATTTGGCATAAGTTTGAGTGTCTTCCTTGGAGGGTTTAGTCACTGTCCCTTTAATGTAATCCATAACTTCATTTTCAATCAAATTTAAATCTATCATTTTCTTCCATGCAAGAAAGTTTGTAGTCCCAAACAATTTGTTGCTTTCTTTGCAAAGAGTCATTTTGATGGATTTAGATGAGGACATTAAGATACTTACTTGAGTATATGCTAGCTTCCTTGTTGATGATGATGTAAAAGATAGTAGGAGCTACCTTCTTGATTGGCTTCTTTAGGAGAGCCAAAAATTACCTTCAATTCTTGATGATGGTGGCTTGATGGTGACTCCAACAATGTTGATTTGATTTCAACACCAAAAGTTATTGATGGTGATGGTGTCCTTGATCTTCTTGAGATGGCTTTCTAATTTACAACCAGCTCTTTTAGAATCTGATCCTTGGTCTTCTTGGTACTTGAGTATCCTTTTTGTCAAATAGCCCTTTCTAGCACCTTAGCTCTAAAACCATGTTGAGAATTTGATAGGGCATAGTTTAATTCAATTCTCTACTTGATAAATTCCTTGTGAACTTATTTCTCTTACTTAGATCTTCTCTTCATTAGATTATTAGGTCTTTCATCAAGTTAATTATCAAAACACAAAAGACACAATATTTTGGCTCTTCAAGTCAAGGCCAAAACCTCTCCCTCTTGGAGAGGAAAACCCACAAGAAATACTTCTTATATTCTTTCAATTGACAAGTACCGTGACCATGACACAAATCCTTGACCTATGTATGCCTTCAAGACCTTGTCACTACTCATTACTGCTCTTCTCAGCACCTTCTTCCGATCCTCTTTTTCTGCACTATACTGCACTGCAACTACACTCGAAAATTTGGTCTCTATACTTTTATAACCCTGGACAAGTACTTCCTTCCTTCACTTCCTTCGATCTTGTTCTCATCTCCTTGTGTCCTCTCCTCGCTTATCTGCTTGACTCTTTATGAGTCACTTTATGTCCAAGACTGAAGTCTCTTTGATGCTGCAACAAACCCTAGAACAGACCTCAGATTCTTTCAGATTTTCACGATATATATATATATAGCCAGACCCTAGAACAGACCTCGGTTTCTTTCAGATTTGCACGATATATATAGTGTGGCTTAGACTGAACCAAGGTAGACTTATTCTACCTCTTATTCACTTGTCCTCTTCGCTCCTTTCTTCGCATATATAGATTGTAGACTTGTCCAAGATGATAACTCCTTTCTTCTCACTGTATATACTACTTTCTTTTGTTCTGCAATTCAGACATATATATACCAGACGGTCCAGACCTTGTCTGAGATCAATGTACCCAATGCAGAGAGTCCTTTTCCTTTTCTGAAAATGCTTCCTTCTTTGCTTCAATTGTGAATCTTTAACTTGCACTTAATTGCAGACTTATCCGAAAACTTGATGGTGTAATGAGGCCACAGTCCTCTTATTAATAGAGGTTGTATCTCCTGCTCTAGGCTGACATGATCATCTGTGGGTAGGCCGACTTTGTCAAGGAATATCTTTACCATGTTTTGAGTTGACTTCAAGGAGCTAACTGACAAGGTCTTGGAGCATATATTCGAATCATTAATTTGTTCTTTCACAAGTGTAACATGACTCTAAAGACATCAAGAAGAAGTCTTTGACCTATAATAAAAACTACTTGCTCATGAAACCCATGAATCAAGCTTTTACAAAATACATTTTATTATCTTTGTCTTCTTCCTTACATAAATTCATAATTGCATAGTCATTATGAAGACCCATCCTAGTTACACTTTTCAACAGGATTTGTTGCTGAAATCTCGTGTTACTGAAATAAGCCATTGTAAACAAAGTTTGAAAAAGGAGTTACAGATAAATGGTTGATAGTTGAGGAATGAATTCCTTAATAATATTTTAAATAGGTCACAATACAAAACACAAAGACTATTCTAAGTAAAACAAGGAAAGGACTTTGATAATAATTGTAATTTAACATCTGTTCAAATAATTAAATATTGAGTACCACATAGGTACTTTTAATAAAAATTAAAGAAAATAGATTGTGCAATTACCAAGAAATTGAAAAAGGTGAATAAAAAAAAAATCAATACTAGTGAGGGTTTTTACACTGTTATGACATGGACAACCTACGGACCTACCTCCTAATTGAACATGTCCAACAAATCACATACTAATCATGCATTTTCGATATGTGCAGATGCATCAATAGATTTCATAAACATTGTCTCCTTGGGACAATTAACCGAGAAGTTAATAAAGGTTATACCCTTTTGATCAGTGCAACCAACCAACACCATAGTGCATCTTGTGTGTTCCCATGATATCGTAAATTCCTCCAATCTAGCAGTGCAATCAACTTTTTCATTTTGAAGAATAGACCCTCACAAGTGATCATAGTAAGGATATTTGTACCTCGAGCCAACAACAACAATAGCATCAAACATGGCCTAGTAAAATGGATTGTTCTTGGCAATGTTGAAGGTATGTCACTTCGTAGAAAATACCCACCCACCAACTTCTCAACTTCTTCCTTCTCCTTTCTTTTAAGCATTGACCTGATAAGAGGTTATGCACTAGGTTGTTAATTTGGCAGCTTAGTGACAAATTCCAACCATTGAACTAAATTCCTATTTCCGAGAGGACCAAATTTGACCTTTGAAGCACTTGATTTGGACAAGGGAAAGTGTATTTTTGAAGTGAAGCCCACAGGTACTCAAATTGTCAAGGTCGGCCTAAGGACAAATTAGCCTTCCTCCAACTCCTATAAATACAAGTGACCTCAAGCTCATTTGGACATCATCACGTCACATTCTTCTTCTCTCTCTTGATTTGATTGGTTCATACAGGATTTGAGGCAGCCTTATTCTCTTCGCAAGTACAAGGTTCTAATGGGCATCTTTCACTTTTATGCTAGAAGTTTTGGCATCAGTTTTGACTGAGTATGACTCTTTCATTTGACTTCGTTTAACTGGAAAAGATCCGATTTCTTCAGGCCGAGTTCATTGGCACACAAACCAAAATTTTCTAGGTTGCTTGACTAGCGTTTACCACAAAATTTGACCGCAAGAAATTGTAGATTTGGACTGCAGACCTTCTCTCTCATTTGACCAATTTTGATTGGATTTTTTACCACTGTTTTGGGCTGACTTTGACCAACAATTGAGGGAAAATTTGACTGTTGTTGACCGAGCTCTTGAAGGGTTGTTTGACCATTGACTGAAGGATTGGTTAGGGAACATTGACTATTGTTGACTTTGACAAATTTGCAGTTGCACCAAAGTTGACTTTGTTGACTCTCTCTCTCTCTTGTCTCTGATTTGGATAATTGCTTAACATATTGACTTGATTGGATATTGGAGATTGGTTTTGGATATTGGCTAGTCAAAGCTTAACTTTGACTCTTGAAGGATGTACTCTCTCTGCTGAACATTTGAAGACAATCTAATAAAAGAGGAATTGCAAAGGGTTTTCTCCCTTGTTGGGTTTTTCCCTAGTCATTGACCAAACATTGTGTCTCTTGTCTCTTGGTTGTCTTTCATTGTGTATATTGTATAATTGTTCTATCTAATATTGCTCTATATTTATTAGTTAAATGAAGATTCAGTGGAAATTGTAAATTGGATGCTATTGGAAATTGTTGAAGTAATAGTTGTAGCATAGAACAATTCTTATTAACATGGTATCAGAGTTGAGGTGAAGACAAGCCCAAGCGACATAGAGCAACAACATCCATCTTCTAGCAGTTGATTGAAAAGTCATTTTGGTTTGGTGAAAATGTTTACCTAATACTTCAAGGATAATGAAAAGCTAGTTGATGCATCTAACTTTGCAGCTTGGAAGACTAGGATTAATGTCACCTTAGATGAGTATGTTGCCTTGGAATATTTGGAAGGAAATATTTCAGCACCATCCGAAAATGCTCCCCAAGAAGTCAAGTCCAAGTACAATAAAGGTGAGATTAAAACTAAGAATATCATTACTGATTCTTTAAGAGATCATCTACTTGTTTATATTTCTTCTTTGAATACTTCCAAAGAAATGTACAATAATATTATTGGCATGTATGAAGTGAACAATTTGAGCCACATTATGGATTTGAAAAATCAACTCAAGGAATCTAAGATACACAATGGAGAGACTATGCAATCATTTCTCATGAGAATCACTCAAATCAGGGATCAACACTGGACTGCTCAAGAAATAGTACTTGATAGGGAATTGGTGATAATTGTCCTTAGTTGCCTTCCTTCATCATGGGACATGTTCATTACTTCTAACAATAATAGGGAAAGGGTCTCTTCTTTTGATAAGCTACTTTCTCTGTGCAATCAAGAGGAAAGAATGATGATATCTAGGGGAAGAATTCAAAGGCCAAATGAAAGAGAGCCTACTGCCTTTGTTTCTCAAGGGAATACGAAGAATAAGAAAAAAGTAAAGGGAAAGCCATCTAATGCAAGAAGACCTCCTCATGCCAATCAAGACTCCAAGGACTCAAGAAGTGTGAAAATTCGGTGACTCGAATCCTATTGCAGCAACTGATATTATTTCTTCTAATTGTTATTTCTATCAACAATTTATCTGTGGTTTCCTACGACAAATATCGAAATAAATACACTGCAACCTACACAAATAAACTGCGGAAGAAATAAACACTAGAAGAAATGCTAGCACACACACATAAAATAACACAGTTATTTTTGGACCAATGTCGCCGGAAAAACCCAACTTGGGAAAACTGGTGCAGCAGCTGAGGGTTTTATTATTATGCAGCAGTGAAATATTCTGAGTACAACTGGATGCCGGAACTGGCAATCCTATAGAGAAATACTGGCAAGAAAAATCTAGTGAGGAATTTCCGCACTCTATAGGTGAATTCGAGCACTGACCTCAACTCAAAATTGAGTCATCCAAACTGCCTCTGCGCAGTCACTGTGTCACCCTAGCGCAGTAACTTTTGCACTAAGCTCGAAACAACTTCTCCTCAAGCCGTCTGGTCAACTGATGTTTGGGAAAATGACTCTCCTAGCCTCTGGAACCTCTGCCCAACTTCTGACACTGAACCTCTACTTCTCCCTAGCAAATAAGAAATTGCCTCTAGAGGCTACTGCGCTGCCTCTGCGTCAGCTTCAATGTGGCTTCTTTGCCTCTACAAATACACTCACCGGATCTGGAATCCCTGCTCCGGCTTCATTGTCTCTACCCCTTTCTCACTGCTTCGATCTCACCGACTCTCTCTCCGGAAACTAACAACTGAAGCGATTTCTCCAAGCCCCATTGACTTCTTATAATCCTTTGTTGAGGCTTCAACGACCAAGATTAGATCTTAATCGATGGCTAGGATTAACTTGAAGTCGATCTGTGTGAGTCTTTAGAACATTCACACCTATGTTGCATGGGTTCACGAACCCAGGGGTGGGGTTCTTGAACCCGTCCCGGGTTCGAGAACCCACGAACCAGATTCGGGTACGGATTCTTCTGAAACGAACCCATAAGAACTGGGTTCTTCATTAAAAAAAAATTGGGTGCTTTTGACGTTTAGGGTACGTGGAACCCCGATAATGGGTACTTGGAACCCCAAAATTGGGTTCTTTAGGGTTCTTTGTTGAACGATTTTTGAAATAAAAATTTAAATATAAAATAATCGTGGAAATTCAAAATGTGAATACATAACCCGTAAAACCTAAAATCTCTTCACTCTTAGACGACGACATTTCGTTTGAGACAACAACCATTCAGTTTGTGTAATATTCCTAATTAGCTATGGCTAATTGGAATATTCGATTTTTCTCAATTTTGCCGTCTATAGTTTATTCATAAATAAAAAGGTGAGTAAAGAAGACATAACTCACTTTAGAAATAAAAGTTCACTCCCTAGTAGCACAACGTTGTAACTTAAGTGAGCCATGGGGGCCAAGACACCACGCAGAGAGGGGACCCACGTAGACAAATGGAGGGACTGCGCAGGCCAAGAGGGAGCACGTGGCAACGTTGGAGGAGGTGAGCCTTAGGGTTGAGAGGGGCTCATGCTATATAGAAGGGAGAGCCTCCTCATTTTGATTATTCGTTGTTGATGATATTGAGCTGGTCCTTTTGACTTCTTGAGCACGCCCGCTGTTTAGCCTGTCTGTAGCACTGTTTAGTGCGTTGAGTGTCTCCGGTTGGAGATCTCGCCCTTAGCCCCGAGGGACTTCGAGTGCCTGCTCGGGCAAGGTAGTTTCTTCAGCGTTTTGTGGGAGGATTGGTGTTTGGGTTTGTTGCGGAGCTGTGCATTCAGAGACTGCGCAGTCATTGAGAGGGAGGACGCAGTCCATTCAGGAGGAGCTCCGGATTGAGTTTCTTGTAGGGGTTTTGAGCCTGGAGATCGAGCAGAGGGTCAGCCTTTGCCTTTGGGCGGATTTCGGTGGAGTTTGAGGCCGTATTTTAGTTGTTCCTATTCAGCCTCTGCGCAGAGCCTTCGAGGGTAGCGTAATTCCCCAAGGGGGTGATTTTCGAGGTTCAGCCATTTCAGATATGATTTCTGGGTTTTGTTGTGGTTGATGAGTAGAGGTGGATTCTAGATTTTCAGCTCATTCCGGCGAGGGGATCAGCCCCAAGTTATTAGTTCAATTCAGCAGTAGCAGCGACACAGCAGTTTTCCAGCAGCTAGGACGCAGTTCAGAGAGCAACCATTTCTTGATATTCTGAGAGTATTTCTTCACTTGCCTTGAGCAAGATTAGGTGCCATCACTCTGATCACCTATTGTACTTCATTATATTTCTCAGTATAATAAAATGGCTTAGCATTCTCTCTCTATATTTCAGGATGATTTGTCGTGCATTCTATCTATGCTATTGTATGTCTGCTTTATTGTTATCTTTATGCATTTTCGGGCATTCTAGTTCTATACCACTTGTTGTGTTTATTTCATACTCTTAGACAGAGACTGGAAAGGGCCAGGTAGCCTCCAGATCTCACTCTCTTCACAGAGGTGAAATATCTAGTAAATGCCCTCCCAGTCCATCTCTGGTTGGAGTTTGTTTGTGTTTTAGAGATATCCCCGAAACGGGATATTACAGTTTGACTATTGAGACGACGAGCATTCCCAAGTGTGTCTGGGGCATTCGCTGGTGTGTGTGCTGGTGACTGGAGGTTCCCAGAGAGGCGCAATCCATAGATATGCAATCTCTGCTTGAAGATTCACAAATAGCTCTTGAAGATTCACCGTGCAACATGAATTAATTCTAATTTCTGTGTGTTCAAACTTCACTGTTTGCATAACAAAATTTGTAAATTAAAATTTAATTCTAAATAGTAAATTGACCCGTGATGTCAAAGATGGGAAATCTTCCTTATGACAAGTATTAGGATCTTAAAGAAAACACAATAAACAATCTACTGCCATATACTGCGATTCCAAAGTCTTGTTTTTCTACTGTAATCTCCACATTCTCTCATGGCCAACCGACATCCCGTGCTTTTCTAATCACTCTTTTAACTATGTTTTTTTTACATTTTTTGCCAAGAATGTAACTTTTGGCCTTCTCTTTCCCTACCAGAGTTTTGGGCGAAATTGGCTTGGGGCCATATTTACAAGTATGTGTAAACTCCAATTTTTACTTGATATCAAACTAGAAATTTTGAAATTTCAATGTAAATGTTGAATGTTCAATGATGTGCATGTTTAAATCTTTAAAGTTTAAATCATAAATATTTTAGTTATACATATTCATTTTAGCTATACAAATTCATGCACACACACACACACACACATATATATACCCCCGACAAACCCAGGCACTCTGTTTAAAAAATGACGCACTTGTCCCCGTCCCCGTCCTCGTTCCTGTTCTCGTCCGCCCCATGTTTCCTGGCAACATAGATTCACACCTTGACTTAATTAATTCTGATTAATTAATCATATTCCCTAAGTTTAGACTTAAGAAATATTTAAAAACTTACTAATAATCTAATTAAGTCATCTCTAGGTGGAATTTCCAGAAACGATTTATGGGTTTTGGAGATCTCCTGTGTTCTAGCCTCTTCAAAAAATTTCAAGGCTTAGGACACATCCGATGCTACAAAAACTAACAAGAAAAAGAGATAGAGATGTTGAATGCTACAATTGTCATGGAAAAGGTCACTATGCTCAAGATTTCCCTGAGAAGTGAGATGCTCCAAGAAGAAATACTTCAAGGCCCTACAACAATAACCATGGATTCAACAACAATAGGTAATATGATAGAAGATATGATAGAAGAGATGGAAGAAGGAATGATGGAGGAAGAAGAGACTCTCCCAGTGATTGTGAAGAAGGCTATTGTCCACAAAAGAGGTTAAGAAATTCTAGGTATGAAAGTAATGCTATTAATCAATCTGAATATGTCCTTATTTTTGCACTTTCTAGTTCCTCTCCTCTGGATACTTGGGATAGTTGGTTGGTTGATAGTGGGGCCTCATCATTTCTCTGGGTATAAGGAAGTTCTCTCTAATTTGGTAAAGAGGGAGTCAAGTTTGAAGATTATTCTTGGAGATAACTCCGCTCATCCTGTTAAGGGCTTTGGGCCTGTTAAATTTCACTTGGACTCTAGGGAATCTGTTTTGCTTCATGATGTGATGTATGTGTCGGGATTGAAGAATAATTTGGTATCTATATATACTTTGGAAGACAAAAGAATGAGGGTTGCTTTCATCAAAGGAAAATTACTTACTTGGCCTATTGGATGCTCTATGAGATATGAAGGACTCTATAGAGTCACTGGAAGACCTCTTCTAACGATGGTCTATGATGCTAATCATCAAAGCAAGTTGTGGAACCGAAGATTGGCCCACCTCCACTATGAAGCATTTCTAAAATTGAAGAAGTTGGTCTCTTGGACTCCTAATGTTCAATATCAACATCATGGAGTATGTCCAGAGTGTGCAAGTAGAAAGATGACAAGGGGACCATTCCCCTCTAGCAAGAACAAGACGAACAACATCCTCCAACTCATTCATTCTGAATATGTGGTCCAGTTCCAATACATTCACTTGGTGGCCATCTCTACTACATAACCTTCATTGATGATTTCTCAAGGAAGACATGGATATATTACTTAAAGCATAAGGATGAGGCCTTCGAAATGTTCAAAGACTTCAAGGCTTTGGTTGAAAATCAAACAAGGAAGAAAATTAAGATCTTCAGGTTCGACAATAGAGGAGAATACATCTCAATTGAATTCATAGACTTTTGCAAGAAGGAAGGTATCATGAAGGAGACTATTGTGCCCTATAATCCCAAACAAAATGGAGTTGTTGAAAGAAAGAACAAGTCTATTGTGGAAGTTGCCTATGCCATGCTCCATGACCAAAAGTTGTCGAAATTCCTTTGGGGAGAAGCAACAAATACAACAAAATCAGTGGTGACTTCAAAATGGCCATTCGAGATCAAACATGGAGTCGATGAAAGCATTGAAAATTATAAGTCGAGTTTTGTGGCAAGAGGATTCTCCCAGAATGATGGAGAAGATTACGATGATAGATTTGCTGCTGTGGCCCAATATGTGAAAATTCCTAGATCTGACAATCTTAGGAATCCTACTGCAACTAACTGAACCTACTTCATCTACTTGTAAATTACATTACATAGCTATTTTCAAATTTCTTCAAGAAAATATTGACGTAAATTACTGAAGCAACCTACACTTAATACTTTATGATTCTGAAACAAGGAAATTGAGTAAAGAATATATCACACATAGGAAACCATTATTTTTGGACGAAAGTCCCCAGAAAAACCCAATGTGAGAAAGTCGGTGCAGCGGATTTGAGGGTTTATTATTATTAAGCATCAGTTTCTGAAAACAATCTCTAGATGTGTTAATTTTGGGCAACTAGGTCCAAACTCCATGTTGTATTGCTCATATGATGATGATTATATTTTTGTTGGATTCCTCTTTCGGAGAGGTGTAATATTGATCTAAATATCATCGTGTTTGGATGAGTAGAACTTGTATTTTGATTTTCTTTTCCACACATGTGCAAGGTCGTCCAGATTTGTAATGTAGGCTCACAAGCCCAACAGATGTGTCACACACCCTCATTGATGGATATAAATTGGAGAGAGATGATGTTCATTTCATCATCATCTCGTCACACACATTCTACTTGTGATCTGATTGGTTCGTACAACCTAGGAGAGGCTTCCTTTCCCTCACACGTGTGAATCTAAACTTGAAGAAGTTGCTGAAATTTTCGGACTATTTTTAGGGTTTCTGGACAACGTTGACTAGTGTTGACTTTGGGTGAACTCTTGGATTTTGACTTCGATTTTTGCATAGAAATTTTGATCTCTTGAGGCCGCATTGAAGGGCACAAAAATCGAGGAAAAGCGTTGAATTTGACTTTTGTCCGTTGACTGCAACGTTGAATTTTGCGTTGACTTGCGTTGACTTTTTGGAGCTATCTTTGAGGGCTGTGTGTGACACTTGGAGAAAGGCTGATTTGGTTGTTGGAGAAGTTGGTTTGACCAACTCAAGGCTTTGTTGGCTAGGGCATTTGGTTGACTGTTGTAACAAACATTTATTTATCCATTTGTTGGACAAGGAGAATTACAAATTCTGATACATTATTTTGCTTGTCTTCTGCTGATCTATTTTTATATTCTATCAATATTTTACTTTCAAGTTTATGTGATTGCTACATCTGAATTGGGCCTTAAAGAAGATTGAAGTAAAACTACATTTAAGCATAGAACCAGTGTGGAAAAAGTTGGCAAAAAGTCCCGACTTTTTGAAAAAATCTCGAATTTTTCCCTGAGTTGACTTTATCAGCCAACTTTTTGCCGAATTTTTCATCCCTGAAGAAGTCACGATTTTATCCTCAAAGTCTAGACATTTTGCCGACTTTTTCCAAAAAATCGTGAGGTAGTTTCTTTAATAATTTTTTTTTTTTTTTTTTTGAAAAATTCGGGATTTTTCCCAAAAATGAATATTTTTGTATTTTTTTTCAGTTTTGCCAACTTTTTCAAATAACTCCCGACTTTATCAAGTTTTTCAACTTTTGGACCCTTGTCGATTTAATCCCGACTTCGACTTTTTCCACATTGCATAGAACATACCACGGTTATCTAAATTTAACATGGGATCAGCGCTGAGGTGAAGACAAAGCCCAAGATAGTGTGAAAATCAATCATCGAAGAAGAAGCCTTATCAAGGATCAATGGCCTCCTCAACCTACAAGGGTTTCAAGTATGATGATAAGTTGACTGATAAGTTTGATTATCATGCATGGAATATGTCTTTGGATTTGGTTTTGGAAGATTAAGATGTCATGGATTATGTGTAGGGGAAGATCCATGAGCCTCCATCAATGCACCAACTGCCACAAAGACGAAGTATAGAAAAGGGGAAATCAAAGTGAAGATGATTATCATGGATTCAATACATAAGCACTTGGTTGCTTGCATCTCTGAGCTGGGCACATCTAAAGAGATGTATGATAAGTTGGTTAACACATTCAGGGTTAGCAATGCTAATAAAGTTCTTTTCTTCAAGGACAAGTTAAAGAATATCAAGAAGGGCAAAGATGAATCCATCCAATCATATTTTTTGAGGCTCACAGAAATTAGGAATGATCTCCTTGCCATAGGAGAAGAAGTAGCTGATCGAGAGCTCATCCTCATTTCTCTTGGAGGACTTCCCCGAGACTGGTATGTATTTAATACTACAATTCTTAATAATAATGTGATTCTTGATTTTGATGAACTGCTGTCGAGATGTCTTGAAGAGGAGACAAGAATGATGGAGAGAGACCATCCCTCTAATGGGAATGGAGGTGACCCGACTGCCTTTACCACTCATGCAAAGAAGAAGAACCATGGTGGTCCGAGAAATCAAAACCATGGAAGAGCGGGGCCCAAAGGAAGAAAGGGAAGATGTTACACTTGTAACAAGACTGGTCACTATGCAAGAGAGTGCCCCAATAGAAGGGACTCTCCCAGGGATAATGACAACAACAATTTCAGGGGGAATGGCAATCAAAGGAACAACAGGTTCAAAGGAAAGAGGAAGACTCCTTCTAATCGAAGTGGAAATGGCCAACCTTTCAATAGGTCAAGAAATTCCAGGTAGGATGAGTCCAATGTTGTTGATAATAAGAAAAATGAATATATTCTTGTATCTGCCCTCTCTGTTGCATCTCCTCTCGATACCCTGGATGTTTGGTTGATTGATAGTGGTGCTTCAAGGCACCTCACTGGTTATAAAGAAGCCCTCTTTGATTTAATTGAGAAGGATACTAATTTAGAAATTATCCTTGGAGACAACGTCACCTATCCCATGAAAGGGACAAGGACTATGACCCTTCATTTATCTCAAGGTCAAGTCCTCCGCTTACAAGATCTGTTGTACGTACTTGATTTGAAAAAGAACCTCGTGTCCATTTTGAAAATGGAAGACAAAGGATTCAAGGTGGCATTCATTGATGGAAAGGTACGCATCTGGAAGAAGAACTCCAAAGAAGCTCTTACTATTGGTTTTATAGTTTATACACTCTATCAGGTTGGAGGAAGTCCGTTAGGGGCCATGTCATGTGAAACAACTCTTCAAACTGAGTTATGGCACCAAAGGTTTGCACCTTCATTATAAAGCCCTTCCCGAAGCAAGGAAGGTGGTGACAATGATGCCCAAGTTTAAAGATAATCATGAAGGTATATGTCAAGGTTGTGCCGAAGGGAAGCATACAAGGGGACCATTCCCCTCAAGTGTCACAAAGACATCTGATATCTTGCAATTGATATATTCTGATCTATCTGGTATGCTGCCCGTAACATCCTTCTGAGGATGTTCCTATTACATGACTTTTATAGATGAGTTAACTCGCAAGACCTGGATATATTTCTTGAAGAAGAAGGACAAAGCATTCAAATGGTTTTGTACCTTCAAGGCCTTGGTTGAAAATCAAACCGAGAAGAAAATCAAAATTTTGAGGGCCGATAATGGGACCGAGTATGAGTCAAATGAATTCAATGGCTTTTGCAGGGAAGTTGGCATTAAGAGGGAGACCACAACTGTGTATACTCCTGAGAAAAATGGTGTTGTTGAAAGAAAGAATAGGACTATTGTGGAAGTTGCCTGTGCCATGCTATATGACCAAGGTCTTCCGAAGGTTAAATGGGGAGAAGCTGCGAACACTGTTGTGTATGTTCAAAATAGATGCCTGCATTCCACTTTGGACTCCAAAACTCCCAAGGAAGTCTTCTCTGGTAAGAAGCCTGATGTCTCCCACCTTAGAGTTTTTGGAAGTCCTATTTATTTTCATGTGCTGAAAGAAAAGAGAAGCAAGCTGGAAGCTTCTGGGAAGAAGGGAATGTTTGTGGGCTACAGTGAAACCTCGAAAGCATATAGAATCTATGTGCCTGGTCAAAGAGAAGTGGAGATATGACACGATGTCACCTTCGATGAAGATGCTGCCCCAAAGAAAGTTAGGAATCTTCCTAGCTCAAAGGAAGACAAAGAAGAAGAAGAAGTTGGAAGGTAGGAAGAACCGAAGGATGAACATATGCTCGATGTTGAAGGACCAATGGATCCTATCGATCCACCTCCTTCAAATAAAAGGAGACCCTCATGGCTCAGGGACACTCTCGAAGATGCCGAGAGACATATTGCCCCAAGGAGGACATTTCGTGAAAGTAAGAAGCCGAATAGGTACCAAGGGTACCTAGCAGCCATGAGTACAATTGTACAATCTGAGCCTGGATCATTTGAAGAAGTCGTAAAGCATCAAGTTTGGAAGGATGCTATGTGTTGTCGCACAGATTGTCTAGGCACCGCGACAACGGCTCAGATCAGGTGCTGTCACCCTGATCCCCAATCTCTCTATCTAAGCTGTCTCCTTGCAAGCTAGGGAGGTACTTTATCGAGTTTTTCAACTTTTGGACCCTTGACGATTTAATCCCGACTTAGACTTTTTCCACATTGCCAAATATCAACATGCACATACTGTGCATGTCAAAACCAGCTAGGAAATCATATATGCAACCTATTACGTGCAAGTATTCCCGCTGAAGATGCTTGATCCAACTTTTCCTTGCTTGATCCTTTCTTTCCTTTGCTTTCCTTTCCTTGCTTCTCCTTCCTTTGCTTGCTTGCTTTCTTTCTCAGCTTGGTGCTCTTATCCTCTCTGAGACTAATTCTAAAAGTGAATTGACTAAAGGCTACCAACTGGTGCTCTGAGGTCTTTTTATTAATGAGGCCTCTAATTTCTTCAATTTTCCATTATTTTCCTTCATTTTCTTCCTCACATACAACCTGTGACCTTTCACCTTCCTTTTCTCCTAATTTCCTTTATTTTCATAAATAAATGCCAAAAAACTCTTTTGCCTTTCCAAAGCCTTAGCCATTGCCTTTGCCAATGTCCCCTTAGCCATAAAACACAACAAGTGATGCCCACTAGGATATTTTTGCCCAACATTCAGCTTGCAATAAGTGTCCCTTAACCATGGTCTTATTTTTCCTTTATTAACTTTTATTACATGAACTTTTAACCTGGAGCTGTTACAAACCCCTCCCCCTTAGGGGAACACCGTTCTCGGTGTTCTATGACACATACAACTAGCAAAACTGCTAAAATCCAAAAAAATACTGCCTCTGAAGCTTTATAACTTAGCTCGTTGCAGTATTTACAATAACATCCTGCTCAAAAGCAAAACCATCATGACAAACATGACAACATGACAACCATATCGCTTATTGGAGCTTTATAACACAACTCATTGCGGTATTTACAATAGCAACCATACATAAATATGTACAAATACCAAAACTCATTTTCCTTCACCGAAAAATAATGAAGGATACATAGCCCACATCTGATCAACCATCTCCCATGTAGCTTCATCGGGCCCAAAGTGCTTCCACTGCACTTTAACCTGCTCGATTGTTTTGTTTCGGAGCACAAGATTTTTCTACTGCAATATGCACTGAGGTTCCGACCGGAATTCTCCTTCTTGCTCCACCTGCAATACATACCAATCAATAACATGATAAACATCCTTTACATATCTTTTAAGCAATGACACATGAAAAACATCACGGAATTTCACTGTCCGAGGCAGTGCAAGTCTGTAGGCCATTGGTCCAGTCCTCTCAAGGATCTCAAAAGGCCGACAATACCATGGTGCCAACTTGGCACGTGATCAAATCCTCAAGGAGCTCTTCTTGGGCTTGATGCGCAAATACACATGCTCCCCAACCTGAAGCTCCTTACATGCCCTTTGCTGATTTGCATAACTTTTCTGCCTGTCCTATGTTGCCTTTAGACTCTTCTTAATAACTTGCATTTCATGTTCCATGTCTTCCAACATGTCCAGTCCAATAAGTACCCTATTCACTGGATCACTCTAGCTGATGGGAGTGTTTTGCCCATAGAGTGCCTAAAACAGACTCATCCTCAGTGACTCCTGATAACCATTATTGTAAGCAAACTCGACCAATGGAAGCTACTCCTCCCATCTCCTCTGTTGATGCATGACATACATCCTCAACATATGCTCCAGTATTTTGTTGACTCTCTGTCTATCCATCTGTCTGTGGATGAAAAGTTGTGTTGAAGGTCAACTATGTCCCCAATCTTGCAAACAACTCCTTCCAAAACTTGGAAGTGAACTTGGTATCCCTGTCTGACACAATCTTCTTCGGAACACCATGCAATCTCACGATTTCCCTGATGAAAACTTGTTCTACATCACTAGCTGAATAAGTAGTTTTCACTGGAATGATGTGAACTACCTTGCTCAACCTGTCGACCACAACCATGATAGAATCATGTTGCCTTGATGTCCTTGGAAGACCTGTAATGAAGTCCATGGAAATGACCTCCTAATTCCACTCTGGAATCGGAATAGACTGAAGCAATCCACCTGGATGCTTACACTCTTCTTTGACTTGCTGACAGTCTAAACATCTAGCCACAAACTCTGCCACGTCCTTCTTCAGATTCGGCCAATAGTAGAACCTCTTCACTGTTGTCAATGTCTTCTGATATCCTGGGTGATCTGAATATGATTTGGCATGAAACTCCCTCAAGATAAGCTTCTTGAGTTCACTGTCATCCGATACATATATCATGTTCGTAAAACTCACCAAGCCAACTGCTGTGAGACGATAGTCGACATTTTGATCACCTGTAACTTGAGCATAAGCTCCTTGTACCTATGATCCTGTTCTTCCTGTAAGATTCAATCTTGTAAATCTGTCCCATATGAGCTCACTGCTACAACATGGTTCAACTGCACTTTCCTACTAAGAGCATTTGCAACCCTGCTTTCCTTCCCCTTAATGTATCTAATCTCAAAGTCAAACTCACTAAGGGTAGCCAACCATCTAGCTTGCTTGGCATTCAAATTCGGTTGGTCAAATAGATATCTCAACCCATTATGATCGCTCATCAACACAAACCTCTTGCCAAGAAGATAATGTCTCCACATATTCAATGCATGAATAATAGCTGCTGACTCAAGATCATGAGTCATGTAGTTCTTCTTGTGCTCATTCACTTTCTTGGACTCATAGCATATCACCTGTGTTTCCTGCATAAGGACTCCACCAAGCCCTCTCTTGCAAGCATCTGTACACACTACGGAATCTTTATCTGGATCTGCAATCTTTAACACTGGAGAATTTGTCAACAACTTCTTCAACTGCTCAAAATTGGCTGTACTTTCCTCTGTCCATTCAAACTTCTTACCTTTCCAATGCAATGATGTAATAGGATAGGAAATGCGCAAAAAGTTCCTAATGAACCTCCTGTAGTAACCTGCTAGTCCCATGAATGATCTAACTTCATCTGCATTTCTATGAGATGCTCATTCCATGATAACTTTTATCTTTTTTGGATCTACTGTTGTACCTGCCTTGGAAACAACATGTCCCAAGTAATGTACCTTTGTCTGAAATAAATTACACTTGCTAAGCTTGGCATACAATTATGATCCTTTAGCAATCTGAACACTATTGCTAAATGGTCGGCATGCTCTTCCTCATTCTTAGAATATACCAAGATGTCATCAATGAATACAATAACAAACTTGTTCAGATAAGGACGCAACGCACTATTCATCAAGCACATAAAAGTAGTTGGAGCATTAGTCAAACCAAATGGAACTACAACAAACTCATAATGCCTCCTTAGCACTATAGATCTGAGGCCTACCTCCTTTGTACAATGGATGTACAATGGACAAACCTTCTTACAATGAACTTTGCTACATATCCAACATTGCAACGGTACTCTACTATCACCTCTAGTTTGTGGCTCTCCAGGCTGTGACCCATGTCCCTTCTCAACTGTATTGAAGTTCTTGTAAGGAACCACATTTTATTTCTCATCTGTATCTTGAGGTCTTCCCCGCTTCGGTGGCCACTTCTCTTTAACTTTCTCATTTCCTTTCAAGTCACGTTTAGGCTCAGCTTTGCGCTTTCACTGTTCATAGCAATGCTTCAACTTCCAGATGGATTCCTCAAATTATCTAGGCTCATCAAACTCAATCTGGTCTCTATTGTTGTTGGCAATCCACTGATGAAACTCTGAATCTTAGCCTTCTCCTCCTTGAGATATGGCACATATCTCAATAGCTCTAAGAAATTGTTAGTATACTCATCATCTATCATAGAACCCATCTATAGCTCATAAAAATCCTTAGCTCTATCATCGTAGTACCTCTCTAATAGGTACTTCTTCTTGAAGATCCTCTCAAAATCATGCCAAATCAAGTCTTCTTCCCGAATGCCCTTGACATTCTTCACATCTTCCCACTAGATATCTGCTTTCCCTTTAAGACTAAAGGTGGATATCTTGGCTTTCATGTTTTCTGAATAGTTATGCAATCTAATTTCTTCATCTCAAGCAACCATGCCTCTGCATCTTCCAACTTCTTCATCTCTCCTTCAAATGTAGGAGGCGTCACTTTCTTGAACTCCTCAGGGAAATACTCCCTCCTCCTATAAGGACGATGACGGTGATGATTGTGATGATGATGAACTAGAATGATGCCCATACATACCAGTGCTCCTGTCAGGTGTATCCAGTGATCTGCCACCTCTAATTGTATCCCCTCTATCCCATATGTATCCGAACCAAGATCTGCTACCATAGGCTCCATTAGTTTTCATTTCTTGCTCTTGATTGATCCTCAACTGTCCCTGTTTCTGCAACTTTGAGAAGCTCTCAAGAATCGCTGCATTAATCTCTACTTGCTTCTCCTGAGCCATTGTAAGTCATTCTTGAGCCTCAACCAACCTGTCATTGTCTACTTTGCAACTTTGATCTCTGCACTCAAGCTCCCCAATGTAGCTGCTATACTAGGAGAGTACTCTTCTCCTTTTTGCCCAATTGATCTGTAGGGAAAGTCACGAGAACTGTAGTCTACCATTTTGCTTGTCATCTTGGATTCTCTTCTTCCTGCAAGTGTACGATGTCAGCTAAACCAAATAGATACCAAAATCAAATCCATACCTCAGTGATGTTAAGGGGAGGCTTTTCTCATTTGCAAGATCAATCCACATTAGCATGTACATGTATAATCATATGCATACCATGTAATCAACATAACAACATCATGCATGGCCATACCAACTATATACCATGACCCCATGCATGACGACCATAACCTTGAAAACATTAGACTTACCCAAAGAGAGCACAACCCGCTCTGATACCACCTTGTGGTATCAGATATGACCCAAAGAGAGCGAAACTTAGCTCTGATACCACCCTGTAACGCGCCTCCTCCCACATTTACCCACTTTCATCGGCTTGCCTGGGGTAAACATGAGTTGAGGGTCACTATGATAAAATTCAACCTCCTATATGACCTTAAGGAAATGGAGTCATTAACCTAAGACCTTACTGACTTCCCTCAGTTGCCACAGGACCTCTAGGAGCAACCCAACCCTTCTAGGTGTCCAACCCATGAGATAACTTTATTTTTACTTGACTTAGAGTCCCAATCCCTCCCTTTCCAAGGCCTCAAAGCGACTATGAGTCTCCTGTCGCTCCCACAGGCCTACTTGAGTGCGATTGTAGCCTCTTTTTGCTAGTGCTATGCCAGCGACTACGATATTTAAGGCTATTTTCCAGGGTTGGGGCTTAGCTTCTGCCCAGAACTCTTTGAAACTTTCAGAACTCATAATAGACATGAAGAAAATGCTTGTAAACCAAAAACTGAAACCAGTACTTGACTAGACCTTCCCCAGTTGGGACTGACATTCCGTCAAACACTTGATACATATGCAACCTACAGGTCATGAATGCAAGTCTGAACATAAGGGACTGAAAACTTATCTGATGTTTAACAAGAAGGGTCACTGCCTTCTCACATTAGCTGTTATAACATAAATTAGGTCTTGCATTCATTTTTCATTCAGTTACAAGTAAAAACATGATTAGAGCCATGACTGAGATCTGTCATATAACCATGCTTATAACTAGATATAACCAGATAAATAACAATGAGAGAACAACCATTAAAGCCACATAATAACAAGTACATTTCCTTATCAAGAGAAAGAGAAACTTACCTCTTATTAGACATAGGCAAAATCCAACTAGGTTCGGGACTTCCACATACCACCCGACCATAGATTCGCTGAACCAATTCTTTCTTTCACCCTATCACCCTCGTGCCATATTCCAAGCATGAATGTGGGATCTCATGGAATAAACCAATCCAAACACAATCAAGGGAATCCAAAAGTTAAACCACCTCCACCCTCACCATACCATGATCTCACTTAAACTGCTGTCAAGATCACAAAACCAAACCGAGCTTGGATGCCTCAAAATTTCTTCTCCAATACCTTGGGGAATTTTCCCATCTCCACCCTCAGGCTTTACCGTGTATCCCGCCATTACCGGTCAAGGGATTCCTAGGCCTTTGGGAATTTTCTTAAGACCACCTCACTCGGATCCAAAATCTTCCAACAATCCAAAACTCAAACCGAGAACAACCCCATCACACCATGGCTGATGGCTATCTAGAAATGGCAAGGCTAGGCTAAAATCTGTTGTCCAACCTGGAAAAACCCATGCCAATGACAATGAAAGAACCAAATACCAACATGCACATACCATGCATGTCAAAACCATCTATGAAATCATACATGCAACATGTTACCTGCAAGTATTCCAGCTGAAGCTACTTGATCCAACTTTTCCTTGCTTAATCCTTGCTTTCCTTTGCCTTCCTTTCCTTGCTTTTCCTTCCTTTGCTTGCTTGCTTTCTTTCTACTCTTGGTGCTATTCTCCTCTCTGAGACTAATTTTAAAACTGAACTGATTAAAAGCTACCAATTGGTGCTCTGAGGTCTTTTTATTAATGAGGTCTCTAATTTCTTCAATTTTCCATTATTTTCCTTCATTTTCCTCCTCACATGCAACTTGTGACCTTTCACCTTCCTCTTCTCCTAATTTCCTTTATTTTCATAAATAAATGCAAAAGATACTCTTTTTGCCTTTACAAAGGCTTAGCCATTGCCTCTTCCAATTTCCCCTTACCATAAAACACAACAAGTGATGCCCACTAGGATATTTTTGCCCAACATTAAGCTTGGAATAAGTGTCCCTTAACCGTGGTCTTATTTTTCCTTTATTAACTTTTATTACATGAACTTTTAACTTGAGGTTGTTACATGGAAAAGATCTGATTTCTTCAGGCCGAGTTCATTGGCACACAAACTGAAATTTTCAGGGCTGTTTGACCTGCATTGACCACAAATTTTGACCACAGACCTTCTCTCTCATTTGACCAAGTTTGACTGGATTTTTTAGTACTGTTTTGGGCTGACTTTGACCAGCAATTGAGGCTGAAGTTGACTGAGCTCTTGAAGGGTTGCTTGACCATTGACTGAAGGACTGGTTAGGGCACATTCACTGTTCAGTGTTGCTGACTTGGACAGATTTGTAGTTGCACCAGAGTTGACTTTTGTTGACTCTCTCTCTCTTGTCTCTGATTTGGATAATTTCTTAGCATATTGACTTGATTGGATATTGGCTAGTCAAAGTTTGACTTTGACTCTTGTATGATGTACTCTCTCTGCTGAACATTTGAAGACAATCTAATAAAAGAAGAATTGCAAATGGTTTTCCCCCTTGTGGGGTTTTTCCGAGGTCGTTGACCAAACATTGTGTCTCTTGTGTCTTGGTTGTCTTTCATTGTGCATATTGTATACTTGTTCTATCTACTATTGCTCCATTGTTATTGGTCTATGTTGCCAGGAAACGTGGGTGCGGGTGCGGGGACGGGGACGGGGACGGGGACGGCATTTTTTGAAACAGGGTGCGTGGGTTCGTTTGGGTATTTTTATATTAATATATATTATAAATTATAAACTATAATTTATATATCATATATAATACTATATTTTATAAATTATAAATTTAATGAAAATTAAGACTAAACAAACTCTAAGAACAAAAATTTAAAATATTTTTTGAATTTTATATTTTATAATTTTTTATTTTTCAAAATTTTTATATCCAAATTAACGCTCTAAACTAAAACTAAACCAAAAAATCTAAAACTAAGAGTCAAACTAAAAAAAAACGAAATCTAAAACCTATCATAAAATAAAACTATTTTAAAACTCACGCTATCAAAAGCGGAATGAATAAAAACTAAGATTTAAATCTAAACTAACAAAATTAAAAATTAACAAATCTAAACCTAAACTATACTAAACCCTTATGCACGCAAAATGAATCCGATCAAAACAAATCAACGCATACATATGATATTTCTTATCTGCGTGAGTTTCAAGTTGGGCGACGGGAGGAGGAGCCCGATGTCGACGCAAAGCAGAATCTGAAGGCTCGGTAGCAGAGAAACTATGCAGGTCGAAAGCCACACTCTTTTTTTGTGTGCGTTTTGTTGTGCAGGTTAACATCCACGGCAGAAGAAGGATGGAGCTCGAGGGATGATCGCTTCGTTTTCTGAGTGTGTTTATTTGCAGGGTTAATGATGCTACGACGACGTAAGAGGGATGAGCAAAATGGTTCGATAGTAGAGAATGTTGCGTTTGCGAGCAGTGGAATGCTGGGCGGTGAGAAAGAATGGGAAGCAGCGTGCGGAATGAAGAGGGTGGAGAATTTAAGACTAAACAAACTCTATTTTATTAAATTATAATTTATTTTTAATATTTATTAAAATTTAATTAAATTTTTTAATTTTTAATCATTTAAAAAAATGTATATATTTGAAAAAATTGTTCATGAAGAACCCTGAAGAACCTGAAATTCAGGTTCTAAGTACCCAAACGATGGGTTCTTCATACCAAAAGAACCCAAGAACCCAAATTTTTTTTTTGAAGAACCCGGTTCTTCTGAGAAGAACCCGGTTCGTTTGGGTTCTTCAGGGTACTTGGGTGCGGAGAATCCGGTACTTGGGTGCGGTAACCCGGTGCGGGTTCGGGAACCCCACCCCCGGGTGCGGGAACCCGTGAAACATAGTTATTGGTTAATTGAAGAAGTGGAAATTGTAAATTGGATACTATTGGAAATTGTTGAAGTGATAGTTGCAGCATATAACAATTCTTATTAACACAGGTGTGGTTCTAGGAATGAAAAATGATGAGGTGGATGTGGGGTTGTCCATTGTAGAAGGTGATTTTGAAGAACCACTCTCACTTGCCCCCACTCTTCCCCTTGCAATTTGACATTTCACAATTGGCTTGTTAGTTTTGGCAGAACTCTTATATTCTAATGATTTGATGGCAATACATATGATTTCTAGAGAAGCATTTCGGAAAAGTTCTATGTCATGCCCTGAAATTTGTCCAAAGTAGTATTTCAATCGGGATACCCCCATATCATACATTTGTCTAAATTGGTATTTCAATCGGGATACCCTATCATACATTTGTGCAAAGTGGTATTTCAATTGGGATACCCCCCAATCATACATTTCGTACACAACTTGCAACTCAAATTTTGTTTATTGAAACCCCGGGTTCATCATATTCCCACATAGGATCTGGATTTCTTGGCATGTTTATCCTTCAATGTAAGATTGAACCCAGGGCACAAGAAAAAAATTAAAAACTAAAAATCAGCATTTTAACAATCAAGAAGCTCTCTGCCCTCAATGAAATGATAATGGAAAAAATATACTCTCCCTCTAGCAAAATCATGGAAAATAAATGGATGACTAAAAACCCAAGGAAAAACTAAGAAAAACAAAAAAATCAGGGCCGAATTTCATGCCTATACCTGCAAGTGCGCAGCCTGTTGAGGAATCTTGGTCCACAATGCAAGAATTTTCCGGATGACTCCTAAAAATCGTTGTTCTTTTCCTCCTTCACACTAGGAAATTTGTTCTCCTGCTTCTCTGCTCTCTAACCCTTGGGCTCTGTTTGCAAAATGAGGCAAAAAACCAAAAACTAAGTTTATAAACAGACCTAGGCGTGCATCAACAATTTTTTGGATCATATCACGATGTTTTTGCGATTTTTACGATATTATCACCTATATTTTCGGAGTGGAAAAAATCACCAATATTATCTGCTGTTAATATCACCAAATCCAAAAAATTATGATATGGTAATATTTTCATGAAAATATTGCATTGTTGGCAACATTGTCATACGTCAACATGTATCATCAACAATCCACATGATCATAGGGGCTCCACAACCAAGTCTACTAGCATGAAAGGAAAGCAATCATCAAGACAACCAAAGCATCAACATCATCAATCTAACATGAACAAATCTCCAATAATCTCATCAAGTGAAAGCACAACCTCTAGACCATCAACCTGTAAACCTGCCTTTGTGATAAAAATCAGAAATGTAGTGAAAAAATTCACTAGTGTAGGCCTCATGCAGAATGGGTGATATCAAGACTCATTGAAGATGAACAAGGCCTTATTTTGTGATTGAAGTGACTTCTATTCATTTTTCTGATATTTTCTCATATGATGCATCATTTTGCTACTGCTGAACCATTTCTGAAGTTGTTCAAGAATGGCATATTAGAACTATTTAACAAATAAATGAAGATATTTCATTTTTTAGCTTGAAGAAACTGCATTTTATATTTTACATTTACAATAGATTTTTGAGGTGGCAAGCCACAAGAGCTAGGGCTCAGCAGTAACTCAAGAGTCCACATTCTCTAAGCATCCCCTCCGTCTATCATAATTGCCCATCGGTCAGCCTTATTTTGGTACATGCAAGAGCAAAAAGGCCTCTAGGTCAGGGAAAAGTCTTGCAAAGTTGCAGCATTGTAAATTAATAAACTTCGTTGATGAGATTTTGTCTATTCCGATCATAATGTTTTAATTCTCATTTTCTATTTTAAGATTGCTACAGTATTTTGACAAGTTTATTTTACACGTGAATTAATTAAATAATCAGACCATTTTCCTAGTTATTAAAATATGGAAAGTAAAAAAGATGAATGTTTATTAGAACATGTGGCAATCACTTATAATTAAAAGCTAGATGTTGATAAAAGGACTCCTATAAGAGCATGTGACAACCACTTTTTTCGACTGGAGGAAGACATTTTGTGGAGAAAATGTTGGGAGCTAGGATGTAATAAGTTACATAAATTGATGCAATTGCTTTAAGTAATGTTTGTGTTACAACCTTTTGTTATGCAGTATGAAATCCTGAGTCAGATAAACCTTGCAACTTTCAGGCTGAGTTAGAAGTTAGAACTACACTATGTATTTTTCTCTGAAATTGCTTATCACCGTACATTCATCTGCAACTGTATTTTTGTTACTAAACTTATTTTCAGTATCGAAGTTCATAATTGGTATATTAGAACATCTTTGTTTATTTATGAATAAGATTCTTTCCACAGTAGCTATATAATATTAATGGTTTGCAGGATGAGTGCGATAGCAGGATAATATCTGGGGCAGTGGGAAATATAATTGTGAACCCCAATTTTAATATGGGACTCAATGGATGGTTTCCCAATTCATGTATTGCATCAACTTATTCTTTCTCTACTGAGGGTTCCAAAATAGAATTAGGGCTACATGCTCTTGTATCTAATCGAACAGATTATTGGCAAGGATTAGAACAAGATATTACTACAAGGCTTATGCCAAAAGTGCAGTACAAAATTCTAGCATCTGTCCGGGTTGAAGGATCTCCACAATCAATACACTCTGTAATGGCAACACTTAGGCTTGAGAACAATAACGCATCTCCAAATTTCTTATCACTAGCAAGGTATTTATAAGTTTTAGCTCTTTGGAAGGGCATAGTATGTATTGTCACCTTCTCTTTGAATTTTTACTAATGCGATTTCTTCCATTTAGGGCTAAAGCTTCCGTTGGCAAGTGGGAACAACTGGAAGGGACATTTTCTTTGGAAGTTATTCCTGAGAGGGCTGTATTTTATTTGGAAGGACCTCCAGCTGGTTTCAACTTCTCAATAACATGTGTGGAAATATATCCAGTTTCCAATTCAAATTGCATGGTATCTGAGACAGAAAAATGGAAGGTTTCTGACAGTTGTTTGAAGGTAGATTACAATTTGAGAGTTGTCCCCAATTTATTGTTAACATACATAGATTGCATTGTACTTCCTGCTGTGTCTAAGTCTAAAACTAGCATTTGCATCACACTAAAACATACTAATATATATACTAAAATACTCTGCATGTATCATGTAGAAATTAAAGGGACACTTATCATATCTCCATTTTCAACATTTTTGGGAAGCTTATTTCTGAAATAGTGTCTGTTTGATGCAACATCTATCTAATGAGACTAACTGGCTAATAGAATCTTCTAAACCTATCAATCGCTTGATAGGCATAGATCATGGGTCTAAGTTCTAAAACCTTAGGCTTATATTTTATTTTGTTTCAACTTTCCTTATAGATTTATGGGTAGGAAGTTGGAACAGCTAGTCTATTTTCTAGTGTTGCAAAAATCTCTGTTGTCTCCAGATTTTCTGTCTTTTCTGAGTCTTTCAGGTTGACGAGTTTTCGGAGTTTTTCAGGTCAGAGTTTATGCTTTTGAGTTTTGTTGGTTTGTCTTAATTTTTCCTGTTTTTCCAATTGCCCTTGTTTGTAGCCCTAGCCAATTTTTTTGCTGATGCCTAGTTTTGCAATACTGGTATTGGCTGATCATTTCACACCATCTATGTGGTACCATGTGTGTCCCAATACAACAGTATCAAGGCAACAGAAATCAACTTTTGATCAAATCATTCTCTTATATGTCTTTCTAGCAACAAGTGCCGTTCTTTGCCTCATCCGGTGGAGTTTTGGAAATCTTCATATGCACGGCTCAATTAAAATTCTATTTGCACTTATCACTTCTCTATTGAGAGGCCACTTTCTAATCTACATGCATAAATAGTTTAGCAAACCAGTGTAGCATCTCAATCATGCATTAAATATTTGGAGCCAAATCTCAAATAACTATATAATTCAGTCCTAACAGGATATTATAAAGAGGTTGTAAGGCACATTCTCTTTCCTAGTATCTGCAGAATGAAATCTACATGGAAATATGGATGCAGGCTTGTTGCTTGTGTCAAAGTGATCTAATCCCAGCACAGAGAAATCAGGAAAAGAAAATTTTAATTGCATAATAGACATAAGAGTAAGAGACATCATCAGTATTTTCAATTAGAATGTGGCTTAGATCATGTCTTTGCAGCAGCAGCAATTCCCTCCAAAACTGGACTTTTGGGTTCAAAAATTCATTGAAAGCATCACTCAAAGGGAAATCACTACGAAACAATGGTTCTTCTGTCACAAGAAATGGATAGAATTCATGATCTTTCATAGTACAATAGGATGTGTTATGAAACTGGCTCCAACAATAAGATGGAATACAAAAACAGATCTGAGAAGTAAATTGCGACTCCAAGGCCACCCAGAATAGGGCCAGTAATGGAAATTGCAACTCCAGGACCACTCAGAATAGGGCCAGCAATGGAAATTGCATTGAGCTGCAATACGAACTGCAGTGTTTGCATAATTGTAGGCTATACACGACAAGAGACAGAAAACTGATCAGAAATAAAGCATCAAAACTCATCCCATATTCAAAGTAATGGAATAAGAACTGCCAAAACAGAACTAAATCAAAATCGTCCAAGGCCTGGTTGATGCGCATTTAAGAGAGGTCAATTTCCTTGAAATGATTGATAAAAACCATTAAAATGGGTTTATAGACTAATATGGGTTGAAACTGGATTCCTATCTCAGATTAGGTTTTCCCTAGGTTGCCTAGATTGTGAGCCAATGCATCAACCTGTACCCATTGTGCTGGGTACATTCGTCAGTTAATTTGACCCTTCCGTGGGCCCCTGAAAGCTGTCTTTTCTTATCAACGTGACCATGGCAACTATCTTTAGATCCACTCAAGATGAACGAGGCATTATTTTGTGATTGGAGTGACTTTTCTTACTTTTTCTGATACTCTCGTATGATTTCTGCACCAGTTCAGTGCTGCTAAATTATTTCTGGAGTTGTACAAGAATGGCATATCAGCATCATCATAACAAATGGATATTTTTATTTTTGGGGTGGAAGATACTGCATTTTATTTACATTTCCAATAGATTTTTGAGCTGGCAACAGTAACTCAGGTGGCCACATTCTCTAAGCATCTTTTACTTATATCATTGGTTCCCAACAGTCAATCTTATTTTGGGATATGCAAGAGTAAACATGCTTGTAGGTCTGGGAAATTCTTCCAATTTCCTAGCATTTAACATTAATAAACTTCATTTACAGAGATTTTGTCTATCCTGATCAGAATTTATTTTTCTTCCTTTATATATTTGTGATTGCATGAGTATTTGACAAAATTCCTTTGCACATGAACACAATTATATAATCAGAACAGTTTCTTAGTTATTGAAATCTAGAAGGTTAGAAGGAGAACTTTATATTAGAACATTTGGCAACCACTTATTATTAAAATCTAGATGATGATAAAGAGAATTCAAATAAAGAACATGTGATGACCACTTCCTTTCCACTGGAGGAAGAGAGATTTTGGGGAGACAGTCTTGGGAGCCTGGATGCCATCAGTTATATAACTTTCTGCAACAACCTTAAGTCATGATTGTGTTATAACTTTATCTTATGCATTGTGAAGCATAGTAGGAAGATTCAACCGTATTGGGCCTTGGCCTTTGGTGTATGGAAATTTGCATAAAATTGGAAATTCAGTGGATATTTGATATAGGAGGGATAAGGAAAAGTTAACTAAATGCTTAAATATTTTTATACTTTAAAATTTTAAAGATAGACCAAATATTACTATGTGTGTTGAAATATATTTAAATGTTTAAACTTATGCTAGAGTTAAACCCAGTTTAACAATGTTCATTCAAATTTAATTGTTAAGAGTGGAACTTCAACAATTTAACCATGCTGCTATTCTCATTCTACAGTTTAATTTTGAAAATTCAACTACTCATTCATTGTTAACACAAGGGTGGAACTAGAGTATTAGCATATCCAATGATAACTCATACTATTTTTAACTTTACCATCACTATAGACAATGGCCACATTCATGAATCTTCAGCCATATGCTTTTTCATAAAAATAAGCATAAGCTCAAATGGTACAAGAAATAATGATTTTGCAGAGAGATGCAAAGTAAAGAATGGACACAAATAACATGGGAATCATTTCAAGCAAATTTGTGTCTATAATTCCATGTAATATTTTAAATGAATGTTGGTAGTCATACATGTTACTTAATCAGCCTTAAAAAAATACATACATTGAGGCCAAGAGCCTGCATTTTTAACTTATGATTTGAAATTTATCTATATCATGTGTTTCATTTGTACTTTTTTGTTTGCATTTTTAACTTATGATTTGAAATTTATCTATATCATGTGCTTCATTTGTACTTTTTGGTTTAACAGTTATATGTTAAATTCCATTTTCACACTAATAATTTTCATGGGACTAGTGATGAAATGAGGATGATCATATCATGTACATATATACACATGTCAAGCTATTATGTCATGTCTTACGTTTCAAATCTGCTACATGTTTCAAGTTGTTGACAATGAAGAATAGATGTTAGATACAATTTTTGAATGGGTTTACAAATCTTTTTGTATCTTTTAAAATTTGAAACGTGCACACGTTTTGACATTTTTCTACTTCCATCTTTTAGTTGTACTATAATTTTTGGTCATGTAAATTTCTGTACCAATTCATATTCGCACTAAAACCTCGCTGCTATATTATCAAGGGTGGTGACAGATACACCTGGCATGTAAAAGTTTCAGGCTGAGTAAGAACTACACTCGAGTAATTTTCTTTGGGAGTATCATCGTACATTTGTCTGCAACTGTATTTTTGTTACTAAACTTATTTTCTGTATCGAAGTTTATTATTGGTCATTTAGGACATCTTTGTTTACTTACAAGTAAGATGCTTGCCACGCTAGATATCTTATAGTAATGGTTTGCAGGATGAGCTCGATAGCCAGATAACATCTGAGGCAGTGGGAAATATAATTGTGAACCCCAACTTTAATATGGGACTCAATGGATGGTTTGCCAATTCATGTATTGCATCAACTTATTCTTTCTCTATTGAGGATTCCAAAACAGAATTAGGGCTACATGCTCTTATATCTAACCGAACAGATTATTGGCAAGGTTTAGAACAAGATATTACTACAAGGCTTATGCCAAAAATGCAGTATAAAATTTTAGCATCTGTCCGGGTTGAAGGATCACCACAGTCAATACACTCTGTAATGGCAACACTTAGGCTTGAGAACAATAACGCATCTCCAAATTTCTTATTGCTAGCAAGGTATTTATAAGTTTTAGCTCTTTGGAAGCTCATACTATGTATTGTCACCTTCTCCTTGAATTACTAGTAATGTGATTTCTTCCATGTAGGTTTAAAGCTTCAGTTGGCAAGTGGGAACAACTGCTGGGGACATTTTCTTTGGAAGTTATTCCTGAGAGGGCTGTATTTTATTTGGAAGGACCTCCAGCTGGTTTCAATTTTTCAATAAGTGTGGAGATATGTCCAGTTTCCAAGTCAATTTCCATGGAATCTGTGGCACAATAGTAGATGGTTTCTGACACGTGTTTGAAGGTAGTTTGCATGTTGAGAAGTGTCCCCAATTTATTGTTAAATTTTATCGACTGCATTGTACTTCCTGCTGTATCCAAGACTAAAACTAACATGACAATCTGGCTTTGCCTGTTCATGAAGGGAGAGGTCAACCGGAGCTTTGGAGATGAACATGATAACATTATACAGGAGCTTTTGTGTGATGATGGGGTTAATCACTGGACTGGATCGTTCACCACTAGTCACCAAGATGATGATTGATCATGTTGATCAATGATTTGTAGGAAAGTGGTCCAGTAACTTATAGCATTGTTTTTGGACTCTACAGGCCACTTAGAACTTCATTTGATTATGCATTTTGTTGTTGATATGTATTGCATTCTATGCCATTTTGATATATTCACTCTTACATGATGTATAAATGAGCAATGTTTGCATATTTGTCTCTAATGGTTTGGCATTCTGGTTTGAAATCTTAAAAATAAATTTTTTCATTCAAAATTAATTATTTTATATATTTTTTTCATATCCGGTTCATTCAATCTAGTTCGATCTGGTTTGATCTGGTTCCGGTTCGAATTCCGGTTAGATAGGTCGTTGGTTCAAGACTCGGTTCTGTTTTTTAAAACTATGGTATAAACTCAACAGATTATACAACATTCATAACAAACCATAGGCTTTTTTTACAATCAACACAAGCATATTCAAACATGTGGCTCCTTTGAGCTAGATGCATTGACATTGTTAGGTTGTTCGACACTCCTACTTGCGACAGTCTATGATGGTTCTTTAATGAGGACATGAAGTTGCCTGTGAAAAACTTCATTTATTGATCTTTTCAAGGCAGTGAACAATCCTCCTCTTTAGGGGGATTTTCTCCCATCTTTTCTTTCTCTAGTTTAACTCTTTTTCCAGTAAGGTGTAATGTCCCCATCCACTTAGGAGTCATAAGGAGGGGGATTTGCTAGCCTAATAAGGTTCCCGTAGGCTAGGACGAGAAAAATTAGTCAAGGGAACATGATTTGCCTAAGAGAAAACATTACAAAAGATAAAGTGGTGAAAGAAGACATGGGTCCTCGGTTAATGAAAAATCACTTTTAATTTATAAAGTGAGAAAACCCACTAAAGTGACTAATAAAATAAAAAAGTAAAAAGTGGAAAAAGTGGTGAATGAGTTATAAAAGAGGGAAAATAAGGAGTCTCTCCTAATTCCTGTAATTCCTGTATTTTTAATTTGAAAAGAAAAAAAAAATGAGAGCTCTTGAGGAAGAGTTTAGGATTTTTAGAACCCTTATTGTCGGTTGCTAGTTTTGGTGTTGAAATCATACACCCTAGCGAGTTTGAGAGCAAAATCACTCTGATTTTTCTATTTTGATTCAAAGAAGAAAATATGGCAAAGTTGGAGTAAGACTTCAAAGTATTATCAATTTGATTTTAAGCTTTGATTTTGTGTTTGCTATAAATCTTCTTTCAGGTGGAGTTACCAAGCCAAATCTGAGGTAAAGTTGTGGTGAAAGGGCCAAGTTCTTACTGCCAGTGTGACTGAGTCTATCTTTGCTAAGGGACCAAGTTTTCTTACTGATGAAAGGGGTCAAATCAGTCATATAAATAGATACAAGTTGCATCATTATGAAGGGTCGAGTTTTGATATATTTTTTGAGGCCTAGTTCTGTGTATGGAGGGCGTGCCCCTCTCTTCGTATGTTGGACGAGTACTCCTCAGGTGACCGAATCTACTGTTGGAGAAACATTGTTTACGAGGGTGATTTTTCTTGATAATACTCATTAAATTCTTGTTACTCGACTCGGCCAATCCATTGCCATAGTAATATGAAGAATGTCAAAGGATAATGTCGTAGTTGAAACATAATGTTTGAATATTTGCTAAGCTAAATGCTTTTCCATTATTTGTTTTAATTTAAGTAGGGACATTGAATCTTGTAATTATTTTGTCTTTCATAAAAATCCATCATTTCTAAATCAATTGCCCTCTTTGTGGAAGTTGCTTCTAGACACCAAGTGAGGTAATTGGTCACTATCAAAATAAATTTGTGGCCATTGTTTGAATTATCCTTGAATTCATTTATGAAATCTAAGCCTAAGCCCCATTGTTGGAATGATGCTTCCACTACTATTAGCTATAATGGTAATGTTGCTAGCTTCTATTTGCCTAAGAAAAAATGACATGGCTAACATTCCCTTACAAACTTGTGTAAATCTGTGGAAATTGTAGATCAATAGTACATCCCCCCGCCCTCCCCCTCTCAATATCTTGTGGGTGGTTGTCCTTGTTGCATGATGTCCCCTAGATATACCCTGATGAAATTTTCTTATCATATTATTTGCCTCATCAGGAGTTACACATATGAGTATCAGATGATTCAGATTCCTCCAACCAATACCTTGCTCCGTGAAACAATACTTGGATGTCTTAAGCCTCAAAAATCCTCTTATGCTCTAGAAGTGTGTAGGACTAGCCATCTACTTCAAGTAGTATATTATGTTAGAATACCAATCCTCATGTTCCAATTGTTTTGTCATTGCATTGACCATGGTATTAGGTTGATCTTCAAGTTCCAGTGCCTCTACATTGTTGAGATTTTGGGTAGCATTGGATGTGCTCTAGCTCCAAAACTTTGTGGAGGGGCTAGAACACATGAGATCTCCAAGACCCAGAAATCGTTTGGAGAAATTCCACTCGGAACCTAAGTTATTCAAAATATTAATTATTTTAATGGAGACCTTAAGTCTAACTTAGGGAAACTATATAGTTAAAGTGAATTAATTTAGACATGTGAGTGAGAATGTTCTAAGTGACGTGGATTAAGTATTTTCTAATTTTAGTCGTGGATTAGAGATCAGATCACGGTCGTTGAATGTTCAACGAGAAAAGTATTAAATGAAGGCTTGGGGTCAATTGGAGAAGACACACAGAGTGCTAACACTTGAGCTAAGTCGAAATTTTGCGGCGCGGTTTGCTGAGAATTTTCGAGTGAGCTTGCAGTGCAGTGAGGGGCAGATCAGCAGTGGGATTCCAGGTCTGAGGTCGAGGATACATTGGCAGAGACGTAGATCTATTCCAGAGCAGCGCAGAGACCCAACAAGGGTGACGCAGGCCCAACCAGAGCAGCGCTGAGGCAACATAGGCTCAACCAGGGTGACGCGGGCCAAGTCAAAGTTGCACAGAGGCAGCGTAGGCTTAGCTAGGGTGACGCAAGCCCAGCCAGAGTTGTGCAGAGGCTCACGCAGAACCATAGGGCTGACGCAGTGCTGGGAAAGGCAGCTTTAGGGTTCCATTGTGCCAGAAAGGGCTTGTTTTCAGCAGATCCAAAAGGTGTGAAGTAGCCACACTAAAGGGTGACACAGTGACTATGTAGGCTCTTGTGAGGTTCTTCATCCTCAGCTGAATCAACCATTTTTTCTGTCTCCAAGAGATAGAGGTACATCTACCATGATTTTCTCTATTTGGGCAAGCCATGTTTGGTGCCCTTGATTGTATTCAAAATTCTGCATAATAATAAAACCCTCTTAGAGCTACTGCATCGGTTTTCGCGCATTGGGTTTTTCCACGGACATTTGTCCATAAAATATTGTGTCCTTTGTCACATGGGCTTTATTCTTCAGTACTTGATCTGTATGTATGTGTAGGCTACAGTAGTGTCTACTTTGATGTTTTATTTAATATTTCAGAAAAATAACTTGTTAATTAAATCAAACAAGTAGAAGTAAATCAGAATACTGTAGTAGGGTTTCTATAATTTGGATTCAGAAATTTTCACATGGTATCAGAGGTATTGCAGATTAGGGGGATTTGAAGCCTCAATAAAGGGACGAAGGCTGTTGTTGCAGGAAGGCAGCAAAAACAACAAAGATCCAGAAAGAGGCAACACAACACCTGAGGGACAACGCAGGGATGGCGCAGATCCTTTCTAGCTCACGCAAAGCTAACGTAGAGGTTGATGCAGGCCCAGAAGGGTGACACAAACTCTGTCTAGCTCACGCAGAGCTGATGTAGAGGCTGACGCGGGCCCAAGAGGGTGACACAGTGTGAGAGGCGGTGATGCTGTGCCAGTTGTCGTGGTTGGAGGTGCAGTTTTTTATCTTCGAAGTTGCTGGTGTGGAATTGTTTTTACCGGTGCAGAACAATGTCTAACATGGTTGACAAAGTAAGGGGAAACAATTCCTCAGCAGACTTTCTAGCCAAGAATTCTAAGATCCGATTAGTGGAGTGATTGGAGAGGGTTGATTCGACAGAATAGGTCGAGGATTTCCGAGAAGGAAATCACTGGTCAAAGGGAGCATATTCTCTAGAGGGTTTTCTATCGCCAAGAAACCCAGATCCAGTCTCTTGCTGAGAGCAAGTGTAGAAGAAGGGAGAAGAGCATCCGTTTCGACATCGTTGAGCAAAGATGGCCTCTCATGGATTGAGGGATCAAGACAGGTTAGATGAAGCATCTAACTTCTCCATCTGGAAGGCCAGAATCCTGTAATTCCTTGATGAATATCACATCAAAGATTAGGCCGAGAAGGTTGTGGTCGTTCCGGTTGATGTTGATCCGTTGAAGAAGTATGAGGAAGCGTAAGCAAGGGCCAAGCACTTGATAATGGAAGGTGTAAAGGATTGTGTTGTCCCACACATTATCGAGAAGAATACACCAAATGAGATGTGGATGAACTTGAACACATTATATCAAGGTACTTCTGTCCAGAGGAAGATACTTCTGGATAATCAGCTGCGACTATTTCAGATGCACAAGGGAGAGGAAATCGATCCCTTCCTCATTCGACTGGAGGCAATTCGAGATCAGTTGGTTGCTATGGGGGCAACTCCTGATGATGGTCTCATTGTGAGGACTACCCTAAATGCAATCACCGATGATTGAGAGACCTTTCTCCAGAGTATTTTGGGCAGAGCTCAACTTCCAAATTGGGAGGACATGTGGGCAACTCTTCGTCAAGAGGAGATCAGGAGGATGTCCAAGATGGGCAGCAACAACGGAGGAGGAGGAAGATGCAGATTTCGCATCTAAGGGACAATGACAACAACAAGGGAAGAAGAAAAAGGACCTCTCAAAGGTCCAATGCTTCAGATATGGCGAATTGGGACATTTCGCCAATACTTGTCCTCAGAAGAAGAAGGGCAAGGAAGAATTAGATTCCAAGGCTGTGACAGCCAAGGGGGATGATGGTAGTGATTATGATGTGGCCATGAGTGCTCATGTGCCTTGAGAGAAGAGGTGGGGCGACATTGATTTGTAGTTCTCTTGAACTGGAGATGTGGGGCATGATCCTTGAGGTACCCAAACTCTTGGATCACATACAAGCTACGGGAGCCCTTAAAGATAGTAGCAGGATGAATGGAGTTAGTTGGTGCAGAGGATCATGGAGACACTTTGGCAGTGCTAGGACACTGAAGATTGGAGCAGCGTAAAGGAAAGGCAGCAACAACGTAGAGGCTGATAGGATTTCAATAGCAAAGAGGCAATGCTTACATAATGTAGAGTAGCATATAATGCAAAGCTTCATAGGGTTAGCGCAGAGCAGCAGTAGAGGGTGCTTTAGTATCGAGATGCAGCTAAACTGACTTGTTTGTCATTATTTTGGGTGATGTCTTTCAGTTGCTTACTTCTCAACAACTGAGTTGCAGTACAACAGTTAGCAGTGCCAGTGCTATGGGCAGCATTTCAGAGGGAGTTGCAGTACAGATGAAGCAGTGACTGTGGCAGAGTCATGGGCAGCAGTACATAAGGCAGCAACGCAGTGGATGAGGGGCGACAGCCAAGCATCAACAACGCAGGGGACCGATGCCATGGATCAGAGTAAAGCTTATGGGTTAAAGTGTTGTTAGAGCACATTCCTCGCTAAGAGGGAGTGTTGATATTTTGGGTAGCATTGGATGTGCTCTAGCTCCAAAACGTTGTGGAGGGGCTAGAACACATGAGATCTCCAAGACCCAGAATTTTTTTGGAGAAATTGCACCTAGAACCTAAGTTATTCAAAATATTAATTATTTTAATGGAGACCCTAAGTCTAACTTAGGGAAATTAAATAATTAAAGTGAATTAATTTAGACATGTGGGTGAGAATGTTCTAAGTGACGTGGATCAAGTCTTTTCTAATCTTAGCCGTCGATTAGAGATCATATCACAACCATTGAATGTTCAACGAGAAAAGTATTAAAGGAAGGCTTGGAGTCAGTTGGAGAAGACACACAGAGTGGAAGCACGTGAGCTAAGTCGAAAATTTGGGGTGTGGTTTGCTGAGAATTTTCGAGTGAGCTTGTAGTGCAGTGGGATTCCAGATTCGAGGCCGAGGATACATTGGCAGAGATGCAGATCCATACCTGAGTAGCGCAGAGACCCAACAAGGGTGACGCAGGCCCATCCAGATCAACACAGAGGTATCGTAGGCTCAACCAGGGTGACGCAGGCCAAGCCAGAGCTGTGGAGGGGAAGCGTAGGCTCAGCCAAGGTGACACAGACCTGGCCAGAGCTACGCAGAGGCACACGCAGGGCCATAGGGCTGACGCAGTGTTGGGAAAGGCAACGTTGGGGTTCCAGTGGGCCAGAAAGGGCTCGTTTTCAACATATCCAGAAGGTGTGAAGGAACCACACTGAAAGGTGATGCAGTGACTGCGTAGGCACCTGTGAGGTTCTTCATCCTCAACTAAATCAGCCATATTTTCTATCTCCCAGAGATAGAGGTACATCTGTCGTGATTTTCTTTGTTTGGGCAAACCATGTATGGTGCCCTTGAATATATTTAGAATTCTGCATAATAATAAAACCCTCTAAGAGTTGCTGCATTGATTTTCCCGCATTCGGTTTTTCTGGGGACATTTGTCTGAAAAATATTGTGTCCTTTGTCATGTGGGATTTATTCTTCAATACTTGATCTGTATGTATGTGTAGGTTGCAGTAATGTTTACTTTGATGTTTTATTGAATATTTCAGAAAAATAACTTATTAATTAAATCAAACAAGTAGAAGTAAATTCGAATATTGCAGTAGGGTTTCTGTAATTTGGATTTAGAATTTTTCACATACATTACCTAATGCTAACAACTTTGCCAATCATTTCGCTTAATAATCTTGGTTGTCGTAATATCTATATCGTATTCATGTATTTTCAATACCTATTTTCCTCTTGTTCCCAAACAGTTTTGTTGTGATATTATATCTTTGACTAGAACATGAGGCACATATGCTATCACTTTAGAATACCGAACATAAGTTCTAAAATGCTTTAGTGACTTCATGAAATCATAGCCTTGTTTTTCCATGCTAGCATAATTAGCTCTGAATCCCTTAGTATTTTACTCATAAAGGCTATTGATTATTCCTATCCTTCATTATTTTGGAGCAACACATCTATGACGATATCATTAGAAGCAAGAAAAATATGGGCTTACCAATACCAAAGCATTCAAAATGGCTTCTTTGATTTGGTTTAATGTCGCGTGACCTTCATCGTCCCATTTGAAAACCACATCCTTCTTTAACAACTTGTTAAGGGGTTTGATAATTTATTCCATGTTCGAAATGAACCTCCTTGCAAAATTTACCTTTCTAAAGAAGGATCGCAATTCTTTCTTTGACTTTGGAAATTCAATGCTTTGAATAGCCTTAATCCTCTTAGGGTCCACTCTAACTCCATCGATTGATACATTGTGAACCACAAGCTTTCCTTGACCCACCTTAAGAACTGTCTTCTTAAGATTTAGAGAGATGACATACTTTCTACATGTTGCCACAAAATTTAGTTGGCCTTGTAAAGGGGTACCGAACAAGTCAATCATTAGACCAAGTCACAACAATAAGGTTGTAGCCCATCGTCACCACAACTAATACCCCTTTCTCTTTATGGATTTTCACCAATGGGAGGAGTATCGGTAGGTAGGTCAACTAATAGATATTCTAAGTTTGGAGTTTCAAGATAACGGAATAGCCCACTTAAGGATGGATCAACTTAAGAACAAGGTTCAAACTATGAGAAAGGGAAATTCACATCTCAAGTAGAGGCCAAATTGAGGCAATGTAAAACCTAGGGTTTGATTATATGTCGTGTTTTGGGATGATCTATGGTCAAGATGCCGATAAAAAGTTTTCAATTATGACTATTAGCAAATAAAGGCACATGAAACCTTCAACAAGCCCTCAAGTTGAAACTATTACCAAACTAGGGTTTTATCCTAGGGAAAAAAATTAGGACGAGAAATTGTGGATGAAAATGGAAAAAATGTCCACCAATGGGAATTATTTTGAGGAAATGACTACAACCCTTGATGTTGAGACCTTCCAAGACCAATAATTCCTCTTCTTAGCCAATTCACACTAAGCCCTAGTTGGGTCGCTTGGCCTTAAGAGGGTCGAATTAGAGAAGAGAGAGATAAACTTAATTTATGCATTAAAAAAAGTTGATCCCCCACTAGACAAGGCCATTGCCTTGTCCTTGGGTTGATGGAGTCTATGGTTGTTTAAGATTAGCTAGATATTGCAAAGGAGTAAGAATATGTTAATGCCCTGGCAGCAAAATCCTAACTATTATCTTTGTGAGGGGTCAAAGGCACTTGAGTGAGCTACAACATGAATTCACCAAGGGGATTATCATTCACATTTTATATATGAGTAATGCACACAATGAGCCTTTCTTGATTCTATGCATTTTATTTTCAACAAATTAGGGAAAAATAGAAAAACCTTAGATAACCATTGCATTCCATAGACTAGACATTAAATGAAAAAGTATGCAACAACAAAGCTGACTTACAAGATGAAATGTATGAATAATCCATCATTGATCCAATATAACTTCTCCAAAGACAAGAAAATAGCTCCAATATGCAAAATACTCCATATATCACATCTTTCCAAGATACAAGAGGTCAAAATTCTCCCAAGTAGGGCCGAAATTGTCAAAGTGATGATGATGAATTACAAAATGATCCTCTCCTCTATTTATAGGAGGACAAGACATAATTTAGCCAAAAATCCCCTAAACAACAAGTTAAATCACACCAATGCATTGGGGTACAATCTAGCCCACTAGATTTCAATATAAATGGTAGAAAGAGCCCAATCGTGTGAGTCGTGAGGCCCTCTAGGTTGACGTCATGCATGATAATTGCTCCATATGTCAATCGTTGAGGGTTTTAAGTCCCAAGTGTGGTGTAGAAGCCTATAAAAATCATATTTTGAGGGTTGGCCCTCAAATCTCTCTCAGTGACTCTCTGTGGTCCCAAAAATCCACTTGGGGCACCATAGAGGGGTCTCCTAGGTCTCCAACTATGACAAAGTGACCATCTCTGCTCCAACATTGAGTGCTTTCCAAGTGCTAATAGCCCTCCCAAGTCTCTAAAGGTGAGACCATCCTCATCTGGGCCCTGAATCAACTGCCATCCCTCATAAGGTGCTAAGGCCGGCTTGAGGGGCATGTTGGGTCTAGGTGTATCATCCTGAAGAATCATCAAATGTGGTGAAAAGTTGCAGAATATCCTAGGTGCGGAAGGTGCTCAGGGGTAGGTATGATGTGTTTTTGCTACTCGAATACCCAAGGCTATTAACACTTCCATGTGGATGTCAATAGACTTCATTGGGGCCTAGGTACTTGTGGGTAAGGTGGTCGAGTCATGGGCTGCTGAACCACTTGAAAATCACAACATAAAGTATAATGAAAGCAACCTGTCATCAGGTATAATAATCATTTTTGCATCTAAGTGAACCAAGCTTGAATGTAAAGAGCTATTCAATACTTGAAATAAGGTTTCCCTTCCAAACTGAGGGCCTTCAGTATGCAATGGTGCTTCCTCCCTAGGTAGGAGTGGCTAAAGGAAAACCCTATTAGGTTTTTTTAGACCCCAAGGGGAAGTAAAATTTCCTCAATCCACCCTCCAATCGATAGTTGCTAGTGAATAATAGAAATGGTATAGAGGGGACAAGACTTCATGGCCAAGTGTCATGGTCAAATGGAACAACATGTTGGGTATCCACACATCCTGAGTGTATAGATGTGAGGAGGGAGCAATTGTGGATGCATGAGTTACCAACTCAGCCTTTGTTTTTCCACCCCTTAAGGATGAGTCATTTCATTGCTCATCGGGGTTGGGACATGCAAGGGTTCCTTTTTATAATGTAATGGAGCAAGATGTGCTCAGGAACTAAGTGATGGCCATAATGAATGAGGTAGAGCTCATGCTAGGCTTTTGCCCACATGCCAATGCATATGTCTCGACCATCATTTGCGTTTTGATATTCTTTTTATTTTGTTTTGTTGATCAAAATTTATGCAAGAATGAAATTAAATACATATTTAAACAGAAACATGGAGCTACAGAGAAAAATGAACTTCAATTCATTAATAAAAAATACTGAAAATGGTTTACATGCAAAATGAAAATAAACTAGCTCGGACGATGGTTGCTATATTTGAGAAGATTTGTGTCAGCTACATGTCTTTAAATTGTGTTACAATGAGTCTTGGAGGTATTTTTATTATTGAGAAACAACAGAAAGCCCTAACATCCAAAAACCTAACCCCAGGAGATGAAGTGGAAAAAGTTTGTGGGCCCTGTTAGGGTTAGTTGGTACATCAACTTCCCAGGGTCGTAATTTTGGCATACGATCTTCGTTTGATGCGTACAAGACCTCATTAAAAATATTTATCCAAGGACAACGACTTTCAATTGCAGACCCCTATTGAATATTAGAGGCCTGCTCATTTTCCAAAAAAATGTTATTTAGGGCCTCAAAACGGATTTGGAAGTTTAGGACCTGAAAAACTAGAAAAAATAGTAAATTGTGCTCTAATTAAGGAAACTGAAAGAAATAATTTTCAGTGTCCAAGTGGAATAAGTAGGTGGCCACCAATATCCACCTGGATCAATCCTCCTCCCTTAGGGAGCAATGGTCCCCATTGCGTTGAGTGCCTCCATGAGATAGGGAAACTTCTACTGAACGTGGTCCCTGGTAAGCCACTTGCCTTGGTGCAGGAGCTAGATATCTTTGACAACCCGATCCAGTTGGATATTCTGTTGGAGAGTGTTTTTGATCTGTGTGTCCATAATTCGATCAGTTGTGGCTTGTTCCATGTAGTTTGGGTTGAGCTATATTGGTGTTAGTTGTTCGGAAATGTATGATATATCCAACAATGGCGTAAAGTCTGATCGAAGGCAGTCCACATTAAATATTGGGTGTAGGCCAAGGAATGGGGGAATGTTGAGCTCAAAATCATTGTCTTTCATAGCCTTGGTGATGGTGTAAGGCCCATATTAGAGTGGTCGGAGCTTTCGATAAGCTCCGGAAAGACGTTCTTTCTATAAATGCAACCAAACTTTGTCACTTACTTGAAACTTATGTGGCACCCAATGTTGATCATGTTGTTGTTTGCACTTGGCATTGGATTTATCTAATATGTCATGAACTTGCTGGAGAATTTGCTGGGTGCGTTCAATAAACCTAGTTGTTTTATTGGCATATAAACCTAGTTGTTCTATTAGAGCTTTTCCTGAAGATGAACCACGGTGGCTTGGTTCGAAACGTCGAATTTATAAAAAATGGATGTGATTGATCTAGAAAACATCTCTACACAAAACACTGATCGCAGAAGCCTCAAATCTACAATGTTTTATCAACCTTAGACTATACATGTGCAAATTTTGCCTGTATAGTCGCATGAGGCATGGAAACATCAACCAAACATAATGGTTGAAATATCAGACTCATTTGAAACTTATTAGAGGAAATTTTAGCTTAAAAGTGGCCTCCTAAGGAAAAATAATAAAATAATAGATATAAATTTTTAAGGGAAAAGAAGAAAACTACCTTTTTAATTGTATTTTTGGCTTATCTCTTTATAGGTTTATTCAAATTTCAAGTGTAGACATTCATTGGATGCAGAGTTAAATTATGCATCCAACGAGTACCCATTATGCATACTTTTGAGTAGACACACATTGATAAAAATTGAAGATACGTTAAAAAAGTATGTGCAACATGTTTTTTTAATGTATCTTCATTTTTTATCAATGTGGGTATTCTCAAAAGTATGCATAATGGGTATTCGTTGGATGCGAAATTTAATTCTGCATCCTCCAGTGTCCACACTTGAAATTTGAGTAAACCTATAAGGATATAGGCCAAAAATACAATTTAAAAAAAATTAGTTTTTCTTCTTTTCTCTCCAAAATATTTACATGTACCTCTTTTTAAATTTAAATGTGTTGAACCCTTAGTTAAACTGAGAGAGGGGGGGGGGGGCGGTGAATCAGTTTAACATATTCATGATCTTTTAAACTTTCTATTAAACCTTATTTACACCTTCATTTCATATCCAACTTAATATGTGAGTAATCTTAGAATGTGAGCAGCAAGTATTAATATAATATAACAGCAGACTTAATATGAGAGCAGCAGGTATTAAGCAGATGATATAAATCAGATCAACACATAAACATCATGCACAAAGACACCAGATATAAGTGGAAACCCATAAAGGGAGAAAACCACATCTTATTATTGTTGTGATGCAAAGGCAAGCTCCAACTCCCTCTCACCACTGATTTTCTGTAGGCACCGACCTACAGGAGGCCCCTACCTCAATTCTGCAAGCCACAACTTGCAAGGAAGCACCAACTCCTTCAATTTTTTGGCAGCACCAACCGCTGTCAGGCTCCAACCCCGCCCGCCCATAACCACCATCAAGCCGCAACTTCTGATAGGAAGCTCCAACTTCCTCAATTTATCAAACTGAATGTTTGCTGATTTACCTCAGATATCAGCTCTGTTTTGTAGCTTCTCTTTCTGCTCTTCTTCTCTTAATCTTCTCTGCCTCACACTTCTATATTCTGCCTTCTCTAGATTTACTCTCTCTCATCTCTATGTGCATATCAATGTGATATTATATATAGAGTTCCTCACATGACTGTTTGTATTTCATAAAGAATTTGGAGTCAACAGTCATGACTCTTTGGCTTCTGTCTTCTCATTTCTTTATCCAACTCATTTTTCAAATTATAACAATATGTACAAATTTCCATGCTACAGTGGAATTTTGTCTTTTCTTTAGGATACTTGCCTTTGCATCACAAAAAATATAAACAAAAATATTTACATTTTCAGTTATGCATTTCAATACCACTCAGCTCCTTTTCTGAACCTTGGCTTTACTGGATTTGTCTCTTCTGCTACTGTTGAGTGGCTGTTCTATATATCTTGGTTCACCTCTGTGTTTATTTATCTATTCATTGTACTTTAGTGCATTACCATCTCTGTTCTCGGGCTACATGTCTACATTCTCTATTCATACATGAGTTTAAGCATAATTTCTTGAAGCTCACATTACAATTTCAATTCATTTTTCTTTTGTACCATATTTCTGCCGCTGTCTCTAGTTCTTTCGTTCTTGCAGGCTCTTGTAATAAACCCAATTTTGAGGCTTTTGTAGTAAACCCAATCTTATTACATATATGTTTCGACTTTAGCACAATATATATCGTCACGTATGCATATTCCCGATTCAAACTATTAATAAACTGTAGCTTTTGTTGTGCGCCCATCATAAATATGGTCACTGTTATATAACCTTTAAAACATCAAATTATATTACATTCCCGGCTTAAATATATAATGCTTATTCGAATGTTCAGACCTTGGGAATTTTAAATATATATCTCAAGCTTTAAATCAATTGAGCCACTTATAACGTACCTTTGTTAAACCCATAGACCTTAACAACGCGCAATATAAATTAAACTGGGGCTCAACGCTAACAATCTACCACATCCAACGGCGGACATCACATCGCACGGCTTTTGATGATCCGACGGATATCGCTCGGGCAACTTGCACGGAAAATAACGCGCGATAGCGCGCCGTACCTTGGGTAACCTTCGCGCATCTATAGAAAGTGACCACCGTCAGATCGCTTCCCTCCAGATCGACAGCTTGTGTCAATATCGCTCCGCGTCTTTGGTCGATGATTAATGCACGATGGCGCGCAGTGGGAGGCGGTTTTCCGTGGGTCCACCTCGCCATGTGTCGAATGATCTATGGAATCGCTCCCAACTCCTCAAATACCGCCCACTGTGTAAAGGTGGTGCGATGAAAACCATAAACTGTCGTCACTGTTCATCTGGTCACGGTTCTGCTCTTCTACGCAGGGTTCCGGTCTTTTATTAACACATTGAGTTATGTTCATTTTCCATTGAATTTTATACGAAACTTCGACCTTGGTTTACAACATAAATCATTGCATGATCCACCTTTAATATTGGGTCCCACTCTAATTTCCTTTGATTGTTTAACTGGTCCATAGCGTTAATACCTTTGTAAAAGTTTCGGTAATTCATCGAATTACACTATAAAGTACTGAATTACACCTTTGGAAGTGGAACATTATAATAAAGCACTTGCATCGCATCGCATCGCATCTGCTCTGCCTATTCCTTTTGTGTTTCACCGATTGCGATATGCGATCGCACCGCATCGCATCGCATCGCAAACTTATCGCATCGCATCGCATCGCATCTTCATTACATCGCATCGCATCGCATCGCATCTGCCTATTCCTTTTGTGTTTCACCAATTGCGATATGCGATCGCACCGCATCGCAAATTTATCGCATCGCATCGCATCTTCATTACATCGCATCGTATCGCATTTTCATTACATCGCATTGGACTCCGCTGCCTCTACTTCATCTGTTGCTTCTGATTTATCTGATGCCTTTGTTTGCTATTTGCCTTGTTGCCTTTGCTGCCACTGTTTCCTGTCTAATGTTGCTTCTTTCGCCTGTCTCTGTCTTTGCTGCCTCCTTTGCCATCAATGACAACATTTCCAACAGTCTCCCCCTTTGGCATTGATGGCAATACACTTCCTATGTTTGCCTGAAAGGATCCTTTCTCCTGTTGCTTGCTCTTCTTACTGTTGTTTGATCTTCCTCCCCCTTTGACATCAATGGCAAGGGGTTCGAATTTTTAGTGAAGCTTCTATTCTCTGATGCTGTGTTTTTATCCTTTTTCAACATTTCATGCATTTCCAGGTTAAATTTCCTGACTTAGTGCGCTGCTGCTCCAAACTTTGGATTTGATACACGTTGGGTTCACTATTTTTCCGTGTTCAGTTCATGTCGGTTTCACCATTCTTCTTGTGCATCACTGACCCTTTTGCCTTTTTATTGATTATTTTATGTTGACTATATTATTACCATAATCCCTTTGATCCTGAGGACCTGTTTTCATGCTTCCCTTGCTGGTTGATCTTTCCCTGAGAATGATATTTTCGTTTCTGTTCTCCCCCTGAAACTGTGCTCTCTTCATATTAGAGAGTAGCATCTACAGATACTACCCCTAGTTTGTCTCTCAAATATTCAAATGGCTCTCTAGCAAGTGGTTTGGTAAATATATCTGTTGTCTGTTCTTTTGTTGGTACATACTCCAGTTTTACTATCTTCTAAGCCACTTGTTCTCGGAGGAAATGATACTTGATTGGGATATGTTTAGTTTTTGAGTGAAGCACAAGATTTTTAGATATACTTATAGCACTTGTATTATCACATTTAATTGAGATAGGTTCATTAATGCTTACCTTCATGTCTTGAAGAGTCTGCTTCATCCACATGACTTGTGTACAACATGCTGCTGCTGCTATATATTCTGCTTCTACTGTAGATAGAGAGATAGATGTTTGTTTCTTGCTTAACCATGCCACCAGACTTTCTCCTAGATAGAATGCACCTCCACTTGTGCTTTTTCTGTCATCCATACAGCTGGCCCAATCTGCATCTGTGTAGGCTGTCAAGGTGAAGCTTTTGCCTTTAGGATACCAAAGTCCATACTGTATTGTTCCTTGTAGATATCTAAATATTCTTTTGACTGCCAGAATATGGTTTTGTTTAGGTGCTGCTTGATATCTAGCCACTAGTCCTACTGCTAGCATGATGTCTGGTCTTGATGTTGTCAAGTACAGCAGGCTTCCTATGATGGATTTGTAGAGTTTTTTATCTATATCTGCAGACCCGTCATCAGCACACAGTTTGCATCCCGTGATCATGGGAGTTGACACAGGTTTACAATCCTCCATTTTGAATTTTTTCAACATTTCTTTTAAGTATTTTTCCTGTGAGATGAATGTACCTGTGTTCTTTTGCTGAATTTGAAGTCCTAAGTAGAAACTGAGCTCTCCAATCATAGACATCTCAAACTCTGTTTTCATCTCATCAGCAAACCCTTTTTCTAGTTCTTCTCTGTTGCTTCCAAACATAATGTCATCAACATATACTACAACAATCAGGAGTTCATTTTCATGGGCTTTTATGTACAGATTGTTGTCTACTCCACCTCTCTTAAAGCCTTGTTTTTGCAAATATTTATCCAGTCTTGAGTACCAAGCTCGAGGAGCCTGTTTCAGTCCATAAAGAGCCTTTTTAAGTCTGCATACAAAGTATTCTTTGTCTGTTAATGAGAAGCCTTCTGGTTGTTCCATGTAGACTTCTTCTTCTAAGTCTCCATTCAGAAACGCAGATTTTACATCCATTTGATATACTTTGAAGTTTTGGTAGCATGCAAAGGCCAGAAACATTCTGATGGCTTCCATTCTGGCTACAGGGGCAAATGTTCCATCGTAATCAAGTCCTTCGATTTGTGAATATCCTTTGCAAACCAGTCTGGCTTTATTCCTGATTACTTGTCCTTGCTCATTCATTTTGTCTTTGAATACCCATTTTGAACCAATGATATTTTTCTCAATTGGTCTAGGAAATAGTTCCCAGGTATTGTTCTTCTCAATTTGGTCCAATTCTTCATTCATTGCCTTTACCCAAGACTTGTCCTTGCTGGCTTCTTCGAATTTCTTTGGCTCTATTTGTGACAACATGGCTATGTATACCTCTTCAGTTTGTTTTGTTATATGCCTTCTTGTTTGGACCCCTACTCTCTTGTCTCCAATGATCTGATCTTCAGGCTGGTTCTTTTGAGTATATCTTGAGGGAGCTTTAGAACTCAGCTCTGTATCTTCTGTTGTCTTGCTTGTTTCCCCATCATCTTGGTTTTCTTCTTCATGGTTGTCTGATGGACTGCAGCAGTCTGTATCCCTTGTATTGTTTGGAAGTTCTTCATCAAATCTCGCATCAATGCTTTCTACTATTTTTCGAAGAGTCTTGTTGTAGCACCTGTACCCTTTGCTTTTGGATCCATATCCTAGAAATATTCCTTCATCTGCTCTTGCATCAAATTTTCCAAGATTTTCATCATTATTCTTTATGTAACACTTGCTACCAGAGATTCTGAAATGTTTGATTGAAGCTGGCTTTCCATGCCCCAGTTCGTAGGGAGTCTTGTCACTGCTTGGCCTTAAATGAGCTTTATTAAGGATATGTACTGCTGTGTGCACTGCTTCTGCCCAGAAGGTTGGAGCAATATTATTCTCTTGCATCATGGATCTGGCAATTTGTTGAACAGATCTGTTTTGTCTTTCTGCTACTCCATTCTGCTGATGTGTCCCTGCAATAGTAAATTGTTGTTTTATGCCATGTTCATTGCATAGGTCAGCAATGTCATAATCCGTGAATTCACCTCTTCTGTCTGATCTGATGCATTTCAGTTTGCATCCTGTCTGGTTTTCTGCTAAAGCTTTGAATATTTTGAATTTTTCCAGGGCTTCCGATTTATTCTTGAGAAATGCAACCCATGTCATTCTGGAGAAATCATCTATTATCAGCATGAAGTATGATTCTCCACTTGGCGTTTTAGTTCTTGCAGGTCCGCACAGGTCCATGTGCACAAGTTGTAGAGGTTTTCTTGTTGATAACTCATCTTTGGCCTTAAATGATGTACGGGTCTGTTTACCCAATTGACAAGATTTGCATACGGTATTAGAAGGCCTTTTTATTTCTGGCATGTCTTTGACTGCTTTATTTTTGCTCAGTCTGATGATATGATCGAAGCTGAGATGTCCCAATCTCCTATGCCATAACCATGAATCCTCAAGTTTGCTAAGATGGCATGCTTCATCTTTCTCTCTCACGATGTAAACATTGCTCTCTATTCGAACACCTTTGAGCAGAGTCTTACCTGTGGTGCTTGATCTGACTTCACAATCTTGTGCTCTAAAAAGAACTTCACAGCCTTTGTCACACATCTGACTAACACTTAGTAAATTTGCTTTTACAAAAATAATTTCTCTGTCAACCTTTTATTTTCCTTTAGTTGATTCTCCTTCATAGCCTATTCCAGTCTTTAGCATAGGGGATCTTTGAGCAACCAGAATTTCATTCAACTTACTAGAGCTTGTTGTTTGAGAAGAGTTTGTAACCACTTTCCTTTGAGCATTTTCTAATTTCTTCCTGAGACATACTACTTCTTCTTCCAAATTTTCTTGTTCTTGAGTTTTTTCTTTGATTTGCTTAAGTAACATGTCCTCTATCTTCTTGGCTTCTTCAAGCTCTATTTTTAGCTGCTTAAGGACTTTTGAATTCTGTTCTTCTCGTACATATTTGAGGAGAATGTCCTTTTGTTTTCTGCATTTCAGTTTGAGTCTATCAATCTCTTCTAGAGCACTCCTTAGCTCCCCCTCAAGGTCGACTTCCCCTTCTTCTTCTTCATCTTCTAGCAGGAGTCCTTCAAGTTCTTCTATGGCCATCAATAAGAATTCGGAGGTTCCTTCTTCACTTGAGGGTTCATCTGAATCTTCAGATGTACTGCTGTCTTGTTGAGCATAGAAGGATTTTCTGCTGAACTTCTTTCCTTTCTGCCAATTCTTTGATTTATTTTTCTCTGACTCTTGAGCCTGATTCCTTACTTTCTTGTGAGGACACTTAGCAGCATAGTGTCCCACTCTTCCACAGTTAAAGCATTTGAAGGGGAGTTTACCTTTGTATTTACCTGAGCCTCTATCCAATTTCTTGACAAAATTTGCCTCTTCTTCATCTGAGCAAGAGCATATGTCTCCCTCTTCTTCTTTCTTCTTTTCTATTTTAAAGGCTGCTTCCCTCGTACTTGGCTTCTTCTGTGGGAGCCTCATTTCATAGGCTGTTAGATTTCCAAGTAGTTGGTTCATGGTCAAGGTCTCCCAATCAGCTGTTTCTTCTATTGCAGACACCTTTGGATTAAACTTGGATGGAAGAGATCTTAGAATCTTTTGCACAATTATACTTTCTGGCATTTTTTCTCCAAGAGCTTTCATATTGTTAATAATTTCTGCAGCTTTTAGGAAGAAACTGGCAATGTCTTCATCATCATTCATTTTTAAGTTCTCAAACTGGGCTCTATAGACTTGAAGTTTGGCAGTGTTTACTTTCTTGTCTCCCTCATGTATGTTCTCAAGAGTATCCCATATTTCTTTGGCAGTGTCTTTGTGCATTACTTTAATAAACTCGGCTTCACACAATCCATTCAGGATGGCATTCATGGCTTTTGCATTAGCCACAAAATCTTGTTTTGTTTCTTTCTCTGTGTCAGTTGCCTTTGGGGCATATCCTAATTCCACAGCAGCCCAGACTTCTATACCTAGAGACATTATGTATGTCCTCATTCTGATTTTCCAGAAAGCGTAATTTTCACCAGTGAAGAAAGGGGCTTTATTGGTTGAGCATCCTTCTTTACTAGCCATCTTGGGAACCTAGGATCTCCTTTCAGTTGTTAGACTTGTACAAAGGAACTTGCTCTGATACCAATTGTTGAACCCTTAATTAAACTGAGAGGGGGGGGGGGGATCAGTTTAACACATTCATGATCTTTTAAACTTTCTATTAAACCTTATTTACACCTTCATTTCATATCCAACTTAATATGTGAGTAATCTTAGAATGTGAGCAACAAGTATTAATATAATATAACAGCAGACTTAATATGAGAGCAGCAGGTATTAAGCAGATGATATAAATCAGATCAACACATAAACATCATGCACAGAGACACCAGATATAAGTGGAAACCCATAAAGGGAGAAAACCATATCTTATTATTGTTGTGATGCAAAGGCAAGCTCCAACTCCCTCTCACCACTGTTTTTCTGCAGGCACCAACCTACAGGAGGCTCCTACCTCAATTCTGCAAGCTACAACTTGCAAGGAAGCACCAACTCCCTTCAATTTTCTGCAGGCACCAAACTACAGGAGGCTCCAACCTCAGTCAGCTACAACTAACAGCTATCAAGCTGCAACTTGATAGGGAAGCTCCAACTTCCTCAATTTATCAACCTGAATGTTTGCTGATTTACCTCAGATATCAGCTCTATTTTGTAGCTTGTCTTTCTGCTCTTCTTTTCTTAATCTTCTCTGCCTCACACTTCTATATTCTGCCTTCTCTAGATTTACTCTCTCTCACCTCTTTTTGTGCATATCAATGTGATATTATATATAGAGTTCCTCACATGACTGTTTTTATTTCACAAAGAATTTGGAGTGAACAGTCATGACTCTTTGGCTTCTGTCTTCTCATTCCTTTATCCAACTCATTTTTAAAATTATAACAATATGTACAAATTTCCATGCTACAGTGGAATTTTGTCTTTTCCTTAGGATACTTGCCTTTGCATCACAAACAATATAAAAAAAAATATTTACATTTTCAGTTATGCATTTCAATACCACTCAGCTCCTTTTCTGAACCTTGGCTTTACTGGATTTGTCTCTTCTGCTACTGTTGAGTGGCTGTTCTATATATCTTGGTTCACCTCTGTGTTTATTTATTTGTTCACTGTACTTGAGTGCATTACCATCTCTGTTCTCGGGCTACCTGTCTACATTCTCTATTCATACATGAGTTTAAGCATAATTGCTTGAAGCTCACATTACAATTTCAATTCATTTTTCTTTTGTACCATATTTCTGCCACTGTCTCTAGTTCTTTCGTTCTTGCAGGCTCTTGTAATAAACCCAATTTTCAGGCTTTTGTAGTAAACCCAATCTTATTACATATATGTTTCAACTTTAGCACAATATATATATCGTCACGTATGCATACTCCCGATTCAAACTATTAATAAACTGTAGCTTTTGTTTTGCGCCCATCATAAATATGGTCACTGTTATATAACCTTTAAAACATCAAATTATATTACATTCCCCGCTTAAATATATAATGCTTACTCGAATGTTCGGACATTGGGAATTTTGAATATATATCTCGAGCTTTAAATCAATTGAGCCACTTATAATGTACCTTTGTTAAACCCACAGACCTTAACAACGTGCAATATAAATTAAACTGGGGCCCAACGCTAACAATCTACCACATCCAACGACGGACATCACATCGCACGGCTTCTGATGATCCGACGGATATCGCTCGGGCAACTTGCACGGAAAATAACGCGCGATAGCACGTCGTACCTTGGGTAACCTTCGCGCATCTATAGCAAGTGACCACCGTCAGATCACTTCCCTCCAGATCGACGACTTGTGTCAATATCGCTCCGCATCTTTGGTCGATGATTAATGCGCGATGGCGCGCAGTGGGAGGCGGTTTTCCGTGGGTCCACCTCGCCACGTGTCGAATGATCTATGGAATCGCTCCCAACTCCTCAAATACCGCCCACCGTGTAAAGGTGGTGCGATGAAAACCATAAACTGCCATCACTGTTCATCTCGTCACGGTTCCGCTCTTCTACACAGGGTTCCGGTCTTTTATTAACACATTGAGCTATGTTCATTTTCCATTGAATTTTATACGAAACTCTGACCTTGGTTTACAACATAAACCATTGCATGATCCACCTTTAATATTGGGTCCCACTCTAATTTCCTTTGATTGTTTAACTGGTCCATAGCGTTAATACCTTTGTAAAAGTTTCGGCAATACATCGAATTACACTATAAAGTACTAAATTACACCTTTGGAAGTGGAACATTATAATAAAGCACTTGCATCGCATCTGCTCTGCCTATTCCTTTTGTGTTTCACCGATTTCGATATGCGATCGAACCGCATCGCATCGCATCGCAAACTTATCGCATCGCATCGCATCTTCATTACATCGCATCACATCGCATCTTCTCTTCCTATTCCTTTTGTGTTTCACCGATTGTGATATGTGATCGCACCGCATCACATCGCATCGCAAATTTATCGCATCGCATCGCATCTTCATTACATCACATCGCATCGCATTTTCATTACATCGCATCGCATCGCATTGGACTCCGCTGCCTCTGCTTCATTTGTTGCTTCTGATTTATCTGATGCCTTTGTTTGCTATCTGCCTTGCTGCCTTTGCTACCTCTGTTTCCTGTCTAATGCTGCTTCTTTCGCCTGTCTCTGTCTTTGCTGCCTCCTTTGCCATCAATGACAACATTTCCAACAAAATGATTTTGATTGGTTTACATATTATGACATGGAAATTACGTGAAAAAATTATGGACACTTTTAGGCTAAAAATTCCTCTAATGGGGACTACAACAAGTCAAGATATGGAGAGCTCTGTTATAATTATGTTGCACATAGGAAAGGCTCTCATTCCAGGTTCATGGATGCTTGGAGTTATACATGCATAGTATGTGCACTATGATAATGTTGACGACCTTTATCTAGCCATAAGTATGGGGACGAAATGCAGTCGACTTGGTGAGCTTGGTGTCCAATAATGACTAGAGGCCCCACCAAAATTTGTTCAGGGACCTGTTATCCCGATCTGCTATAATGGTCTACGAGATCCCAAAATGTTACCACACTCGTTCAAAGAAGACTTTGGCAGTGTCCTCTGCTGTGATACTCTTCTTGCAACCTTCAAATATAGCCATCTTATAAAATATATAAATGAGCACAAATACACAGTCATTACCATGTTTGGTACAAGGGAGGCTAGACATATAGTCCATGGAGATAGATTCCCAAGGTTGGTTGGGATTAGGAAGAGGAGTGTACAAGCTTTGCTTCTTAATTTTTGGCTTGGTGTTGGCACATGAAATGTGAGATTTGATATATTTTCCAACATCCTGTCAAATTTTTGGCCAATAAAAATACTTTTGTAGTACGACGACAGTTTTCTCCACACCAAAGTGTCCCGCGACCCAATTATAGTGCGCCTCACAAATCAACTTTCCATGGTCGCTTGAAAGAACAAAAAGGTGGCCCAGGTAGCATAATAATGTGTCTTGGAGGTGGAACTCTAGAATTTGCTTGCCATCCACTAGAATCTTATGTGTGGTGGAAAAATTTGGATCCCATTTGTACAATTGCGGCCATCTCGAGGTCTCATGGTCACAAGAGTTGAGAACAATAGTCAGTGTTGCAACTGGGGGTCAACTGAGGCAATCTGCAACATGATTGTTGCTTCCCTTCTTGTATTTAATGTTCAAATGGAATTGTTGCATATATGTGGACCACTTATGATGGCAATAATTATGCAACTTCCCTTATGTATGTATAAACTGAAGAGATCAGTGATCTTTGTGGATGATCATCTCCTTCCCCAGAATGTAATGTTTCCATTTTCAACAAGTTTGCATGATGAAATACATATTTTTATCATAGGTAGGGTATTTCCAAATTGTATCAGAAAGTGTCTCACTGTGATAGGTCGCTGAATTCCCTTGCTAGGAGAGAACTACACCAATATCATAGTCGGAGGCGTCTGTCTAAATTTCAAATGGTTGTTGTAGATCTAGTAATGTGAGTATTGGTGCAAACAAAAGGTGGTGCTTCAGCTCAATGGACACCTTTTGTTGGGACTTAGACCAGAAAAACATTTCTTTCGCTTCGCCCTTGGTAACTTGACTAAAAGGCCAAGTGATATGAGAGAATTTCAGTGTGAACCTTCCATAAAAATTGATAAGGCCCAAAAAGTTGCGAAGCTATGTTAGAGTGGTTGGAGCTAGTCAATCCAAAATGATTTGGATCTTAGATGGATCCACTTGCACGCCTTTCGCATCAAAGACGTCATCTAGATATTGGACATGTCTCATGACAAAGGTGCATTTCTCTAAGTTGGTTCATAGTTTGTGTTGTCACGGGGTTGGAAGGACCTGTCGAATGTGTTGCAAGTGCTCTTCCCAAATCTTACTAAATGTGAGGATATCGTCCAGATATACAACCACGAAGGATTTAGTGAAGGGAAACAAGATGTCATCCATCAACCTCATAAAATTTTCAAGGGAATTTGTTAACCTGGAAGGCATGACCAACCTCTCAAAAAGGCCCTCCTTGGATTTGAAGGTGCTCTTCCATACATTTGTGGGTTCTATTGGAACCTGGTGATAGTAAGACTTCAAATTGATCTTGTTGAAGTACTCATCCTCCTTGAGTTGGTCAAGAACTTCATCAATCTGTGGGATTGGATACCTGTTCCTAATAATGATTTTGTTTAGTGCATGATAATCAATGCAGAGTCTCTAGGTCCCATCCTTCTTTTGTACAAGTACAATCAAACTCCCATAAGCTGAGGAAATTGATCAAATGTGCCATTTTTGCAGCAACTCTTGGATCCGTCGCTTGAGTTATTCATTTTCCATAATCATTAGGGGAATTTTGAGGTCTAAAATGGGCCTCCTAAGGAAAATGTACAATCAAAATTCACTTTATGAGAACCAATTACATTTTAGGGGATGACATTATCTGTAATGGTTGAGGTGGCATTGCTTGAGTTAAAGGTACTTACTTGTCACATTCTCAATGGTGGATAAAAACTCATGGTTAAACATGGTAGTGCTCTAAGTACTTTTAAAGTCAAAGTAAAGTATTCATAATAAATGTTATTTCATACTTTTTGAATAAAAATATATTATTGTTATTTCATATTTCTTGAAAGAAACAATGCATATCCCTATACATTTATTATATTATATTATATTGTTTTTATATAGTATATTAATTACATGTTATTATACAATTTAAATAATATAAATTTTAATTAATAGCATATAATATAATTAAGAATTTATAAATTTTTATTTTTATTTTATTTTAAGTTATTTAAGTACAAAGGAAAAATGCATTAGTTGTTCAATGATAATGAATTTTTCTTGAAAAGTTCATTCTTATTTATAGTCACATCAATACAATTTTTTTATTAATTTATTTTGGTACAACTTTTGAATTGAATTTAACTATGGTTACATAGATAGTGGTGCAAAAAGTGAATTGCAAATTCATAAATATTATTTTATTGGTTTAGCTATTATTTTGTTATTTCCTTAGGAGGCCCATTTTAGACCTCAAAATTCCCCTAATGAGAGTGACGATATATTGTCCCATTTGGTAGAGGTGTTCCGGGAGTCAAATCGATCAAATTATTTACCTGACAGTGCAAAGGTACCTCTATGGGTGAGGAGAAGATGTCATTGTATTCTTCCACTACCTTATCCACCTACTTCTGCTGCGTGGAGGAACCCTTCCTAGGGGCCATGGATGTGGCCACAATCTTCCCTTTAATTTGAGAGCAAATCAGAAAGAAAACAAATTTTACTACGTTGCTTGACAGAGATCAAAGAGATGGAGGTAGGTGGAGCTACCTTTGGTATCCTATATAACTTATTGCCCAAAGTAATAATAACAATGTGAGTTTTGGACTCATACACAACATGATGCTTCCACAAGTATGGTTGGCCTAATAACACATCACAAACTTCAAGAGTCTAACACCCTCCTACCACACCTACCCAATTTTACCAGTCCACCAGGGTAAATATGTGACAAAGAGTTACTATGATATGAATCAACCTCTTATATCACCTTAAGCAAGTGGAATCGACAAAACAAAACCTTACTGACCTTCGTGAGGTGCTACAAGATCTCGAAGGGATAAAACACCCTTCTAGGTGTCCAAGCCCTTAGTTAACTTGCCTTTTCATTGATCTGGACTCTCAGTCGCATGCACAAGGCTGCATCCATGTGACTATAGACCTCCAGTCACATGAATAACCACTGCAAGGTTGCGACTACAGTGTTTTTCAATCAGTTCTGTGCTTGAGACCACGAAATTTGAGCCACTTTTTCAGGGCTAGAATCCAAACCATTGGCAAAAAATTGATGAGACTTTCCAAAACAATAAATGACACAAAGACAAAGCTTCTAACACAAAACTTGATCAAGGACTTGGCCTAACCAAGCCTAACCATGACAAACATTTCATCAAATACATCAAGAACATGAAATGTACAGGTCACAAATACACATCTAAACATAGGGATCTCATACTTATCTTAGAATCATTAAGAATGTATTATGCCCTCTCATAATAGCTGCAGTATCATCTATTAGGTCATGCATTCATTAACATTTCATTTACTAATCAAAACATTATGAAATACATAACTTAATTATGTCACAAAATCATGCTTATAACCAACATATAACCAGAATAATAACAATGATAGATCAACCATTAAAGCCACATAATCACAAGTATAAATACTTGTCAAACACAAGAGAAAAAGAACTCTGATTAACATATGAAAAATCCAACCAAGTCAAAGACTTCCATATACCACCTAACCATAGATTGGGCTGAACCAAGTCTTTCTTTCAGCCAATCACCCTTGTGCCATATTCCAAGCATGAATGTGGGACTCACAACAAAACCAGCCATGCTTCTCAGGATTTACCACATATCCCACCAAACCGGTTAGAGATTTCTAGGCCTGAAGCAAGCACCAATACAACCATGCTCTATAGTACATCCCGCCAAGGGATTCCTAGGCCAAAACATGAAAATATACTTCCAGGCTTTACCACAATCCCACCATACACCGATCTAGGGATCACTAGGCCTATACAAGCATGGATGCCTCTAAATATATCCACTTAAACTATGAGGAATTTTTGTTGTCTCCACCCTCTAGGCTTTATCGTATATCCCTTCATTTACCGGTCAATAATTCCTAAGCCCAATGAAGGTATATACCACCAGGATTTACCACAATTCCACCTTTACTGGTCCAGGGATTCCTAGGCCTTGTGATTATTCCTGAGACCACCCCACTCAGTTTCAAAACCATCGGGCAATCCAACTCAACCAAGTAAGAGAAGACCCCATCACACCATGGCTATCTAGAAATGGAAAAGCAAGGTTGAAAACCACTATCACACCTAGAAAAACCCATTACAATGACAACAAGGGAACCAAATACACACATGCATGTACCATACATGCAAAAACTAACAAGGAAAACAAACATGCAACTCAGTACCTTCAAGTAATCTCGTTGTAGCAACTTGATCCAACTCTTCCTTGCTTAATATTTGCTTTCCTTTGTATTTCCTTTACTTTCCTTTGTCCAATGCTAGAGTGCTCCATGGAAACTCTAAATGTCCAAGAGTATGAGAGAGAATAGAAGAGAGAGCTCCAAACTAAAACTGAAAGAAAACTATGAACAAATCCTCATAAACCTTTTTATCACTGAGACCTCTATTTTCTTCATTTTCCATTATTTTCCTTGAATTTCCTCCTCACATGCAACCTATGACCTTTCACCTTCCTTTTCTCCTAATTTCCTTTATTTTCATAAATAAAATTCCAATAAATGCCACTTTTCATTTCCAAAGCCTTGTCCTTTTCCAATTCCAATTTCCCTAAGCCATAATAAACGAAATGAACACCCGGTGGGATTTTTTCCCAACATTCAGCTTGGAATATGTGTCCCGTGACCTTGGTATTGCTTTTCCTTTATTATTTATTACATGAACTTTTAACCCAACGTTGTTACAAACCCTCCCCCTTAGGGAAACACGATCCTCGGTGTTCAATGATACCTACAACTAGAAAACCATTGTAAGCCAAAACATGCTGCCCATGGAGATTTATAACTTAACTCGATGCAGTATTTACAATGAACAAATTGTTGAAAATCAACCAACATGAAAAACATAACAAAATTATGCCCATACCGCTTATTGGAGCTTTATAATACAACTCGTTGTAGCATTTACATATATATACATATATACATATACCAAAATTGATTTTCCTCAACTGACAGAAAATGAAGGATACATAGCCTACATCTGATCAACCACCTCCCATGTAGCTTCATCGGGCCCAAAGTGCTTCCATTGTACTTTAACCTGCTCAATTACTCAATTTCGGAGAATGAACATATTTCTCTACAAAATACACTGAGGTTCTGGCTGGAATTCTCCTTCTGGTTCCACCTGCAATACAAACCAATCAATAACATGATCAACATCATTTACATATCTTTTAAGTGATGAAACATGGAAAACATCATGGACTTTCACTATCGGAGGCAGCACAAGTTTGTAGGCCACTGGTCCAATCCTCTCAAGGAGATCGAAAGACCCATAATAGCAAGGTGCCAGTGTCGCACATGACCCAATCCTCAAGGAGTTATTCTTGGTTTGATGTGAAAGTACACATGCTCTCGAACCTGTGTGGATCTGCATAATTTTTCTACCTATCTTGTGCTTCTTTTAAATTCTTCTTGATAACCTGCATTTCTTGTTCCATTTTTGCCAAAATATCTGGTCCTATCAACACCTTATTCGCTGGATCACTCCAACTGATGGGATTATTACAACTTCGTCCTTAGAGTGTCTCAAAAAAACTCATCCTCGGTGACTCTTGATACCCATTGTTGTAATAAAACTCAACCATTGGAAGATACTCTTCCCATTTCCATTGTTGATGCATCACATACATCCTCAACATGTCCTCCAAAGTCCTATTGACCCTCTCTGCTTATGCATCTGTGAGTGGATGATAAGTTGTGTTGAAGGCCAAATATGTATCCAAACCTACAAATAACTCTTTCCAAAACCTAGAAGTGAACTTAGCATCCTTATCTGATACAATCTTCTTCGGTACACCATGCAACCTCAATATATCTCTGATGAAGGCATGTGCTACGTCACTAGCTGAATATGTGCGTTTCACCAAAATGAAACATGTTACCTTTGTCAAGTTTTCCACCAGAACCATGATGGAGTCATGCTATCTAGATGTCCTCGGCAATCCCATAACAAAATCCATGGAAATGACCTCACATTTCCATTCTGGAATCAGAATTAGTTGTAGTAGACCACCTAGATGTTCACACTCTGCCTTTACCCATTTACAATCCAAATATCTAGCCACAAACTCTGCCACTTCCTTCTTCAAATTCAGCCAATAGTAGAATTTATTCATAGATGTTAATGTTTTCTGATATCCTGGATGACCTAAAGATAACTTAACATGAAATTCCCTCAAGATAATTTTCTTGAGCTCATTGTTGTCCGACACATATATCATGTCTTTAATATGACCAAACCATCTATCGTGAGATGATAATCCACTTCCTGTTCACTTGTACCTTGTTGTAACCTGTGCCTAAGCTCCCTGTACCTTTCATCCTATTGTTCTGCCTATAAGATATTAACCTATAAATTTGTCCCATATGAACTCATAGTTGCTATGTGATTCACATGTACTCTTGTGCTAAGAGTATCTGCAAACTTTTTCTCTTTACCTTAATATATATGATGTTGAAGTCAAACTCATTGGTCTTTGTCAATCATCTAGCTTGCCTAACATTCAGATTCGGTTGGTCAAATAGGTATCTCAATCCATTGTGATCACTCATTAAGATGAATCACATGCCAAGAAGATAGTGTATCCACATCTTCAAAGCATGGATGATCGCTACTAACTCAAGATCATGTGTCGCATATTTTTTCTCGCGCTCATTCAATTTCCTTGACTCATAACATATCACTTGTCCCTCCTTCATCAATACTCCACCAAGACCTCTCTTGCAGGAATATGTGCATACTACAAACTCTTTATCCAGTTCTGCAATCTTTAAAACTGGAGCATTTGTAAGAAACCTCCTCAAAACTCGCTGCACATTCCTCTGCCCATTCAAATTTCTTTCCTTTCCTCTACAATTATGTGATAGGATAGGAAATTTGTGTTTGCTTGAAGGGGTCCTGGCCTAGGTTTAGAGTTATTTGTGCACCAACAAAACCATCTATTACTTCTCCTTTCATAAATGGCATCAGCGTAGATCGCAGTCTCACCCAAGGCAATATTGGGGGATGTCAGAACTAGGTTTCTACATACAAAGTTATAATGGAGTTTGGATCTACTGCTAAACTTCTATTTATGCTTATTATGAAATGTGCGGATGTATCTATCTAATTTAACAACTTATACGTCATTCATCAATGGTTATTTGTGTGCATTGTGTCGTTATCATCAAAACACAACATAAAGCATATAAACAAATTCGCAATACATATAATGAACAGATTCACACATGTAAGCACAAAGATGCCTTCAAAACTCTTTCTATTTATTATGATAAGTCTCTTCATCACGTACACTTATTTGACCTGCACACACAATTGCAGGTGGTTTGCACACAAAGTTGTCGACTCTTCAAGGCCTCTGTGCACACAGATGCAGAGCCTTCCCTTAGGCCCAAAATAGACTTAGAAACAAATATTCAACAGTTAATGCTCATCAACAATTCATGCTACAGACTACTTTGACACAACATTACATATGTTTTAATAGAATTTACATCGACTCAAAACCATGGTGCACATACCATGGGTGGACACAATAATACACTAAAACCCAAAAAAAATTACAAAATAAGGGGCTTCGACCCACCACGAAGCCCCTAAACTTCATGCAGTAGATATAGCTTCATTGTTCTGCACACTTTGCTCCTCAAGTTGTGGATTCCTTTGACCCAAAATGACCCAAATTGGCCCCCAATACTCACATGTAACTCGTCCTGAGTCACTCAACTGGTGCGCCCCAAATCTTATCTGCAATGTTGTTGTAGGTTGTATTCAATCGTTGAATCATCTCTGCAAATTTCTTCTCTTCTTTGTGCACTTCCTCTAATAACTTCTCTATCACCGGCCTGGCTATCCTCTAAAGCACGTCTTTCTACCTTTGCCGCATCTCCTTAAGATTTCCATCTATTGTCTGAGACAACTTAATGTCCTCATCATGCCATGGTTGAGTCCTAATTGTTATCAAATGTTATTTCCTTCACAGATCCTTGATCTGGATTTGTATATTTTTCTCTTATGTGCTCCAAGCAAGCCGCTGCATAGGTGCTAAGGTCCTCACAGTTGCCCAGATCTCGTCTAATTGCATCTGAAATACTAGCACCTCATCTTCAATTTTCAGAATGTTTGGATCCTCCTACAACAAGGTACAAATATCCATGGTGTCATCTAACAACTTTCCACGGTCCTTTACTATGGTGGAGATACCTTCCAATGCAATTTTAAGGTCCACTTCCCTCTGCTCTCGTACCTTCAGCAGTGTGGTTGGCTACAGCCTAAGTTGAAGCTCAACGATATGTACCTGGTTCTCAAACTTGAGCTTCTCCATGTTGTTATTTGACTCCTTGATTGTGAGGGCGAGCTTCACAACCTTATATGTTGGGGCTTCCTCTGCATGGACCTTGATGTCTAGAATCTCGCTGCAAGTCTTTCCTATGGCATCCTCTAGCTGCTTGTGTTGTTGTCGCTCCTTTCCCCTCTCCTTGATGACCTGATCGAGTTCCTTCATTATAGTTGTGTTGTCCTGTTCCACCTGCCTAGTTATTTGTAAGGCGTGTTGTTAACACCCCTTCAGCTCATTTGTGACACTCTGGTGGAAGTCGTGCAGTGTCTATGTGGGCATCGCAACAATATTCAATTTGATGATATCCCAACCCTTCGCTCGCTCTCGATCCTCTGCAACCTCGAACTGTAGTGCTCCTTTAGATACCTGCAAAATCTGAACACCAAAATTTGTTTCCAATCGAAGCTCTGGTTATGCCTCCTAGATCGACTGTGTTGATTGAATGGCTAGTTGTTCCTGTGGTATTTTTTGTGCCACACCTTAAGCTCTTGCATTCCGTGTTGCACCTCTTTCAGTAATGCTTTATACTGATCTTCAATCTAGTTCAATGTATATTTTGTGATATGCAACACCTTACCACCAATTTCATCAATGTCCCCTTTAGTGAGGGTCATTGGCTCTGCACGCGTGGATCTATCTACCTTGTGCTTCTTCTGCACAACTGACGTAGATGTTGTTGGTAACCTTTTATTCACAATAAATGGGGAATCCTCTCGTTCGTCTTCGCTTGGAGGGTCTTGGTCACCTTACTTTTGCTTTATTCCTTCGGATTCCTCTCCATCCTTCTCTGTTTCTTTATATGCGTCTTTCCCAGCTTCTGTATCTTTTCCACTGGTATTTGCATGTTCTGTCTCAGTGCCCCCATTGGGTGGAGCCAACCAGTCTATTGGCTATTTCCTTGTGACTTGCACAATGTCAAGTTCGGTGACCAAGTATGGAAAAGGGTACCATACTTCTTCTGGATCCTATCGCGCCTTGATGTATATTCTGTGAAAATAGGCTTTGAAGTCTGCAATTCGCCCATAATCCACAAATAAAGTAGGTGACAGCCTGGGACGTTGACTCACCATTGTGCTCAACTCCATCTCCATTAACACCAAGAAAGTTTTATTGTCCATTGCACGCTTCGGTTCCTTAGAAAACCAAAGCGATGCATACCTCGTAGCCTCGCACACATCTGGCTCAACAATAGGGAACTATGACTCTTTTGGTTCCTTCTAAGCCATCATTGCAATGATCAACAACAACCATGCATAATGGAATGTCTTCCCTTGTTCTTGCGCTTCAAGGCAGTCATCTAAAAATTCTTTTCATAAGTAACTGACCCAGTTAAACAAGACCCCCTTACTGCACTATGTGGCCAAAGAGACCACAACTGCTGGCACTTTGTATGGTCTTCATTTGCACATTTTTTTCCCCACAAGTATGTGTACGGCGAAGCACACCACTTGGTCATTGATAGAACTGATATCGTAGCCCCTTGACTTATTGATCAACCCATATTGTGTCTTCATGTCATCAGCGACTGCCTTATCCTGACTCTTACCCACAAAATCTTTAGCGGGGTTCTTTCACTGGTATGGTAGTGTGGTTATTTGTCTAATTAGCATCTCATCTATTGGTATCCTCTGTCCTAGCCAGAGGGATCTGTCATGCACCAAAGAAAGTAGCTAGTGAACACAAATGGTGTTGATATTACTTCGCTTGAAGTGTGGAATGCTCAAAAAATTTAACAGTCATGCGCTCTGCGATCCTTTAGCCCACTAGTGTGGCTCCAATATGGTAGCTTTAATCTCTAGGTAATAAACCTGATGTAGGTATCTACTAGGCTCAAATTGTGGATACTTGCTTCGATCATTAAAATCCCAGTCCTCCATCTTCACTCGTGGCACTTTCACTAATGGTTCTCCTTAAAAAGGTACATCTTCGAGCAGCAGTGGTGTGAATACACCAGACTTCACATTATCAAGGTCTTTCACCTTCTTAGCACCTGGTTTCTTGGCATTATATATGGTGGTAGCCTAGAGATAGATTCTAAATACTTTTATTCCATGTCCTATGGTATATCTACTTCTGGAACCTCAGTTTCTTCCTCGCTGTCCTGAATCACCATTGGTTTCTTCTGTTTCTTATCCTGTCGTTTCTTGGTACTCTGTTCCTTGGAAATTTTCTTTCGTCGCAATTGTCTAATTTCGGGGGTCACAGCTGGTCTCTTTACCTTCTTTTTCTTTGGTTGTGCTTCTTTTGTGGTTGGCTGCTTCTGTGGCAACCGTGGGCCTGTGACATTCAGTGTTGTAGATTCCATGACTTCTGCTAGTCTCTTCCTTATGAATCCCCTATAAATATCATCAAAACCTCTGTCATACATACAATGAATAGCTTTATTCTCACTTAGGCACAAATTCACAATTCGAATTCCTAGGAAGAAAAGTGTCAAAATGTGGAGCAGGACCTTTCTTTTATACCAAATTTGAATTTCGTACCTCATGATTTTCTTCATATTTGGCTCATTTAAGGCAGATATGGCGCTATATTTGACCAATTATGCTCAATAAATGCGCTTTCCCCACTCCTTTTAACGAAAATTTCCCTTTCACGTCAACTTTTTCCTTCCAATGGTCATATTTCTGGTGAACTTCGACGACCCTTCCCATGTGTCGTAGAAATTCCACCCTCGATTCAGTTTCGTTAGACTTTTACATACCCTTGAAGATCGTGCCGTGATATTCCTTCTATGCAACTCTTTCGGACTACGCCATACTTCTGACTATTGCGCAATGCTATTCCTTTTGACGAAGCCCCTTTATATAGACTATTATATAGTCCAATGCCCACTTTAAACTGCAAGTGGCACTAAGACTTTCCCCTCAATTATTTCAGTGTGAATCCCCAAGGACAGAGTCGTCCCTGTATATCTGCAATATGCTACCATTCACTCGTCCTCGCTCAGCTGACCATCCAACTTCGCAAGCTGAACTGTGCCTCCATCAGAGATGTTCCTAATGATATATGGTCCCAATGTGTTTGAAACTTTCCTGGAAACCTCACAAACTTGATATCATACAACAGTAAAAGGTATTCTTCCTGGAATGTCTTTTTCTTGATATTCTTGTCATGCCAAGCTTTCTCCCTTGCTTTTTTCACTTACTAATGATAACCTGAAATAAACATATCTTCTTCAAGAGCAAGCAATTGCTCCATCCTTTCTTCCATTGTATTGCGGTCGACCATGTCTGTGAATGTTGTGATTCTTAAACTTGGCACAATGTACTTCATAGGCATGATTGCTTCTTTTCCATAGACCAACCTAAAAGTTTTCTACCCTGTGAGCTTCTTGCATGTTGTTCTTTATGCCCATAACACCAGTGTAATTCTCAGGTGCCAGTAATTTTTGTTAACATTTCACACTTTTGTGAGTGCGTTCTCCATAATCTTATTGAAAGTTTCAACTGTCCAATTTTCCTGAGGATGGTATGGTGTAATTTTATGATGGTACACTTGAAATTCTTCAGTCAATGCCTTAATAGTCTTATGTAGAAAATGTGAACCCCTGTCACTCATTGAGATCTTTGGATACCCAAATCTGGACAAAATATACTCAAATATGAACTTCACAGTAGTATCTGCGCTGTAATCCTTCACTGGTTGAGCTTTGGCCCATCTCGTCAAATAGTCAGTTACAGTGATTATATACCTTGTGTCGGTCTTCTTTCCTGGTGGGTTAATAGGTCCAACAAAGTCAATCCCCCACTTATCAAATTCCTACAAAGTTACTTGATTCAATGGAATTTCATCCTCCTAGATGGCCTTCCTGTTCTTTGATATGCATCGCAAGCTCTACAAAACTCCTTTGCATCCTTATGCACTATGGGACACCATAATACAACTCTCAAAATATTCTACACAGTGGCCTTTCCTATATAACGTCCTCTTGCAACTCCTCCATGAGCTTCTGTCAAAATACTCTGCCTTTCATGCTCAAATACATATTTGTGCAGTATTTCATCTGGTCCCATTTTGTACAAATTTCCTGCAATCAACAAAAAATTAGCTACCTTGACTACCAATTCCTCCTTTTGTTGTGTGGTGTACTCTGCTGGTGTCATCCCTGTGGTTAAAAATTGAATAATATCCCCGAAGTTATCATCTGCGACCCTGATTCGGAATTACTACATCGCATCCGGTAAGTTATCCTCAATTCTTGTCAGTTCCTCTCCTATTTCTATCCTTGACAGATGACCAGGCACAACATTCAATCTTCCTGGCTTGAATACAACTTCAAAGTCATTATCTTGAAACAATAACAACCATCGGTAGATATTTCCTCCTAAAACAGGCTTATTCACTGAATACTTCAGTGCGGAGTGATCAGTGAACATCTTGAAGTGCACTCCCAACACAAAATTCTTGAACTTCTGTAATACATAAACCATAGCCAACCCTTCTCTTTTTGTCGTATAATGGTTCTTCTTTGTCTTGGACAGTTTTCTGCATGCGAAAGCTATGGGGTGATCAATTTATCCTTCTCCTGGTTGTGCCAATACTATACCCAATGCTACGCAAGAGCCATCAACATGTACATGAAATTCCTTATTCCAATATGGGAAAACTAGAATAGGCGCAGTTACCATCTTCTCCTTCAACATGTCGAGGCTCTTTTGGAATTCTTTATCCCTGTGAAAAGTAACATCTTTCTTCAATAGCTTCTCCATCGATGCAGTTATCTGCATATACACCTTTAAAAACTTTATGTAATAGCCATTATGTCTAAGTGTCGTGCGCAATTGCTTCATTTTCTTAGGTGGCTCCAGGTTCAAAATAGCAACATCTTCACAGGGTCCACCATAAGCCCCTGCTTACAAGAAGCATGCCCTAATAGTATACCGAAAGGTACACAAAAGATGCACTTCTTCAAATTCAAAAGGACTGTATACATGTATTCGACATCAATCTCAAGCTTGAAACATGTTTCTTCAACAACCCAAAGACTATCCAATCATCAAAGTAAACCTCCAAAAATTTGTATATATACTCCTTGAAATTTGTGACTACAACTCTAGAAAATATGGCAGGATCATTCTTCAAACTGAAAGGCATCACGGTGTACTGGTAATAACCCCACTCTGTAGCAAATGTTGTCTTGTATCTATCTTCTAGTGCAATTCTGATCTGATGGTAACCCAAATATCCATCTGTGAAAGAATAAGCCTCTTGTCCTCCTACATTGTCCGATACTTCATTCTTGAATGGTGTGGGAAAGGGCTCATGCACACATGCATCATTCAATTTCTTTAGGTCCTGTTGAAGCCTCAAAAATCCTAGCTTCAAAAATTGGGGAAAACCACCCGGTCCAGACCTTAGTACAGTTCCTTTTCCGTTTGGGATGGTGGCTCCGACTGGATAATATGGGACCAGTTTCCCAATGATATATGGGTTGATGATTGGTTGTTTATATAATGGGTAATGGAAATAATAATTAATCTAATCTATAACTTAAATAAATACAAATAACTCTACTTAACCCGGGTATCATATAATAATTGTGATTCTAGATTTGTTCCCGATTAGATGAATAATCATACAGATGGCTTATTCGTCCAAAAGAAAGATGTATGCACATATAATAATTTATTTTTTTAAGAAATTAAACAAAGTAATGATGATAACATATCGCATTCATATATTTATATTGTTCACATATATTTTGAAAGATGAAAATTCTAAATTTTCAAGAATGATATAACAAAGGTTTGTTTCCCAGACATACATATGTAAACAATAGCAATTTTCATAAAGAATGTTTTATTGCATAAAGAAAATTAAACAACATGATTATTATAGAAATACCAGATACATTTGTAACCTCCTGATGAAAATAACACTTTGATCCCGCTTTCTTACTTAGAACAACCTTTAGGAAAAACAAAAATGCAAATTCTTGAAAACAATTTCCTCATAAAATTACATAATTGTGATTCACCATTAATAAAAATAATGTATTTGGAAGTACATAAATGTAACTTCTCAATTCAAAAATTAATACAAATTGAGGACCCCTTTCTAAATACATGAAAGGGGTTTAAATAATAATAAACTTAAAACAAACTATCTAAAATATCACTAAAATGTTTTTCAAATTTGCTAAAAATGTGAAATCGAAGATCCGATTTCATAAAAATAGAATTTCGATCTCCACTGAAATAGGTTCATTGTATATCTGGCATGCGCAGCTGGCAGATTGATAGCATTTCTTTTACTCTGGGAGCATGACTCAATCAGGAATGTAGCTGACTGGTATATGTGGCATCTAAAAGTTTTGAAATCATATAACTGATGGCATTAGAGAGGCATTTTGTAGTCATCTGTTGGCTATGAGGCTTAACCAAATAGAACCAGAATGCATCCCATGTAATTCCTTGTATTGTGTTGATCTGTTGGTCCTTATTGGCTAAGTCCCGCTTCCATTGTTTCTCTATTTCTTTGACCTTTGGGAGTTTCCCTGGGATACAATCGGAAATTAGGTTGGCCGCATACAAACTGTCATTGATTAATTCCACTAAACTGTTCATTATAGCTCTTGCTCTGGAGGTAGCCCGTTCTTCCTTAATTAACTATGTTTCCCATTCTGCAAACAAAATTTCCTTGTGTGATTCTTGAATCTTGGGAATATTGGTAGCGATGCCTTGGTCTGTGTCTTGCCATGTGAGGAATCCTGAAATTTTCTCATCGGCATCTTCAAATTCTGACCTTGTATTTACTGCCTTTTCTATGAGTGATGTCGCTATTTCACATAGAGGGTCAACCAGTGTTATTTTATGACATAAAATATCAAGTTGTTGTGACAACATCTTACTTAATTCAAGAGCCTCCATTTTGAATTGATCAAGTTCAGGATACTCCTTAAATTTGTGTATTTGTGCTTGTAACAAAGCATTCTGTTCTTCTTTGGCCATCTTCTCCTGTTGAAGCATTACCTGTAATTTGTTTAGCTCTTGTGATAGTTGTTGTTCTTTATGTATAGCTTGCTGGTCAAACTTTTGTTTCTCAACATTCAGTTGCTCTTTAAGCTGCTCAATCTTTTGACTTTTTTCAATTAGCTGTTGTTCTAGTTGCGCTATTTTTTGGTGATCCATTGTTGCCTTTTCTTCCAGCAACGCTATCTTTTGATCTTTTTCCTTTATCAATTGACTGAATTCAGAGGCTTTGTCCATTGTCGTTGTCGTATAAGCCCCCACATATTGAGATAATTTAGTTAAATCCTCTGAGGGATTAACTTCAGAGTCCTTCCAAACAACATTCATTAATTCGACTTAGGGAGATGAAAATAGACCCTGATCAATTTTCCTTTTCTTTATTTGTTTTCTAGCTACATCCCTATGCTTTGGGCTATAAAAGACATCCAGGGGTGGTATATCTTCAATATTTAATATAATTTCTTCAGAAGGATTTTCTGGAATAATCTCAACATCTTGTCTATTAGTATTGCTGACTATTCCTTCAACTGTAACATTGGTGACCAAAGGTTGTTGTGTTGTAGGCGATTGCATTGTAGACACATTCTAGGAATCATTTTGACTCTTGATTTGCCGATCAAATTGTTCCCATTCCTTCAATAAATTTGAATGATCATGTATATCAATTTCAGAGGAATTTCCATCTTTTTTACTTGTTTTTTCCTGTTCAGTTTGATTATCAGCCTTATTCCCTATATTCTTCTTTTCCTGTTCTATTTCAGTGTTCTTTTCTTCACTGTTTTATTCCTGTTGCAGTAGGGGGGTAGTTCTCAACTGATCAAGAGGTATTGTTAGTAGTCTCTTGTTTCTGAACTGTAGGAACTCTTCCATGTCACTTGCTCCAAATTTTAATTTTGCTAGATGTTTAACCTGTAAAAATCCTTTGGCCGAGGCAAATAGATCATCAAAATCAACATCTTCATGTTCAAATTTAGCAACCTATATCATAGATGTAAAGTTATAGGCAACTTTCTTTGGATCATACTGTCTTTTGGGAATGGTTGCCAATCTGAGGTCTTTTATTTTTTGGGCTTCTTTCTCTGCATGTTTAAAATCATGTAGAGAAAAAGATCCACATCGGAGGGGAAATGTAGGCCACATTAGCTTCTTAGAATTCTTTAGGTTTCTAGACATCTCTTTCTCTGTTATTTGATAGGCTATTTCTCGGGCTAACAATTTATCAGGAATGTACAAGGGTAGAACATGAGGATTAGTGATACTTCCGAATATCTGGATATAGGTGAATTTTTCTTCTCCAAACCAACTTCTGATTGAGGTTAGGTCAATGTTGGCCTCATCGGATAACCTTGGAGCAGGTTTGTTGAATATAGATTGATGAACAGGCAAGATAAATCCATGACAAATTTTGTATATAGGGTCTTTGTAATAGGCTTTCCACAGATATTTGTGATAAATGTGGATAGGAATTGGGCTTTGAGGATTCCACTTCCAGCCTAAGATAGGGAATTCAGAGTTGAAACATATGGTGTCAATAATATAAGCACTCATGTAAAATGGGGGTATTATCCGGGTAGTTACAAACTTGTTTTTCCTATAATCAAGGATTTTGCTTGCCATTTTATCAGATAAAATGGTTGCCCAATCCATGATGCAGGGGTTAACAGCGGCTTCAATTAAAGGTACCATCTCAATAGAAAATTTTTCTGAGTTGATGGTTCCAAATAATCACATCATAGCTGCAACATTTTTCTGAGTTGATGGTTCCAAATAATCACGTACCCGAAGTGTGTGCTTATGTTTTTCTGGAAAATACCTCCAATCTTTAATGAGATCTGACTCCACTTCATTTTCTTTGGCGAAGTCTTCCAAAAATGCTTTATTGTAGATTTGCTAAGGTTCTGGTAGGTGATACATCTTCTTGATGTCTTCTGCTTTGAAAGACCCGAACATCCTTCCATCTGACGTAAAGAACACTCTGTCTATTATATTGATACTTTCTATCACCCATATTACCATGTCATTATACGGGAGAACATTTGCGCGAGCTGCTATTTTGTGAAGATAGGAGCTCGCCAATTCCTTAAGAGTGCTTTCTGATTTTTTATCTGAATCTGCCTCCGACTCTTCTTCTGATATTATAGTTGGATCTTCTGCTTCCAGTAGATTGTAAACTCCTTCCCATGAAGTTTTGTCAAGACCCAAACAGGTAGTATCGGTTACTAATACTAATTTAGCTGGTTGCTCTTTTGGAACGACAGAGACCTTCGCTTTTCTAGATTTCTTAGACATTTTCATGTCTCGTAGGTTTTTCTCAGGTCTGCACAATGGAACAAATTAGCAGAATGATGGAAAAATTCTTTTAAGAATGAATACAAAATAGAGAGGAGTTAAATGGCATTTAATCACAACAAAGATGACAAATTAAAGAAATATTATTCCATCGAAGATGAAATCCGCAAAGGATTTCAACCATGATTATCTTTTAATGATTTTCTCGTATAATGTGAGATTTAAATGCCATTGTAGGTTGTCTCGTCGCACATTTATAATGGTCCATTTAAAGCATTCATATCATGACTTTTCAGATTTTCCGATCAACAATAATCATATATCGAAGATAGGAAGTCTCAAATATTTTAAGTATTTCCATTTTATATCTGCGATTTGCGATTATTGTTGAGTTGGCATGAATAGCGCGATGATCATATCAAACTATTGGCATTTCTTATATAAATGATCTATTTAATGTTTTCTTTTACGGGAAGCGCTTTTTTTGAAATAATGATATCGCATCGCAAATTTTTAGTGGAGTGTCTTTGGATATGAGTTATGTGTTTTTAGTGATGAGCAATTGCGATTTAACTTATTGCATCAAAGCTTTTTCAAAATGGGTGCATAAAGATGTGATATGACTTAACCGATTTGTGATTGCAATCGGGTTTATCGCATCGGAGCTTTTCAAAATGGAAGGTTTGGACTCATGCTCGTGCGATATGCACTTTTGCGATTGCTTAATCACAAATCGGGGTTGAATGATAACACAATTGATTCTATACTTTGAATATGTGAAATGCGATAAAGTCCTTTATGTTTTATTTTTTGTTAAATAAATCTTTTTTTTGTTGGGGATCGATTCTATTGCATGCTAGATCAGATTTCCTCAAAACATTTTATTGATTCTATAACTATTCAAAGAAAAGGGGACCCATTTCTTATTAAAAATTAATATAAAAAATTGAAATGGGAAGGGTTGTTTGTACAGCACAACAGGTCCACACATATTCTAATTTTTCCCTTTATCTTCTATTCCTGAACTACCATAGAACTTACCCATTCAGATTCTTCGACCAGTTCAATGATCCCTGCTTTGATCATATTTTCTAACTCTGCCTTCACTTTTTCCTTATATTTCGGATTCAGTCAATAGGGACTTTGATTTACGGGCTTCACGTCACATTTTAGAGTAATCCTCATAACTCCTAGGTCTCCTACGATACCATTCAATTCAGAAAAAATTGTGGACAAGAGTTCTTGATACTCGTGCAACAACTTTGCAAATTTGCTAACTGTGTCTTCATCTCAATAATCTCCAATTAATGAAAATTTTGGTTCTTCATCTGACCCAATATTCACCTTCTTCTTCTTCACGAGTTGTGTTATGTTAGGGATTTCAGCTTCTGGTCCAGAAAATTTGCGATGTCCTTATGATTCAATGATATCAATATTGCGCGGATCCTCATCATCCTCTTCCGCTGTCACATTATAGCATTCTAGTACGTGTTGCAACTATGTGGTCCAATCGGGTTGCGTCCAAGTTAGCGCAGTTGTAGTCTTAAAAATCCAGTTTTTCGTTCCATGTCACAGTTGTGTCTCCAAGTACCAATTCATAGGTATCATGTATAATGTGTGAAAGAACACATGTACCAACTCTGACTCTATATCTTCTCCCCAAACCAAAGTCTGGCGAAAAATGTGCTCCCAAGGGTCATCCTTACCATCATATTTTACTTCAATTTTGGTATTTACTTGGCCAAATATGATCTTCATTAGTTTGTGATACTCTTTCCAACTTCTGATATTTTCTTTATGAATACCCCACCATATAGCAGGTGTAGATCTCAGGGTTACATCTGACACTTGGAACCTTTTTTCTTCTGGAACTTCTCTTTCAAATTCATCAGGAAACATAATTACATCGCCTATCCCATCATAATAAGGAAAATTACATACCTATGAAGTTACGTAGCAAAGTGATCTTGTAATTATGTTGCATCGTCTTGTAGAGACTTCATGCAACCTTCTTAGCACCTAGAGGTATATATGGTGGTAGCCTAGAGGTAGCTTCTAGATGCTCTACTTCCATGTCTTCTGGTATAACTACTTCTGGAAACTTAGTTTCTTCCTTGTTGTCCCGAATCTCCATTGGTTTCTTATATTTATTATCTCGTCGTTGCTTGGTCCTTTGTTCCTTGGAATTTTTCTTTCGTGGCAAATTTCTAACGCTGGGGGTTGTAGCTGGTCTCTTTACCTGATTTTTCTTTGGTTGTGATTCTTTTGTGGCTGGTTGCTTCCATGACAACCGTGGGCCTGTGACACTTGGTGTTGTAGCTTCCATGACTCCTGCTAGTCTCTTCCTTATGAATTCCTTGGAAATATCGTCAAAACCCCTCTCAGACATACAATGAATAGCTTTGTTCTCACTTAGGCGCAAATTCACAATTCGAATTCTTAGGAAGCAAAGTGTCAAAATGTGGAGCATGACCTTGTTTTTATACCAAATTTGAATTTCGGACCTCATGATTTTATTCATATTTGGCTCATTTAATGCAGATATGGTGCTAGATTCAACCAATTGTGCTCAATAAATGCACTTCCCTCGCTCTTTTTAACGAAAACTTCCCTTCCAGGTCAACTTTTTCCTTCCAACAGTCATATTTCTTGTGAACTTCGACGACCCTTCCCATGTGTCATAGCAATTCCGCCCTCTGTGCAGTTTCGTCGGACTTCGACATACCCCTGAAGATTTTGCAGTGATATTCCTTCGACATAACTCTTCCGGACTTTGCCATAATCCTAACTATTGTGCAATGCTCTTCCTTTCGACGAAGCCCCTTTCTGCGGAGTAGTTTATAGTCCAGTGCCCACTTTCAATGGCACGTGGCACAAAGACTTTCCCCTCTCATTTATTTCAGTGTGAAGCCCCAGGGATAGAGTCATCGTTGTATATCTTCAATCTGCTACCATTCACTAGTCCTTGCATTAGCTGACCATCCAAATTCACAAGATGAATTGCAACTCCATCATAGACATGCTTGATGATATATGGTCCCAACCTATGTGTTTAAAACTTTCCTGGAAACCTCGTGAACTTGCTCTCATACAACAGTACAAGGTCTCCTTCTTGGAATGTCTTTTTCTTGATACGCCTGTCATGCCAACATTTCTGCCTTGCTTTTTGCACTTGTTGATGATTACCTGCAATAAACCTGTCTTCTTCAAGAGCAAGCAATTGCTCCATCCTTTCTTCAATTATATCACGGTCGGCCATATCTATGAATATTATGATTCTTAAACTTGGCACAATGTACTCCATAGGAATGATTGCTTCCTATCCATAGACCAACCTAAAAGGTGCCCGTCCTGTCAACTTATTGCATGTTGTCTTGTATGCCCATAACACCGCTGTAATTCTTAGGTCCGAGTAATTTCTGTTGACATTGCACACTTTTGTGAGTGCATTCTCCAGAATCTTATTGAAAACTTCAAATATCCCATTTCCCTAAGGATGGTATGGTGTAATTTTCTGATGGTACACTTGAAATTCTTCAGTCAGCGTCTCAATAGTCTTATTCATGAAATCTAAACCCTTGTCACTCATCAAGATCTTTGGACACCCAAATCTGGAGAGAATATACTCAAATATGAACTTCGCAGTGGTATCTACACTGCAATTCTTCATTGGCTGTGCTTCGGCCCATCTCGTCAAATAGTCAATTGTATTAATTATATACCTTGTGTTGGTCTTCTTTCCTGGTGGATTAATCGGTCCAATAAACTCAATCATCCACTTATCAAATGCGTGCAATGTTACTTGCACATTCAATGGAATTTCATCCCTCCTATATGGCCTTCCTATTCTTTGACATGAATCACAAGCTCTACAAAATTCCTTTGCATCCTTATGCATTGTGGGCCACCATAACCCAACTCTCAAAATATTCTGTGCAGTGGCCTTTCTTGCATAATGTTCTCCTATAACTACTCAATGAGATTCTACAAAAATACTTTGTTTTTCATGCTCAGAGACATATCTGCGCAATATTTCATCTAGTCCCATTTTGTACAAATGTCCTACAATCAACAAAAAATCAACTGCCTTGACTACCAGCTCCTTCTTTTGCTGTGTGGTGTACTCCACGAGTGTCATCCCTATGGGCAAAAACTGAATAATATCCGCGAAGTGATCATCTGCAACCTTGATTGCAAATAACTGCACATCCGACAAGTTATCCTTAATGCTTGTCGGTTCCTCTCCTATTTCTATCCTTGACATATGATCAAGCCCAACATTCAATCTTCCTGGCTTGACTATAACTTCAAAGCCGTACTCCCGAAACAACAACAACCATCGAGATATCTTTCCTCCTAAAACATGCTTATAACATAGTTACTGATCAAATAGGTAACTGAACTGGTACCTACTTTTTTGAGGTAGCAAACATAGCACCCGATTTTGAAAAGTGGTGATGGAGAATCACCCCTTTTTTTAGCATATTTTTGGCATTTTAAATTTTTTTATGACTTTTTTTTTTTAAATATCATGATTTTTATGTCAATTTGGAAAATGGTGATGTAAAATTACCTTTGTTTTTTCTAGCATATTTTTGGAACTTTAAATTTTCTTTGATTTTTTTTTAAATGTCATGATTTTCATGTTGATTTTGAAAAGTGGTGATTTTTTATTTATCAAGTATGAACATTTGTTTTAAAACATTAGCGTTAATTTTGAAAAGTGTTAATGCAACATCAATAATTTTTGTTTAGAGGTGATTTTCATCTTGGTAATAAAACATAAAAATAAAATAAAAATACATGAGAAAAACAAATCAAGTATTAAAAAAATATTTAAAAAACCAATAAAAGTGTAAAAAAACAAAAATGAATTGTAAAAATTAAAAAAATTAAAAAAAAAAGATTTAAGAAACTAAAAAATCAAAAAATAAATAAATCAAAAGGAAAAAAAAAAAAACACATAATTTAAAGAAAAAAAAAAAAAATTAAGTTATTAAAAAAAAAATCACATAATTAAAAAAAATGATAAAATAAAATATTTAAAAATAATTAGAACTTAAAATAATCAAAATACTATATAAAAAAAATAAAAAAAAAACTTTAAAATATATATATATATATATATATATATATATATATTCAAAAAAAAACATAATTAAGTTTTTTTTTAAATGAAAAATATAAAAAGAAAAAAGAAACATTTTTAAAATTAAAACTAAAAAAAAAAAAAAAAAAAAACAAATACATTTAAAAATATAAATTAAATTTAAAAAAATAAAATAAAAAACAAATAATATTTTTTTTTTTTTAACTGAAATGGTTAACTTTTATTTATCTGAAATCTGGTTGGGCCAAGGCCAAATCAACCTATGATACAAGAGTATTATCCAACTTCCTGTTACATGATGCTCATCATCTCAAGGAATGCAGTTTTGTAAAGGGTTTCTGTCATTTATGCTAAGTTCTCCTTACGAGAGAAGGCAACCTTTGTTTGCCTTTTGATTAGCTTCTTTGATTGAGCTTCTGAGGATGTGAAAGAATTGGAAAGAGGAGAAGTTAAGCAAGATGAACTTCAGTCTTCGGAGGATCTTGTTTAGGACTGCATCTTTGAATTGATCTTTCGAGTGCAACTTTTTTATTAAGATTTCAGAGTCTCCAAAGGCTTGAAAGTCTTTGATGCCTTTCTCTCATGCAATTTGGCAAGCTTTTAACAAGCCGAGAATTTTTGCTTGGTTATTTGTTCGTTGTCCGAGGCCCCAACTGAAACTGTCTTTTCTTGTTCCGTCCAAAGATTAAAGCACACCTCCAGCTCTTGTTGTCCCAGGGTTTCCTTTAGAGGCTCCATCAAAGAAGATCGTTGCTTTACCCTGCTTCCTCCACTAAACTTGAAATATTTCATCTGGGTCCCTTAAATGCCATCCTGGATTGGCTTGGGGCTAGCTGCGGTTTGATATCTGTCACAAAAAACAAAAGTCCCCATCCATTTCTTTTCTTCTGGGAAAAGAGAGCTATCATATTTATGAGATTGGTTGCTCATGGTTTCAATGAGAAGGGCTTTGGCTTTGGCAGCAACCGATGGGGGAGGCTAAGATTTGTTATTGAAGATCTGATCATTTCTGGCTAGCCAAATTTTCCAGCAAACATACTTGGGGATGTTGTGCCAAACTCGAAACCATAGAGCATTGTCGGAGATATGTTGAGGGTAGCGCTCCTTCCATGTCGAAAATAAATCCACTACAGAGATTTGTGAAGGAGTTGTAATGTTAATTCCTTGAAGGGTGAAGTTCCATACTTCTTTGGTGAAGGAGCAATCCACAAAAAGATGATCCAAGGTTTCAGGAGTGTTTCTACAGAGAGCACACCTATGAGGGCATGCTATGCTTCTTTTTAACATATTTTCCCATGTCAAGATCTTCTTATGCATAATGACCCAGTAGAAAAAAATTATTTTGGGGAGGCCCATAAGATCCCACACTAATCTCCAAAATCTTGTCAGATGAATCATCTCTCACTATGATTGAAGAAGAAGAAAGCCCTGCGTAGTTGTGTAGATTCTAGTGGTACCCAGCCCCAAGAATCGGAAACTAGCTTGTGGACTGGGGCAACATCTCTTAATTCTACTATGAGAATGTTTTGTTGTTGTTGCAGATTCTCCGAAGTTCTAGGGAAGGCCCAAGATTTCTAGTTATCTATCTCATCCCACTCAGAAATTTCTTCTAATCAGTGAATACCTTGTTGTGACAAAAAATTCTGGATCTCATTAAGTGCTTCAAAGTTGGAGAGGGGCGAGTGACCCATTATGTTGTCTTTCCATAACTTGATTTTTTTTGCCATTTCCAGGGATGCGATATAGATGTTTTTGGAAGAATTTGATTCCTCTCCTGCAAAGGTTCCATATCAATGAACTTTTCATGTTGTTGTCCGCTTGTAATTTCCTGAGGGATGTGTCTTTTACATATTTAATGTTGAGGATCTGACTTACCGAATGGTTAGGCTCAGCGTGTATTTTCCATAGGATTTTGTAGCCAAGAGACATGTTGTCATGCGCAGGGTCTCTGATCTGCAGGCCACCTTCACGAATTGATCATTTCACCATGTCCCAATTAACCAGATTAAATTTCCTCTGATTACCTTTACCACCTTGCCATAGAAAATTGCGGATAAGCTTGGAGATCTGGTCGGTAATGGACTTGGGCGCCAGTAGGAAAGAGGATTAGTATATAGGTAAGGTGGTGAGAAGAGATTTTATGAGGGTAAGTTTCCCACCATTCATGAGCCACTGACCTCCCCATAAATCTATTCTAGCTTTGATTTTGCTAAAAACGTCATCCCACAGAGATCTCTTGTTGATTCTGAGCGTTAGAGGCAAAATGAGGTATTTAATTTTTCCCCCATGAGCATAGCTTGTGAAACCCATGATTTGTGTGATATTCTGAATATCGTGCTCCTCTGCATTCCATCCATACACAACACTCTTGCTGTCACTTATTAGAGCAGTAGAGACACTGCAAAATATTTGGAGTGTGGCTTTAATTGAGTTAGCAGTCCTGGAGGTGACTCCTCCTAGCAGCAGTGAATCATCAACGAAAAATGAATGGTTGATGGGCTCCAACCCGTTCGTGATCCTTAGACCAGGAGCAGACCTTGTAGATTTATCTATTGACAACATCCTGCTCAGAGAGTCTGCCATAAGGATATACAGGAAAGGGGAGAGAGGGAAACCTTGCCTTAGTCCCCTCTTGGCTTGGAAATAGATGGTTGGACACCCTTTGACAAGTGGGGCAATCCATGGTTTATCTGTGCATGCTTTGATCAGGTTGACAAACTCAGAGGAGAAGCCAAAGGAGAGGAGGACCATGTAGAGGAAGGACAGGTTGACCCTGTCTAATGCGTTTTCCATATCCAGTTTGATCAAAATTCCTTTCTCCTTCCTTTGGTTGCTTGAATGAATAGCTTATTGCACCTGGATGACATTGTCCAAGATACGTTTTCCTTTGAAAAACCCTCCTTGAGAGATGGAGACGAGATTTTCGAGGAGCGGTTTGATTCTGTTGGCGGGAGTTTGGCTATGATTTTGTATGAGGCATTACAGAGTGAGATAGGCCCAAATCTTCCAAAGGAGTCGGGATTCACTTATTTTGGAATAAGAGCTAGGAAGGTGGATTTGGTTCCTCCCCCCACTTTGGCTTTTTCCGGAAATCCTTTGATCATTCTCAACAAATCCACTTTGATGATGTCCCAAAAAATTCTCTAGAAATGGATTGAGAACTCGTCGGGACCGGGAGCCTTGTCTTGTTCCATAGACCATATTACGTTGAAAATTTCATCATCGGTGAAGGGCTTTGTGAGGGCTGAGTTGTCCTCTCTATTAACCAAAGAGGGGATGTGGGAGAGGAAGTCCAGAATGTCCTCTTCGTTGTAAAGGTTTTGGAAATGAGAGATAGCAGCAACTTTGATTTTTTCAAAATCCTTACAGACCACCCCATCAGTGGTTGAGATTTCGAAATATGAATGCGGGAGAGGTAGGCTCTGAATTGGCGGTGGAAGTGGGAACTGATTTTATCTCCTGATTTCAACCATAAGTGTGGGACTTAATTCTCCAGTATTCCTCTTCAATGAAGAAGGAGCGGTAGGAGTGGCTTTGGGTTTTTTGTTCCTTTCTAAGATCCAGAGAGGTGATGTCTTTTATTTCTAGTTCCATTTGCAGGTCCTCCAACATCTGGCCTGCTTCCTTTCTCTGATTGTTTGGGGTGTTGGTAGGCTTTTTTATCCATTCTTTCAAGGCTTGCTTTGTGGCCTTTAACTTCTACTCCCATACATAACTTGGGGAACCAGTGACTGAAGTGGGCCATGCCATGCGAATAGTGTCTTTGAAACCTTCCCTATCACTCCAGAGAGGACTGAACCTAAAAGGAATCAGTCCCAACTTTTCTTCCTCTTTCAATTTTAGAAGAATAGGATTATGATCCGAGGTCAACTTGGGGAGGATTTTAGAGGAGATGAATCTCTTTTCCAACAACAATGAGCTTTGGACTAGGAACCTTTCCAGTCTGGCAGAAATATAATCCTCCCCAACTCTGTTATTGGAACATGTATAGAGACCTCTCCTAGGTTTGAAATCCAAGAGGTCCCATTGATGAACAAGGTCTTCGACCAAAGGGAGCATTTGGTCTCAGCTTATGCTACCTCCTCTCTTTTCTTTTTAATCCAGCACTATGTTTAAATCTCTGGCTATGATGATATTCTTGGGAGAATGGAGGTCTAAAAAGGTAGAAAGAGTTTGCCAACATTCTCTCTTCTCAGCATAAAGCACAAGAATGTAAATATTGTAAAGAGCAAAGGTTAACTTAATTGTACAATGCCTTAGCTCAATAAATATCCAGTGCTGGGTCTCGAAGGAGTTTTCCAGCTGAAATTGGTCCTCCTTCCACAGGGTTACAATTCCTCCTGAGGAGCCCCTTGAGCTTACTGCCTTTCCGGCATTCTTCTGCCATTTCTTCTTGCTGATGTCGAGAAGGGTGTCCCCTTCAATTTTAGTCTCTTGGAGCAAGAGGATTTCTGAGGGTTCCATTTTCAATAGATCTTTGACGGCTTCAGATTTTGATGGGTTACCCAAGCCTCTACAATTCCAAGAGACTAAATGTATTATTTACTAATATAGGGGTTTGGAGCTCCTCCCTTGGGAGGCCTTGTTCTGGTGTTCCTCCCAATGGACATCTCGATTGTGGGCTGGCTTCCTTGTGTTTTTTTCCTTTCTGCCTCTTCCTCCCTTGCTTTTTTATGGGATTTTATTCCAGCTCTTTTCAAGGGCCTCTCGAAGGTCTCGTTCTCTGAGGAGCAGGGGGAGTTTGATGCCTTTTTTCTAATTATATCTGCATATGAGGGAGAGGAGGATATGTCAGGGGTAATTCTAGGGAGGATTGCTTCTTCTTTGTCTTTTTCTGTGGAGGGGGGGATGGGATGTTCCTTGTTGTTCATGGTTGTTTCTGGTGGGTCTGTTGTGATATTTTCCTCTTTAATAGGATTGGCTCCTGCCGATGAGGGGTTGGAGCTCCCTACCCTAAGTGCATGCCCTGCTTTTAGGGAATTTCTCCCTTTTGTTGATCCTTTTCCTCTGGATTTTGATGGGGCTACTTTCTGTATTGTAGTCCGTTGCTCCGCTTTTGAGTTCTCGCTTTCTTCTTCTGCCTTATTTTTTCAATGCCTGGAAAAATGGTCGTAGCCGTGACAGTGCCTGCTTTTGAATGGGAGTTGTTCGTAATCCAACTCCTAGATATGGGTCCAGTCTGAAACTGTTATTTTTATGGCTTCCGGCAACCCTACTTCTAGGTCTACCTCAATGCAGATTCGTGCACAAGAGTATTGGACTTTTCTTACTGCTTGATCGATATATCTTCCAAGGGAGTTTCCAATGATTTGGAGAGACTTTTGGTTCCAACAGTGCAGAGGGAGGTGGGGGAGACACACCCATACTGGGACAGCTGAAGGCACGTCTTGGGCAGGGTCGAAATCGGGCATCCATTTGTTTAAGTATATCCCTTGAGGCCCCATGAAATATGGCCCATTTCTGAATATGAGGCTTTTATCTTCCGCGTTCTCAAACATAAAAACGAAGAATCCTTTTCCAACGAAGTGGATTTTGATGCCTTCCAAGACAAGAGGTGTCCAGTTCCTCTGCACCCAATCCTCCACTAATTTTGGAGATGGCTAGAGACCAATGAACTGCCCTATGAGGCCACTTTCGGCAAGATTCAAGGCTGACCTATAGGTTTCCACGATTGGGAGTTCCATCGTTGGGAGTTCCTAAACGCCATGACTTTGGGAGGTAGAGGAAGGGGTTCGGCACCACCTCCTGCAGCCATGACTGCAGGCCTCTACTAGGTATGCAATGCGTGCAGACAGGTGCGAACGCTAGTGCTCAAGCTCGTTATTGTGTGTTTCTACTAAAACAAAAACGAATTTAAAAAATATAAATTAAACAAAAAAATAATTAATTAAATTTAAATATAAAAAACATTAAAAAAAAATATTTGAAAAATAAATTAAAAGAAAAAAGAAAAATAAATAAATATATAAACTAACCATCGTTGCCCTGGGGCCGCGGGGCTCGGCCTGCGGGCGATAGGAGAGATGTCAGCTCTCTCACTGCTCGTCGGCCGAGCCGAGCCACGCGAATTGACCTGCGAGTGGCGGGAGAGATGTCAACTCTCTTGTTGCCCACCAGCGAGAAAGCTGCCAACTCTCCCTCCACCCGTCAGCCGAGCTCGTGGCCCCTAGGGCGGCAGAATGTTTTATTTATTTTTTATTTTTATTTTTATTTTTGTAATTTTAAATTTAAATTTTATTTTATTTTATTTTTTATTTTTAAATTTAATTTATATTTTAAATTTTTTAATTTTTAAATTTATTTATTTTGTTTTTAAAAGAAAAATAACGATTTTTTTTCATGTATATATATATATATATTGGTTTAATTTTTTTTTTAATTTAATTTTTTATTATTTTAAAAATTTTATTTTAATTTTCTTTTTAATTTTAATTATTTTTAGATTTTTTATTTTAATTATTTTGTTTTATAATTGTTTTTAATTATGCGATTTTTTTTATGATTAATAATTTTTTTATAACTTAATTTTTTATTTTTTTTGTTTTGGATTATTGTTTTTTTTTTTTAATGTTTAATGTTTAATTAATTAATTAATTTTTTTCACAAGTGATATTTTATCTTTAATACGATGACTAAAAATCGTTGGAACTTTATTTTTATAAAGGTGATATTATCGTTAATGTCATCCTTGGTTTTTTAAGGCTTTTCAGAGACATGGTATTTTATCTTTAATACGATGCCTAAAAAACGTTGGAATTTTTAAGACTTTTGATATTTTATCTTTATTGTCGTGTTTATCGTTGAAATTGTAAGGTTTTTCAAAGCTATGATATTTTATCTTTAATTTCATTATTAAAAATTGTTGACAATTTACCCCGAAAAGAAAAAAGTGTTATTCCAACATCAACATTTTTCGTTTTCAAGGTGTTTTTTGCACAAAAAAAATGGATGACGTTATTCCAACATCAACAATTTACACTTTTCGTTTCCAAGTTGTTTTTTGCTCACCCAAAATTGGCGACTTTATTCCAACATGAACACTTTTTTTTTCAGGTTTCTTTTGCACACACAAAATTGGCGACGTTATTCCAACATCAACACTTTTCGTTTTCAAGTTGTTTTTTGCACACAAAAAATTGAATTTTACTTCCATTTTTAAAAAATGTTGAAAAATTACCCCGAAAAAAAAGAGAGGTTATTCCAGAATATAACTTTTCATTTTTGGGTTGCTTTTTCATGGTTTTTTTATGTTTTTTTGTTAGAGTTTTCATTTTGAGGTAATAGTTCTCGTTTGATCGGTAACTATGTTTCATTCACTAAATACTTCAACGCAGAGTGACCAGTGAACATCTTGAAGTGCACTCCCAACAAATAATTTCTGAACTTTTGTAATGCATAAACCATAGCCAACCCTTCTCTTTATATCTTAGAATAGTTCTTCTATGCCTTGGACAAATTTCTTCTTGTGAAAGTTATGGGGTGATCAATTTCTCCTTCTCTTGTTTGTGCCAATACTGTACCCAATGCTACGCAAGAGGCATCGACATGTACATGAAATTCCTTATTCCAGTCTTGGAAAACTAGAATAGGCGCAATTACCATCTTCTCCTTCAGTATGTCGAGGCTATTTTGGCATTCTTCGTCCCTGTGAAAAGTAACATATTTCTTCAGTAGCTTCTCCATTGACGCAGTTCTCTGCATATATGCCTTTAGAAACTTTCTATAATAGCTAGTATGTCCAAGTATCGTGCGCAGTTGCTTTACTGTCTTAGGTGGCTCTAGGTTCACAATAGGAGCAATCTTCGCAGGGTCCACCATGAGTCCCTGCTTACAAACAACATGCCACAATAATATACCAAAAGGTATAAAAATTATGCACTTCTTCAAATTAAAAGAGAACTAATATTGTCTATAGGTATCCAACATGAATCTCAAGCTCAAAACATGTTTCTTCAACAACCCAAAGACTATCCAATCATCAAAGTAAACCTCCAAAAAATTGTCTATATACTCCTTGAAAGTTGCGACTACAACTCTAGAAAATATGGCAGGAGCATTCTTCAAACCAAAAGGCATCACGATGTACTTTTAACAACCCCAATCTATAGCAAAGGTTGTCTTATGTCTATCTTCTGGCACAATTATGATATGATGGTAACCCAAAAAGCCATCTATGAAATAATAAGCCTCATGTCCTCCTACATTGTCCAATACTTCATCCATGAATGGTGTGGTAAAGGGGTCATGCACATATGCATCATTCACTTTCCTCAAGTCCACACATATTCTGATTTTTCTCTTTGTCTTCTTTTCTTGAACTACCATAAGACTTACTCATTCAAATTCTTTGACCAGTTCAATGATCCCTGATTTGATCATCTTTTCTAACTTCGCCTTCACTTTTTCCTTATATTTCGGATTCAATCAATAAGGCCTTTGATTTACAGGCTTCACGTCGGGTTTCAGAGTAATCCTCATAACTCCTAGGTCTCCTACGATACCATTTAATTCATAAAACTTTGTGGGAAAGAGTTCTCGATACTCGTGCAACAACTATTTTCATCCCAATAATCTCCAATCAGTGCAAATTTTGGTTCTTCTTCTAACCCAATATTCACCTTCTTTCTCCTCATAGGTTGTGTTATGTTAGGGATTTCAGGTTCTGGTTCAGCAACTTCGTGATGTCCTTCTAATTCAGGGATATCAATATTGCGCGGATCCTCATCATCCTTGTTATGAAGGTAAATCCTCTCTGCAGGCGGAGACAATCCCTCTAGCTCTAGGGTGGGTCTAGTAACAAAAGGACATGCTAAAGTGTTGCTTCCTAGTTAATGAATGAACAAAAGACATGGTAGATTGACCTACCTTGAATCGAATGCTATCGACGTTGCAGAAAGAGTAGTGGTCTCTGTTAGAAAATTATATATTACGGAGCAATGCAACACATAAAATATGCGGAAAATACAAGCACACAAAACACATAAAACCAGATAGACACAGATATACGTGGTTCACCCAGTTTGGGCTACTTCCACACCAAATAGCTAGTCCTTCCTTTCTATTATCCAGCAAAATGAAGAGAAAAAACCTCCAGTAGATCCGCTGTAATATCCTCTGTTCTCTCTCACAGTCTCCCTATCTATTTCCCGCTCAGAGAATACACATGTAATACACAGTCACAATACAATACCCTCATACAAAGAGAGGGGTTTCCTTCTAGGGCAAAAAACCCTAAACTAAACATAACTTCTACCGTCAGATCATCCGCCTAATGAACGGCCCAGATTGACTAGAAATTACTATACTTTTACAAGGCAATTTTACATCTGTTTTTAGCTTCGGGGGCACTACCCCCGAAACCCCCCGCCAAGGGTGGGGGGGCGGCAGCGATTAATTACGGGCGGCGTTATCGCCCCATTTAAGTACAGGGGTCCAATGCTGTGATACAAAGTAAACAAGATAATCAAGCTCCACACCCAACAATCTCCCACTTGGAGACTGATTGTAGCAACTCCACCACTGCTTCATTTGTTGGACAATGACTCCTCTTTGGACCTGGTTTTTTCTCATATTCATCGTCATCCTTGAAGACCAATTGAAACTAAGCACATTCTCAGTTTCTCCCTGGTTACAACTTTTGTTAGCATATCTGCAGGATTCTGGCTAGTGTGTATCTTTTCCTGCTTCAACTCTCCATCTTCCAATACTGACCGTCTGAAATGGTACTTGAGATGTATGTGTTTAGTCCTTGAATGAAATGTTGAGTTCTTTGCAAGATGAATGGAAATTTTTCTATCACTGTATAGCATGCCCATATCATGCTTCTTACCCAATTCATCCATAAACCTTTGTAACCAAATCATTTCTTTACTAGCCTCTGTAGCAGCAACATACTCTGCTTCTGTTGTTGAAAGTGCAGCAACACTTTGGATTTTTGAAACCCAACTGACAGTTGTTCCACCTACATTAAATACATATCCTGTAGTGCTCCTCTTGTTATCTCTGTCACCTGCCATATCTACATCAACATATCCCTGTAGAGAAATTTTTGAACCACCAAAGCATAATGCTTGATTTGTGGTACCTCTCAAATATCTGAGAATCCATTTTACTGCCATCCAATGTTCTTTTCCTGGATTATTCATGTACCTGCTTACAACTCCCACTGCATGTGCAATAGCAGGCCTTGTGCAGACCATTGCATACATTAAGCTTCCAACTTCTGATGCATAAGGAAATTTAGACATATAATCCATGTCTTCTTGGGTCTTTGGGAACATCTCCTTACTAAGTTTGAAATGGCTAGCAAAAGGTGTACTAACTGGTTTTGCATTGTGCATATTAAATCTTTTCAACACCTTTTGTATGTACTCATTCTAAGACAATGTTAATTTTCGATTTTTCCTATCTCTGGTTATTCTCATACCAAGGATTTGTTTTGCAGCTCCCAATTCCTTCATTGCAAACGAATTTGCCAATTTTTGTTTGAGCACATTTATTTCCTGCATGTTATACCCTGCAACAAGCATGTCATCTACATACAATAACAGTATAATATAGCTGTCGTCATTTTACTTTTTCAGATAAACACAATGATCAGAGTGACATCTAGTATAACCTTGTTTAGATATAAACTTGTCAAATTTTAGATACCACTGCCTTGGAGCCTGTTTTAAGCCATACAAGCTCTTCTTTAACCTGCACACCAATTTTTCTTTCCCTTTGACCTCATATCCTTCTGGTTGCTGCATGTATATCTCTTCCTCCAAATCTCCATGGAGAAATTTTGTCTTTACATCTAACTGTTCAAGATGTAAATCTTTCGCTACTACAAGACTTAAAATAGTTCTGATTGAAGTCATCTTAACAACAGGAGAAAATATTTCATCAAAATCAATACCTTTCTTCTGTGCAAACCCCTTCACCACAAGTCCAGCTTTGTACCTCTGTTTTCCTCCATCTTCTTCCTTCAGCCTGTAAACCCATTTATTCTGCAAAATAGTTTTACATGCTGGCAACCTAACTAAGTCCCAAGTCTGGTTATGCATTAAGGAGTCCATCTCTTCTTCCATGGCTAGCTCCCACTTCTTCCTGCTTTCAACCTGCATTGCTTCTTCATAACATTCGGGTTCACCAGAATCAATCAACAATAAGTAATATAATGAAGGAGAGTATCGTTCAGGGGGTCTACTTATCCTGGCAGATCTTCTAACACCACTTTCAGGTGTTTAAGGTGCCTTATGCTGTTGTGGTGGTTGTTGCTGCTGTGGTTGTTGATTATTATTATTTTCAGGCACCATTACTTTTTCAGTTATCTCATCAAGAACTGTGTATTCCTTGCTTTCTTTTTCCTGTTTCTTTTCCTGCAACTGATTCTTATACAAGACCTTTTCATTGAATATTACATCTCTGCTCCTAATGATTTTTTTATTTTCATAATCATATAAGAGATAACCAAAATTATTAACACCATATCCAATAAAGGTACATTTCTTTGATTTTTCCTCAAGCTTTGTTCTATTTTCTTTATTAATATGGACAAAGGCCTCACAACCAAAAGGCTTTAAAAAAGAGTAGTTTACCTTTTTACCTGTCCATGCTTCCTCTGGAATACCAACATCCAAGGAACTTGAAGGCCCTCTGTTTATTAGATAAACAACAGTATCTATAGCATCTTCCCAAAATTGTAAAGGCAATCTTGCATGCAATCTCATGCACCTTGCACGCTCCATGATTGTTCTGTTCATCCTTTCTGACACACCATTTTCTTGTGGTGTTCTTGGAACTGTCTTCTCTCTACAAATTCCATGCTCTGAATAGTACCTATCAAACTCTTTGCTGCAATATTCACCTCCATTGTCTGATCTGAGACACTTCAACTTCTTTCCTGTCTCAATCTCAACCAAAGCTTTCCATTTCTTGAAAGTATCAAACACATCAGATTTATTTTGAATACAATAAATCCAAGTTTTTCTAGTTGCATCATCAATAAATGTAACATAATAGCGAGAGCCACCGAGAGATGATACCTGAGCAGGTCCCCATACATCTGTATGCACAAGCTCCAATTTTTCGCTCTTCTTTTCTTTCCCAACTCTAAGAAATATGACTCTCTTTTGTTTTCCATAAATGCAATTTTCATAGAAATCCAAATCAACATTCTTCAAACCTGGCAACAAATTTCTTGAGTGAAGAATCTTCATCCCCTTCTCACTCATGTGTCTGAGCCTATGATTCCATAATGATGCATCTGCTCCTTTGGAAGTTAAAGCATTAACAGAGTTAGAAATACCATTGCATAAATACAATGTGTAACCAACCTTTTCGCCTTTTTCTATTACCAGGGCTCCTTTGGTGACCTTCCAAGCTTTATCTGTGAAAGTTGTCACACAACCTTCATCGCCTAACTGCCCTGTTGAAATCAGATTTTTATTTAGATCTGGAACATGCCTTACCTCCTTTAATAGCCATTGGTTTCCATTTTGCTGTTTTACAAGAACCTTACCCATTCCAACAATTTTACAGGGTTTATCATCACCCAAACGGACTTGTCCAAAATCTCCTTAAACATAGTCATGAAAATATTTCTTATCAGGTGTGGCATGGAATGAGGCCCCTGAATCTACTACCCAAGAATCAGTAAAATTTTCGAAAGAAAGAATCAAAGCATGTTGTAACACATCACCTATCACATTTGCTTCATGATTTTTTTCTTGTTGCGCGTCTCCTTCTTTTCCCTTCCGAGATCTACAGTCTTTCTTTAGGTGTCCTTTCTTTCCACATTTCCAGCACACTATCCCCGATCTGGACTTAGATCTGCCTTTTCTTGATTTACTACGATATCCTGAGCTATTTCCTCTTTCCATTCTCCTTCCCCTAGACTCTGCACTCAAAGCATTACCCAATGTCTCACCGGAGCGTTTTCGTCGCATTTCCTCGCTAAGGATAGCACCGACAACATCATCAAACTTTAAAGTACTAGATCCAAAGACAAAGTTACTAATGGCCATTAATAAACCATTCCAAATCTCTGGCAATGAGCACAAGAATAACAAAGCTCTAACTTCATCATCAAAGTTTACCCCTACAGAACTTAATTGATTGGTAACTGTATTAAAATCATTTAAATGGTCTGCAACAGATCCACCTTCCAACATCTTCATATTAAATAGTCGTTTCATAAGAAATACCTTGTTTGAGGCCGAGGGTTTTTCATATAGTTTTGCCAACGTCTGCATCAAACCCTCTGTTGTTGTTTCCTTCGAAATATTGAAGGCGACTGACACTGCAAGGCACAATCGTACTGTTCCAAGTGCCTTTCTATCGAGAATGTTCCATTCCGCGTCTGTCATGGCCACCGACTTCTTTGTTTTTCCGCTCAATGGTAGGTACAGATATTTCTGATACAGATAATCTTCCATCTACATCTTCCACAGCGAGAAGTTTTGGCCGTTAAATTTCTCGACCCTAAACTTACCATCTTCCGCCATTGCTCCCACTCGAACTAGGAACCCTTCTTTCCTGCGAGTTTATCAGCCAAATATACCTTCGGCTTTAATACCAGTTGTTAGAAAATTATATATTACGGAGCAATGCAACACATAAAATATGCCGAAAATACAAGCACACAAAACACATAAAACCAGAGAGACACAGATATATGTGGTTCACCCAGTTTGGGCTACATCCACCCCGAACAGCCAGTCCTTCCTCTCTATTATCCAGCAAAATGAAGAGACAAAACCTACAGCAGATCCGCTGTAATATCCTATGTTCTCTCTCACAGTATCCCTATATATTTCCCACTCATAGAATACACATGTAATACACAGCCACAATACAATACCCTCATACAAAGAGATGGGTTGCCTTCTAGGGCAGAAAACCCTAAACTAAACATAACTTCTATTGTTAGATCATCCGCCTAATGAACGGCCCAGATTGACTAGAAATTACTATACTTTTACAAGGCAATTTTACATCTGTTTTTAGCTTTGGGGGCGCTGCCCCCGAAACCCCCCCGCTAGGGGGGGGGCCTCCATAAAGTCGTTGTTGCCCCCCCTGGACCCACCACGGCAGCGATTAATTACGGGCGGTGTTGCCGCCCCATTTAAGGTACAGGGGTCCAATGCTGTGATACAAAGTAAACAAGATAATCAGGCTCCACACCCAACATTCTCTCGCTCTTGCCTTGACAAGTCACGATCCGTCCGCTGTCATGCCCAGATACCTGTACATAAGGCAAAGAACAAGAAAAACATATAGCAGCATAGTTTCACTCACAACTATTAGCCAGTCAAAGAGGGATAAACATATCGTATCAAATAAACATCATAACACAATAGTGGAACCAAACAGTAGTCATGTATATTAATGAGTAAAAGGAAGAGTACAACTGATGATTTGACGTCGTGATCTCCTCCAGCAGGGTTCAAACAAAACGCGTCTCAACTGTCGGTCAGGGAATTCAGACTCAAGCTCTCTTAGAAGTCATCGACTCGAGCTCTCTCAACACAAAATTTCTTACTCTATCTCCTCTAGCAACTTATCTATAGTATAATTCTGTAGTTCATCTATTTAGCCATTTTATATAATGTGTTCAGCTAGCTTCTACCAAAGGAGTAGTTTCTTATATAGAGGGAAAAGAGGAGGTTGGGATCCCTACAAAGGTGGGAGGGATTCCTATCCTTTAGGAGAGTTCCAAGGGAGGTGGAAACTACTAACTAAAGGAAGGAGTCTGTGGTTGTTTTAGTTCAACCACTCCCAATGACTCATCCCCAAGGTGGTTGGAATGGAACCTCCGCCTCTATTTTTAAAAAAAATTTCATAAACAGCTTAGCACGGGTGTCTAACTGGTACAGAGTGCCAAGTGGCGCGGGCTCAATGTTAAATTTCCAGGTCTGCGCGAGGATGTAACGGGCTACTCGCGCCAAGGCAAAAATAGGGATTTTCAGAGCTCTTCTTAGGGAAATGTCAACAAGAATAATGTTGCTTTCATCAAAAGGGATGCAAGGATGGTATTTGCAAAGCATGACACTGTGTATTTGTCACAGAAACGACCCTCCAATGTGCGAGTTGGGGATTGCAGGGACAGTGACAAAATGTTGTGTAACATATGCCCCCTAAAGTATGAAGTCTGAGAGAGAGGGAGGGTGAAATGCTTTATGAGAACGCGTTCAAAACAAACACCGCTATTGGAAGACCTGCGATTACAAATACAACTAATATCTATGATACATGAATCACGCGGTATGGGCACAGCCCTCCATAATAGATTATATAAAAACTGAGATCCAAGGTATGGACACAACCATCCAGTAGGAAGGATCAATAAATAGACTCAGGTATGGTCACAACCATCGAATCAAAAGAGTCATGCAATAAGTCATAATAATCCACAAAAATCTGCAACGTGGAGTTTATGAGACAAAATCCAGGGTCTTGTGCTCCATCTTGACCCGAACAAGTACAATTTCGAGCATGTGAATGTATGAGTTGAAGTCAAACATGCAGGAAAATCGTCTGATTACTAGCCAATGATGAAAGTTGTTAACATATGCGAGAGAAACCACCAATGATGACGATGGCCCTCAAGGTACAAAAGGTACAATCTACAGAATGTGAAAAGTGATCTGACGTCGAACATCAGTAGAATCACTCGATCGAAGGCCAATGATGTGAATCTTGCGTCAAATGTGAAAAACCTGCCATTGAGGCATGCAAGCTCCAAGGTACCAAAAGGGAGTCTCTAGATCAAATTTCTGGATAATGAGCTGAAGTCGACAGGAAGTGACCTAGTCGAAGGAGGGACATAATTTTTCCCACATCATTGACACGAGACAGAGGAATATGATGAAAATGGATCAGGACCAACAGGAGATCAGAGGAAGGTTGACAACTGCAGAGGCAAACTTCTCTTGAACATATCAATAGCACGACACTGGATTTGGAAGTATTTGAAATCAAAGCATCTGAGGTCATGATGACGTGGAAAAGAGCAGATGAGAGGTCAAAAGAGATTGCTCAAACCCATGGAGGCAAAAATGACAAAATGAGATGTCCCCAACCTGACACGAATGCAGACAAGTGCCATGTTCAAGAGCGACATACTGCCAACATAACTAAAACTTGGTTCCATTTTCCCCCACCATTTCTGGTGAGTACTCCAATTATTTTTTAAAACAAGCTTGAAGGGGATAGCATATGCTTGTACTGTAAGTTTTTCCTTTGGAGAAATCCAACCTAGTGCATTTTACGAGCCCTACGAAGGAGGAACTCGAAATAACATCATGGTGACGAAGTCCGATGTCATCAGGGTTTAACGAGTCTGACAAAGGGAGAACTTGGCATATTTTCATGTTTAGAGAGTTTGAAAAGAAGGAAGAAAAGAAAACTCCAGTAGTCCCTTTTCGTAGGTAGTCTCACAAATCCGAAAAGGTAGAAAACTGTGTTTGGGAGAACCTCTTAGTCGTGATAGGCTAAGGTATTCCTTTTTTCGTAAATAATCTATCACAGCCCGAAAAAGGGTTAAACATATACTAGACAGATATCGTTTCACAGCCATTTAACAAGTTCAAAACATCAAGAATCTCGACAATATTTTCAATTTTAGAGAGTCAGAAAAGAGTTTAAAGGTGACTCAAGTAGTGACTTTTTCGTGTTTTTACCAAGTCCAAAAAAGTATAAAATATAACTCGTTACTTCATCATTGTCGTATGAAAACCTGTTGTTGCACAAGAGACATGTATAAAACCTATTTTTCGAAAATAATATAATAAAATAATCGAAAAACATGCCTTAAAACCTAATTATGTTTTGAAAAAGTTATTAAATGCCAAAAATGGTAAAAATAATTACTTTTCACTTTTTACCTCTTGTGGAGCAATAGTTACCCAATTTATTGTGCAATCTTGCAGCAACGATAGCGGCCAATCCAGTGGATCAATCAAAAATTCGTCAACTCCAGGTAAGAGCTGAGATCCCTCTTATCATTTTAAACTATTTCTTGCTCATGCAATTGTCAATTTCAAATTTCGGGGGAGGAAATGTAAAAATTAGGGCTGCGCGGTTGGCGCGGGTTTCAGGCACAGAGTCGTGCCAACTGCCTGATTTCTAACACTAGGGCACGCTAACGGTGCAAACCATTTCTAGTAAAAACTATGCATCAAATACTCCAATTGTTTACAAATATAAGGGTTGAAATTGACTAATACCAGTCATATGTATGTGTTTGCAGGTAGAAAGAGGCAAAATGGTCATTGAATGGAAATAACGGGAACATTGTGAAGAAGATGAGCTATCCATGGAAAATGAGGGAGTTATGGAAGCCCTCAGAAACTGTGGTTTGAAAAAATTCTTCCTAACACCATGTCTCCGAGCCCAACCAAAATTACTACAGTATCTGATCAGTATATGGGACGAAAATCAAGAGAATTTCATCCTTCGAGATCAAGAACTTGAGGTTGATGTCTCTGACGTGTACTTCATCGCAAGATTATCGTGGAGAGGTGCAACACCACTCCTAATCGGCACCCGGCCCTGCATGGAAAACATGGCCATGGTAATAGATAGGGTATTTCGAGGAGCACAGAAGGGTTCAGGTAGTGGGAAATTTGATATACAAACTATCCCAGATTTGACACTACGCGTGGTATTACATACCATCACACGGGCAGCGGGATCACAAGCACCGCACAAAGCAACAAAGACACAGTTGCTTCTTGTTTTAGAATGCATGGCACCGACCATCTACAACTTGGCAGAGGTAGTGACCATAAACATGAAGCACCAACTAACCAAATGAAAAAATACCAAACTGAAACAATTTGGTTATGGATCTATCCTGGTATCATTCTTCTTGGAACGATTACCAATTTTTCAACGACAGGAGGTCATAGTTCCGACACCACCAGTGAGAGAACCATGGATGGCTCGATGGGAAGCTCTGATGCCCAGGGCATGGGGCGGCCAACAGATGTCCTGGAGGCCGGAATTTTTTGATTGGCTCCGTCGACAACTGATTGTCATGGAGGATTGGCCCTACTCTGGCACAAATTTCACTAATGATCCGGAGCTCCCACTCTTGGAGGGAGAATATTGGGATGAAGATTTGGGTGAGACTCATTTTTTAACTTTTATTGAGTATTATGATTTTTTTTTTTTTTTAAATGCATGTTCTGACATTAAATCTATGTAAATGCAGATGTTGGCCCAAAGAGACCTGTCGATATGTCACCGATAGCGAGGTGAATCCCTCACGATTTTGACCCTCAAGGCGAGGGCAACGAGGAGGATGAGATAGTGCGCAATCTGGAGGGGATCACCCGAGGAGTCCCAGATTATGCACGTTTTGATGATGTTCCTCGCGCCTACCAGAGACATACCGTAGGGGTGCCCAGCCGAATTCACCGCTTGTTGAGGTGGCTAGTACGGGCCATGACATGTTATCACGAGCATCATGTTGATTAGACACCTAGGTTTATTTTATCTGCATATTTTGCGAGACATGATGTCCCAAGATGTAACAGAAACATACATATATTTTTGACGTTATGATGCACACAATTGCAAACATGCGATATATATATATATATATATATATATATATATATATATATATATATATATATATATATATATATATATATATATATATATATATATATATATATATATATATATATATATATATATATATATATATTTCCTTACATGGATCTTTTACATATGATGATGTTTTTACAAATTATGCAAATGTCTATCTAATACAATGTTAGCCACTGTATCAGTTAATGTGTTTGTTCGTCTAGGAATATGTTGATAGGTAATAAAATCAAAATTTCTTTCCAACAAACGAATACGTAAATACAATCTTAGAATGTGTGGATTTATAACTGAATAATGATTATTGAGTTGCAGAAAAACAAGCTGTGAATCTAGATTTACAAGCAACGTGCGTATGCCAAGGTTGATTGCCTCGGTTAATAGCTCAATGACAGCACTATATTCAACGACATTGTTTGTAGTTCGCCCTAGACAAATACCTTGCAGATCTATCAACTCACCAGCAGGATCATAGATTACCCAGGCTGCCGAAGACAAATTCCTGGTACTGCAGGAAGCACCATCCGCGAAACCGACATAAGGGGTAATAGACATCTACACAATGAGCAAGACCCAATAAGCAAGAAAATGCTCACAAAGCACACCAAATCCAAAAACCTATACAAAAATGAAAACAACACCTATGTACACCTATTACGCACGAATGACTCACGCATAATATTTTTTGAGATACAACCCATTTCTGGGTTGTTCGAGAGGATGACCTTCGTAGTCAATTAGCTCATAGGCCCTATTCTGCAACACACGTTTGATGATGTAGGGTCCATGCCACATAGGTTGAAATTTTCTTGCCCCCAGCTTATCACGAGCTTGGTCATACAGGAGAACGAGATCTCCTTCAACAAAAGAACGAGGGGAAACTAACTGATCAAAATGAGCTTTGACCCGCTTTTTCTGTGCTTCGATAACGAGAGCAACAAAGTGGCAGGTTTCATCCAGCCTTTCTAAATAAAGGAGATGCTCTTCTTCTGGTGAAGTATTTGGTAGTAATTCAACTGCCAATTTGAGTGAAGGTATTTCACATTCAATCGGGAGAGTGAGGGTTACACGTCATAAAATCGATGCCCCATTTCACAAAGGGACCAACTGTAATGACATGATGAAGAGGAACAAGTGGTGCACGCAACTTGCATTGATAAATTTGGCAATCATGGAAATTACGAACTGTGAAAATACAATCTTTGAAAATGGAAGGCGAAAAATAACGAGCACGAAGAATTTTCTGTGCAATAGCATAACCATACATGTGACCGCCACAGGTGCCACTATGACAATCATTCAGAGCTTTCTCAGCTTCCTCGAGAGTCAAACATCGCCGGAGTATGGAATCGACTCCAATACGATAGAGAGTATCTCCAACTATACGATAAGGTTGCGACTGATGGCAGATGTGTTGGCGGGCATCCTTCGTCAACTCAGATCTGAAAGACGAAGTTTGGAGATAAACGATGATATCACCGTACCAAGGATTGAGGGTGCTAATCAAGAAAATTGAATCGTCTGGAATGAAGTCCTCAGAACGAGAAGGAGGGGAGTCAGAAGGGAGAGAACAAAGTAAATAAAAAAAGACCAATGACTTCTTAGATTTTGCAGCAGTAAATTCCAAATCAAACTCTTGGAGGATAACAATCCACTTTGATTATTTTCCCCCCAGAAATTGTCAAGACAATATGTAAGTCATGGGGTTTCATTCAGAAATCACATTCATTGTACGCAAAAGAATATAATTATGAAAAAGTTGAACAAATTGAACAACAGCCAATGCCAACTTCTCAACGTAAGCATAACACGTTTCAATGTCTAGAAGGTTATGAGACAAGCAATAAATAACATGCTCATGACCGTCATCATCGTCTTGTACCAAAACCATGGCAATCATGCTGAAAGCAGCGGCTAAATAAAGGGAAAAATCACGATGATAATTGGGAGGGCAGAGGAGAGGAGCATTGACCAACAATTTTTTTAATGCGTCAAAAGAGTTCTGAGCAATTTCATCCCAGTAAAAAGGAATGCCCTGCTTTAACAATCGTGTGAATCCTTTAGCTACTTTGGCATAGTTAGGTATAAAACGACGTAGAAAATTAGCTTTCCCTTGTAAACTCTGCAACTGATGCAATGAGGAAGGAGAGGGGAGATTAATAATAGCCTCACCCTTGAGAGGATCTAGGTGAATTGCGTCTTTGGAAACGATAAACCCTAATAGTCTACCGGAATCGACACAGAAGACACACTTGTGCGAATTAAGCCGAATGTTATAGTGTCTACAACGAAGAAAAATCTGACGAAGATGGTCAGGATGATCTCTAAGCTTAGCTGAATGAGCCAGAAGGTCATCCAAATAAGGTTGAACAATGTGGCGAATATCATGAAAGGCATAGGACATCGCGTGCTGAAAGGTGGCACCGGCATTCTTCAAACCAAAAGGAAGCTTCTTATATGCAAAGGTACCCCAAGGATAGATAAAGGCAGTCTTGTGTTGATCAGTTGGGAGAATATTGATCTGATTATAACTCGAAAAACTGTCCATAAGGGAAAAAATATCTCTCGCAACACATTCGTCAATGATTTGATCGATGAAGGGAGTGGGATAATTATCCTTAGGACAGGCTCAATTGATATCACGATATTCAACATAGACACAAATAGTGCCATGTTTCTTATCTACAGGAACAATATTAGAGACCCATTCTGTCAATGGAATTGGATAAATGAAACCAACTTTAAGAAGCTTTTCCACTTCGGCCTTAATGGCAGCAACTTTCCTAGGATGCACTGGACGAAGACGCTGACGAACAGGTTTCGAACCAGGGTAAGTAGGAATTTCATGTACAACGATGCTACGATCAATGCCAGGCATTTATTCGTAGGACCATGCAAAGACATAATGAAATTCGCGAAAAAGGCTAGTATAGACTTTCACTTCATCAGAAGAACAAGTAACCCCAATATGGATGTTCTCAACGATTCCCTGTTTAATGGAATTGTCGATAGGCATCGTCTGAGTAATGTTACTCAAGTTGCCTTCTGAAAAAAACTCATGGACTTGAACAGGTGTTTGAAGCAGAGGAAAAGGAACCTGAGAGGAAAAACGCTCAAGACAGGTAGACATGGCCCCAAGACTTGGTAGAAACGAGGAACGATGATGACCATCATCCCATGGTAGATCATCGAGAGACAGGATTTCCACGATAGCCTCATTAGAAGGAAACACTTCTTTCAAAAGATCCAGTGAATCAGAATCACCAAGCCAAGGGGATTGAGAATAGATGTCAAGAGTTACGCTCGAAGGAACAGAATCAAAATCAGAAGCCGATGCAACAATTAGTTCACAAATATTAATTTAAATCGGACTCAAAGGCATCGAATCGCCAAACGAATCGATATGTTCAGGAGAAGGGATAACCCAAGGGTCATCGGTGCGAGAAATCATATTGACCTTAACAGTGTTTGGTGGTGGAAGAGGAAAAACACCCATGAGGGTAGGATCCTTGAAAAGGCCTGGCCCAACACTCTCATAAGGAGTAGGAATCTTGTCCACGTACGGAACGTTGTTCTCAGAAGAAGAAGTGAAAAAAGATAATTTATCAACAGTAATAATATTTCCTTCGTGCGGAAAATTCAAAACACGAAAGAGAGTGGATAGAACGCACAACATGGCGTGAGTCCAACTGCGACCGAGGAGAAGATTATAATTGAGTTTTGCATCAATGGCTTTGACCTCGACATTGACCGTCTTCCCTTCTAATGTAATCAATAAACTAGCGATAACACCAAGAGGTTTAGATTCTCTTCCATCAAATGCTTCAAGAGCATTGGGTGATGAAGTAAGAGCTGGAGAACCAATGTCTTTCCAACAAGTAGATGGCATAACACAAGTAGAAGCACCCTCGTCCATGATAGCCCGGTGAATATTCAAACCATTAATACCAACTTGAATTATAAGCACAATTTGGTGTGGGAATCGTAGGACAAAATTCTCTAAATCGAAAGCGAGCAAACTAGTATCAGCAGGATCAATCCCACCTATCATAGATAGTAAATCTTTCCGTTGCGAAGGAGAACTCTGAAGTACTTCTAACGCAGACATTGCAGACGGTGCCTAAGCCAAATCTTCAACAATACTGTAATGTTGAGCGACACGGGCGTTGGGATTATACTAAGACTTACAGAGGACACCTTTGGAAGGTGGTCGCACAACGGATTCATTGTTAGGCCATTCAATCTCAAGAGGACTAGAAATAGGAGGGGGAGGAGGACCATCAACAATCTCTTTCCTCGCTGCCTGACGCGAACCAGAATAATCTTTCGATCGAGTAGCAATAGAAACGGGTGCAAAATCGTTCATCATGAACACTTGCGAACCAAATGGAGCAGAAGATTGAGGATGCTCTACCATATGAGTCTGCTGAGAGAAGGGTTCTTTAAGAATGGCCGGAGCTCCTTGGGTGCCTTTGAGAAATCGAATCACTTTAGACCGTCGAGGACAGTCCTTGGTGAACTTCTCATCATCACAAATCAAACAAGGATACTTTGGTTTACGTTGAGAACTATCAGCAGAACGAGGTTTTGGAGAATCCTGTTGCAGGGTATCGGTTTTGGCCTTACCTTTACCCTTCTTCTTACCTTCGGAAGTGTTATCTGTAGGATTGACCTGAACAACATTCACTTCTGTGGGTGTACCAGAATTCAAATTTGACTGAGGAGCTACATTATTGGAAGAAGTAGACTTCTGCTTCCTAGAGTTGGATAAAGAAGACTTATGAGAAGTTTGCGATACGGAACCAATAATACCATCAACGGATGGAGTCCCTGGCAGTTTAGAATTTCAAGGTCGAGGAGCATCAGGCAAGATATCATATAAAGAGCTCGACTGAGAATACACGAGAGCAAGGTACTGGGTGTAAGCAATGGCTTGTTCCTCGGTTACACATGCCTCCATAGCTATGTCTTTGGCAATCTGATTGACAAAGGATGTATTGAACCACTGAGTCAGAAGTTGATCAGGTATCTCAAATTTGATCATGCGACGATGACGCCGCTACTCATGAATATGATCCGATATGAGTAGCTCAGTCCTGTTTTAATGACGTGACGAGGTGCGTCTCGGTCTCATAGCGGACCGGTAACTGAAAATGTGTAAGGAACGCCATGGCCAAAGAATTAAAATCTTGGAAAACTCCACGAGACAGCTCAATGTACCACTTTGCAGTAGCACCAGTGAGAGTTCTCTAGAAAATACGAAGATGAATAGAATCATCAACCCAAGAATTAGAAGAACACCACAAGTGGTATGTCATAACATGCATTTGGGGGTCTTCACCAGGTTTACCCTCAAATTTAGGATAAACACCAGGAATCTTGGTCGAAACTAGAGGCCAATATGGATTATGAATAATAGGATCATTCGTCAACTTTAACACATCGAGTACTTCCAACGTAGCAAGAAACAGTAATTGAGTGTTAAAAGTCATTAGAGGTCTTTGATAAGGACCTGTCTGTACATTCCACCCAAACCGAGTGAAATTTTGTCCCCATACATTCTGTCCTAAAGAATTCGGATCATAGGGATTAGAAACAGGATAATTCGGTTGATATGGGGGTTGACGACTAGGATATTGATCAAAGGAAACCACTGAGGTCCTTGCTAAGTAGCATAAGGATTTTTCTGCGGAATGTAAGCATGAATTTGAGGTTTCTGATACACAGGTTGATATTGAGGTTGCTGGTACATCGGTTGATTTTGAGGGTAAGGAATTTGAGGTGCGCTATATACTGGTTGATTTTGAGGGTACGGAATTTGGGGTGCGTTGTATACCGATTGATGTGAAGCTTGAGGGTAATAAGTGCCCTGCGGTTGCACAGGTTGACCTTGCGGAGCAGGTTGAGCAGGTTGCTGGGCAGGGTACAGAGGTAAAACTGGCTGTGGAAACGAAGGAATCTGATGGTGGGCAAGATGCAACGGCTACTGAGTTGGTTGAACCGGTTGTTGAGGGGCACCAGGTTGACCTTGTGGTAAAGGTTGGCCTGATGGTTGAGACAGTCCAGGATGTCCCTGATGACCAGGTTGACCCGGAGAAGGACCATAGGATTGTCCTGATTGCACAACATTTGGGCCATACTGCACGTGTGGTTGTGATTGAGGTGCAACAAGTTGTCCTTGTGATGGATAAACTTTCCCCCCAGGACCAAAAGATGATCTGGGTTGAACCAGAGGTTGACCCGAGAGACCAGAGGGTTGTCCATGTTAGACCAAAGGTTTTCCTTGTAAAGGTTTGCCTTGTGGACCGTATGGTTGTCCCTGTGGACCAAAAGCAGGGCCCTGCTGAGCTGAAGGTTGTCCCTAAGAGGGTTTTCCTTGTAAGCCAGAGGGTTGAACAAGAAAAGTAGGTCCCAAATGAGTAACAGACTAATAAGGATCATAACCGGCCTAATAAGGATCATATACAGCTTGATAAGGATCTATAGGAGGCATATAAACTGGATTCCCACAGTCATCATAATTATGCGGATATTCATATATGGGAGTACCAAAAGCATCATAGTGATGAAAACGAGGATTTCTAGGAGGAGGGGGCTGTTGAGAACCCTGAGAATTTTTCTGTTGAACAGCTAACAGGTATTCTTCAAAAGTGAGACCGCCAAGAATCACAGGAGTAGTGGAAACTAAACTAGAAGCCACACAGATTGTAGGTTGGACTGGAACAGATGTAACAGTAATCGATGAATTTGATGCCGAGGGTAATGGTACTGATGAATATTGGACCAAAATCCGAGGAGGAGTTACTGTGTTGGACTGTGCAATGGATGCAACACCAGACATAATCTGACTCAGAGACCTATAGCTAGCTGGAAGTGACACCGAAGGTGAAGAAGATCGAACAGAAGCATGAGAAATATCTTCAGGAAAGAGTTGATATTCTCCTGTGGATACAGGCATTCTGTCACTGCCAATAGGACTGGAATAATCCATATCTGATTCTTCCGTAAGATCTTCAAAAAGACTACGGGCACTAGGAGGTACTGCAATAGCAACAAAAGGTGATCCAAACATGAGAGGAGGAAATTCTCCTTCGTCCCCAAAACCAGACCAAGCACTTGAAGGAGGCCAATTGAACTCAACTAGCTCATCAAGCGGAGATCGAGTAGCAAGGGGCTGGATAGAAAGTAGAATAGGCTGCGAAAACTCGGCAGACCTAGTGGATTGAGGGGTTTCGAAAGAAACGTCTGGAAAAGAATCACCACTAGGAGGCAGTGAGGACAACAAAACTGTATGTTCTGCCACTTTGAATGTAAATCAGAACAAGAAGGAAAAGAGGTAATCAATCGAAGATACCAAAATCAATAATTAAGGAAATAAATCAGACCAAAGTAACAAAATTTTAAGGGCGTGTAATCGTAGGTGATTAATTTTATAACACTGAAACCAAAATCTATTGTTTCATGTTTTAAGAGTCAAGAAACAAAAAAAGATGACTCTAGCCACTTTCAATTTGAAACAAGCGTGAAAGGACAAGTGCCCAATGATCTCTTCTCTTATTTAAAGATTCACGAAAAGATCGAAATGACTTCTCAGGAATTCTAAGCAAGAGGGTGTACCAGGTTTCTGTGAATTGCCATATACACCTTGGTGATCAAATGAAACAGAAATGACCAAGGACTTGACGTACATGTAGGTAGTCTCCCCGAATGTTGTGTTTGGTGTATCACGGTTACCAAGTGGTAGACTCAGCTTCATATGGATAAAGGATTGCAACCTAGAGGGGTCTCCCTTTATATACGCGACGGTACGGGGAGCACAAGTTCGTACTAGCGTTGTCTGAAGATGAAAGGCGAGCGACAAGTACTAGGTTTTAAGACGCTGTAACACGTCTCTAGCCTAGACTACTAGAAATGTTTCGTTAGGTTCCAATGTTGCCTTAGGTTCATTGAGTACATTTTTAAAGTTAATCTTGAATTATGTTTCAATTTCAGACCCTATCAAATGTGGAGCTCAACTTCCTAGATGCAAGCTATATGCAAATGAATATCATTTCAATTCGATGAATGCTAGCTAGAATAAGGATAGAAATATTTTAAGAAAGCAAGCAAGAAAAATATGTGAAGAAACTTCTAATGATCTTAATTCAATCAAGCGAAAACGAATTTCCTTCCTAGATTGACAAATGCTAGTTATGTAAAGGAACGTTTCATTTTCAATGCAACAAAAGAATACAAAGATATTTTTTTATTTTTTCAATGAAATGAAGCACACATTGTACTAATTCAATGGAAAACAAAATAAACACTAGTTTGAGTTTTGCGAATGTAAGGTTCCGAAATTGAATGACTCAACCAAAATGAAACAGACACAAAAACATGCAAGCTAATGGAGCAAGCTTTCAAACGAGAAAGAGAGTTCTCAAAGTGACCCAAATAAGCAAAGAAATCAATGCTCAAAGTGTTGAACAAGAAGGACTAATCGAAAAAACGAAAATACCATTCAATCAACAAAACAAAAGGATCAATAAAACTCAGTCTAAAAACCCAAAACGAGACTGAAAACAATCAAAGAGACTCATTCTTGAACAGAAGGCTCGGTGTGCAAAAACACCTAGAAACCTTAAGGTCTTAACTGACACTGATAAAACAACGGAAAAACAACTGAGGGAAACAAGTCTAGAGTAGTCTACACAGTCTCCAAAGTCTTAAACACACTCAAAAATAACCCAGAGGCAAGAACAAATGATCAAAAAATGCATTAGGGGGGTCAATCCAAAACCTACAGGGGTTGGCGCAACTGTAAGGCTGTAATCTGCGCCATACAGAGGTTGGCGCGAGTGCTAAAAGAGTACATGCGCCAATCGGCGTGACTGTCCAGACAAAAAGCGCGCCAAGTTGGAAACCTAAGGGAAAAAGAGGAAAAACCATAACCTAATGAACAGAAGTCAACCTTGACTCTTTGGGGCTGAACAGAGAATGGAAAATCAGAAATCAAACCAGAAAAAAGATAGATAACTAAACCAAGAATAGAAACCGACCCAACAGGATGACACGACAAACTCTCACTGGTCCCTAGTGGAGTCGCCAATTTGTTATGAAGGTAAATCCTCTCTGTGAGCAGAGACAGTCCCTCTAGCCCTAGGGTGGGTCTAGTAACAAAAGGACATGCTAAAGTGTTTTTTCCTAGTTAATGAATGAACAAAATACATGGTAGATCGACCTACCTTGAATCCAACGCTATCGATGTTGCAGAAAGAGTAGTGGTCTCTCGCTCCTGCCTTGACAAGTCACGATCCGTCCGCTGTCACGCCCAGATACCTGTACATAAGACAAATAACAAGAAAAACATATAGCAGCGTAGTTTCACTCACAACTATTAGCCAGTCAAAGACGACTAAACATATCGTATCAAATAAACATCATAACACAATAGTGGAACCAAACAGTAGTCATGTATATTAATGAGTAGAAGGAAGAGTACAACAGATGCTTTGACGTCGTGATCTCCTTTAGTGGGGTTCAGACGAAACGCATCTCAACTGTCGTTCAGGGAATTTGGACTCAAGATCTCTTAGAAGTCATCGACTCGAGCTCTCTCAACACAATATTTCTTACTCTATCTCCTCTAGCAACTTAGCTATAGTATAATTCTCTAGTTCAGCTATTTAGCCATTTTCTATAATGTGTTCATCTAGCTTGTACCAAAGGAGATAGTTTCTTATATAGAGGGAAAAGAGGAGGTTGGGATCCCTACAAAGGTAGGACGGAGTCCTATCCTTTAGGAGAGTTCCAAGGGAGGTGGAAACTACTAACTAAAGGAAGGAGTTTGTGGTTGTTTTAGTTCAACCACTTTCAATGACTCATCCCCGAGGTGGTTGGAATGGAACCTCCGCCTATATTTTTAAAAAACATTCCATAAAAAGATTGGCGCGGGTGTCTAACTGGCATAGAGTGCTAAGTGGCGCGGGCTCAATGTTAAATTTCCAGGTCTAATGTGTGAAAGAACACATGTACCCACTCTGGTTCTGGAACTTCTCCCCAACCAAAGTCCAGTGAAAAGTATGCTCATGGGGCTCATCCTTGCCATCATATTTTACTTTGATTTTGGTATTTACTTGGCCAAATGTGATCTTCATTAGTCTGCGATACTCTTTCCAACTTTTGATATGTTATTTATGAACACCCCACCATCTAGCAGGTGTAGATCTCAGGGCTACATATAACGCTTGGAACATTTGTTCTTCTGGAACTTATCTTTCAAATTCATCAAGAAACAAAATTGCATTGCCTATCCCATCATAATAAGAAAAACTACATACCTCTGAAGTTATGCAACGAAGTGATCTTTTAATTTTGTTACATCGTCTTGTAGAGACTTCATGCAACCTGTTTTGCCAATTTTCCAGTTCTTCGTCATAATCAGAAATAGAGAAACTATCCTCCTCCCATACTATTCTTCCATCTGCAGTTGGATTAATCCAATCTTCCTCCTTAGTTGTTATCTTATAAATATTGTCAATATTTGCGTCACAGTATCCAACACAGATAGGCTCTGTATAGCGCACTCCTTCTGATGGGTCTAAAGGAACAATGACCCTCAGATAGCCTTTTTCGAACACCATTTGTCTCCTCTTCAGATTGATTATCTTGTCAATATAGAAAGCCAAATCCAATCCAAGCAGTGTTGGATATGGATTGCTATCATCTACAATTTCAATTACTTCGAAATATGCAACAACGCACACTCCTTCAATATCTATTACAACGCCAGATAACCTTCCCATAGGGATGATATTCTGTTGGTTGGCCATCCTCGACTGGATCGACGACCATTGCAACTTTGGTTTTCCCATCTGCTTCCAAGTTTTCTTAGGCAACACCTTGGAATCAGACCCAAAATCTAGGATTACTTGTTCCATATCAGAGTCCCCAATCTGCACAGTTAGTCTCATCTCCATTTTTGTTATAGTCTTATGTCGATGTAACTTATTTACTGTGCGTTTCTCACTTCACGGATCTTATTTACCAACGCAGGATTCTATCAGTTCCTGGAGTCCTTGAACAACCTTCTGATCTCTCAACAATTTCATACAGATCTGTAAAAATGACCTTAACATAGCTGGATCAAATTCATTTAGTTGAGTAGTTGCTTCAGCATTGTCCTTCTTTGGTATCAATTTCTGTAGTGAGTGCGCCTTAGATGTTGAAGCTCCCAGATCCATGAATCTTCGCTTCACCTCCAAGAATGCTTCTTTTTCCACCTAAATATTGAACCCAATGGATATCTCTATAGTCTTCCCAACCCATGTGTCTTCCATTGGCCTCTTACCTTGGCTTTATCATCTCCTGTCGTTGCGCCACTTCTTGTTACTATGTTGATGCACAAGTCATATTCCCTTGGTTCAATAATCATAATATGCAAATTTTTCATGGGATTCTGGTTTCTTTTTTCCTGCATCTTTGCCATAAGGACTGAACATTATTCTATCAGATGATAAAAACCTTTACAGTACTTACAAGTGGAGGTTGGATTCTGAAAGTCGCACACAAATTGTCTTGCCTCTCCGTAATTATAACAAATAATATGGCCACGTCCTTGACAAACACCTCCTCCTCGTCCTCGTCCCCATACTTGGAATCCTCCTCGACTAGCATGCTGACATTGATCCTCATGTGCATGTCCCTCAGCTTGCATTCTATAAGCTCATGTAGTTTTCTCCATCATCAAATCATAGCTGCGACAGTTCTTCTCATCATGCCCCATTGATATACAGAAGTTACAAAAGAACTATTTTGGGGTCTACACATACTTATGCAACAAATAACAGTCTTCCATGTGATGTTGACCTGCAATTTTACATATTTCACACCATGTGCTTGATCATGGGTTCAATGGATTTAGCGCTCCACTAGCAAGGTATTCTCTGAACACACGACATTTCTCCTTATAATGGCCTTCTACCTTACACTTTATATACCATAATTCTGGCCGAATATTTGACCTGGCTTCCTTACCCTTCTTCAGATCTTGCAATTCCAAGGTCAAGTGTGCTAGCTGAGTCTGAATCTATTGTACTCCTGCATGAGTATCTCCCACCGACGAAGCTTCCAGCTTCATCGCAATTTTCAGAGCTTTGACATGTGTTGATATCTTTTGTTGTGTTAAAGGTAGCTTGATATGTGGCAATAAAACAACCATAAACCACTCTTTATGTTTCTTTTCAGGGATTGTAGTGTTTACTTGTCCCATTAACATTTTGAACCTTTGATCCAATTCCCAAACAGACTCATTTTCCAATTGCTTGATCTCCTTTAGTTCAGTAATACACTGCGACTACGATTTTTTATTCTTAAATTCTGTAGTTGGTGCTTTCTTTGTATCATCCAGTGAAGCACCCTGATTCGTTGTGGAATACTTTATGTACCATGTCAGCGCTATTTACTGCAGCATGGTGACAATCCACGCCTTCTTTATATCTTCATCGATGATCTGTCTCCTTTCCATACATCTTCTGCTACAAAAAAAAATTGCTCAGGATTGCTAGGCCTCAAATATGCCCAATTTTCCACTATATATTACCACCATTTATAACATAAATTCTGACACTTTTACACTCATTTGACACCATAATTCCATCACTTGTTGCCAAATCATGTCTTACGCCTCGTGGTTGATTATCATTAGTTTTATTAGATTTTTTATGATTAGAGATGATTTAGTCATTATTTTCTAATGACGGTTTTTCTAAGTTCATTTTTTGCAGGGTTCCATTGCCAAAATTATCCACAAGTCAATTAAACTAGTTGATGCAAGTAGAGTGCGAAAATATCCAATTTGGAGCTTCGACATCTCGACACGCTTTTGGGGAAAACCGAGGAAGGTTATTGTCCAAAATGATGTTCTAACACCTTCCCATGAGTTGTATTGCACCTAAGTCGCACATGTGGTTCTTTAGAAGAAAATCAATAACTCTACTCAAAATCCACACAATTTTCAAACTGCCATGTTTGACCTCGATTTTCATGCAACTGGAGGTGAATCTGGAAAATATGATAAAATGGGTTTCTTACCAATATAACACATTATTTACAACTAGCACTGTTTCTTAATATTTGGTTTGGTTCAAAAGTTACATGTGGGTATTTAAGGAAGTTTCATAAAAAAGAAAAAATTGTTTTCCAGAATTCTAGAATATTGCAAAAAGAGTCAAACAACCAACTTCAGGCACGCTTTCCGAGGATATGAAATTGAATGAGAAAAATCCTAGAGATTTTTTTGTTGAAAAATATAACAAATTAGGTTCCTTCCAAACCATTTTCCAAAATTCGCCATGGTTGGGGAGATATGCCAATATCTTTGAGGCCAATTTTCTAAAAATATGCAATTTTCCAGAATTAAAGAAAATGAATAATTCGCTTTGTAAATAATATAAATGGCTTAGCCAAGGCCTATATTTCCAGTTATTGGAAAGAGGGGGAAGACAACGTGTGAACAAGATACAAAGGATTGATGTGATTAAGCTTTACCTTAAACAGAGTTAAATAATGTATGTAAGTGAACTTATGATTGAATCTTAATACAGTTGAATTTGCCATGAATTGGTTGTAAGTGTTATGGTGTTGATTCATTTTTAGGCATTAATTTAGTTTAAAACTTGCTCCAGGAGTGGCAAGGGCCCACCACCACCTAGAGACAAGTTCTATAGCTCATTTAGATCATAAGAATTATATTAAAAGTGTGAATTTTATTGAGAGAATTGTTGTGTAAAATCCAAATCCGTTTTTGTACTCAAAACTTTGTTTTGTAACTCTGAGTCAAACATCATAGAATTAATTTATCAAATGCTCAAAGATATTTAGTTTTGAATGTGTTTTGAATGCATACCCAATACAATAAGAGAAGGATTACAACACTGTGCACATTACTATGAATTTTTTGTGTTAAGTACATAATCAGATTTAAGACTCTTGCATTGAGTATAGTTAGTGTGTGATTGTGTATTGTATTTACAAATTTGAAAGTAGTGTTTCCAGCTTTGTTTTGTGAGTGATCTCTTTAGTTTGAGTTATATATTGCAGATTTAATGATCGGTTAATTAATAGTTTAAGAATTGTGTAGTATTCATAGCATAATCATTTCAATTCCTTGCATGAGATTTATTTGAGTTATGGTTTGATCATCATTGGAATAGATCATAGGATATATCTCTTTTGTTTTATAGAAGGCGCTCTAATATAATAATTAATTGAAGTTGCCTTTTGGTTTTCAAGCTTTTTAGAATTAAAGGTGTAAACTAGATAGGATTAAGAGATAAGTTCAAACACTTATTGATTTGTGTGATCTCAGGAATTAGGCTAGTTACACTTTTGTTTGAATTGTTTAGCTTGACATCATTAGTGGAATTTTTAATTAGTTTCAATTGATTTTAAATAGATCTTATCATTGATTTGAGAAATAAAATTATTTGTTTTGAGTTTAGATTTTAATTGAAGTTGTTTTTAACTATTGAATCAGAATGTGTAAGTTATGATAAAGTATGTCTTAGGTTATGAATTTTAATTTTTTAGTGGCTTGAAGATTAGTTGTTTGTTTGCTTTACTATTTGAATTAGTCAGGTTATGATCTAAATAGAGTAGCGATTAAGGTTTGAATTTAGTTTGATAAGACTTTTTGCTTCAATTGTGATTCCGTACTTAGACAGTAATTTGATTTATTACTCTAGTTTAGGTTAGATGCTTTGATCCTGTGTTAATTGCGCTTGTGCCTCTAAGTATTACGACCCTAGATTGATAATTTAATGTTGGAAATTATAACACATATAATTTACCCAAGAAGGATCCTCTGACCCGAGTCCTTTAAAGATCGGTAGCTTGATATCGTTGGCCATATTTCCTGTGGGTGGGGGAGGTGGAGGTGGAGGTGGAGGGAAAGTATAAGGAGGAGGATGAGGGGTGAGGGGAATAGTGGGATGGGGAATCCCAAAGGTGCCCTTATTATTCTCAACTCCTAACTGCGATGCACCTCTAGGGGTTGTGGGGTTACTTCTTTCTTCTTCACTTTCAGATTCACACAATAACAGACTGTAATCAGTCTTAATGAAGTTCTCGCGGTCTACTCTATATCGCTTTCCACTTCGCGTAGAACCAAAATTACTTCTTCCAAACATTAATCTGATTGCATTCGTAGTACGCCTTTTTCACATAAAATAATTTCAATCCATAGCTTTAGAGAATTTAAATACTTACCTTGTGGACCCTTGAAAAATATTCACTTAGCTTCGTTGTAAGATATAGATGTGTCTATGGCGAACTCAGTAATAAATCCTCCCAGAATACTATTGATTCAAAAATCAACAGTCCTTGATATGTTGTTATTGGTCTCCTTGAGTCACTGTAACAATTCAGGGCTCCACGCAGTAGGCTCGTCGTTCTTAAAATAAGCCTTGTTCTCTAAAAACCTTGATAACCATTCATGTAGTTCATTTGCAAATGTTTCGAAAAAAATATCGTGCTCTTTTGTGAAAAGATACCTCTACAACCAAGCTTCAGTCGACAGTTGTGGATTTCTGTTTTCTTGAATTATGAACTCCCATTCTTTCAAATCTACCCAATCTTGTATTTCCTTTCTTGTCCGATGCCACATCCACATATCCCTCAATAAAATCCCGGTCCCGACAATGGAACCATTTGTTGGCTCGAAATGTTCTTGACCCAGGTTCAGAGTTAGCTATGCACTAAAAAAAACCCTCTATTACCGGCCCTTTCGGCAACGACCTACAGTGCAGATCGTAGTCTTACCTGAGGCAATATGGGTGGATGTCAGAACCAGGTTTCTACATCGAGAGGGAAAATGGAGTGTGGATCTACTGCTAAACTTATATGTGTGCTTATTCTGAACTGTGTGGATGCATATATCTACTTTAACCGCTTATACTTCATTCATCAATAAATAACTTCACAATACAGATAATGAACAAATTCACACATGTAAACACAGAGATGTTTTCAAAACTATTTCCTTTTATTATGATAAGTCTTTTCAGCACATACACTTATTCGACCTGCGCACACAACTACAAGTGGTTTTCACATAAAGTTGTAGACTCTTCAAGGCCTCCGCGCACACAGCTACAGAGCCTTCCCTTAGGCCCAAAATAGACTTAGAAATAGATATTCAATAGTTCATTCTCATCAACAATTCATGCTACATACTACTTCGACACAACACTACATTTGTTTATATAGCTTTTTGATCGACTCAAAACCATGGTCCACATACCATGGGCGGACAAAAACCCAAAAACCATTACAAAATAAGGAGCTTCAACCCACCCTGAAGCCCCTAAACTTCGCACAGTAGATCTTGCTGCATTGTTCCGCACACTCCACTCCTCTAGTTGCAAAGTCTTTTGACCCAAAATGGACCAAATTGGGCCATGCCCAACAATCCACGAGAAGCTCCTGATAAACCTCCTATAGTAACTTGCCAACCACATAAATAACCTTACCTCATCCACATTCCTAGGATTTGTACACTCCATGATAGCCCTTATCTTTTCTAGATCTACTTTTATGCCTTCCTTGGAGACAACTGTTGAATTTCTACGATCTTGGATCTAAGTTAGAGTGTTAAAATCATTAACGCTACCAAACCAAGAATCTCAACTAGAACTACTTTTCAAAATGGAAAATATAAAGCAATAAATCACATATGCACAAGTATACACAAATTTTAACAAAATTGTACAACAATGTACAACCCAATATTTGTTATATTAAACTAAATACGAATAATACAACAATCTATAGTATACAAGATACAATAACAAACTTTGCTGATCAGACTCGATGTCTTATCTTGTCCTGGAGGTCCTTCGCTTTCATACTAATCACATAGAGACTTGAGGAGGGTTGCCACCGAACACTGCTGGAAGTCACTTCTGCTTGGTGTACAAGGGCTGATCCAATATGCTCTCTAAGCTAGCCACTTCCCGAGCTCCAATATTTCAAGCTAGTAATCACTTTTGTCCATCAAAGTGCTGCACTTTCGACACCAATCTTCACCCAAACTTCAACTCTTCTTCGTCACTTCAAGATAGCTTGTCTAGGGCTACTTTGGGCTATCAACACGATGCCCTCCACTAGACCAATGATGCCCAATATAATCACTGCAAGATCTGCACCTATGGAGGATTTCGATCAACCAATCAATCCTTCAACTTGGCTCCCACGACGTGCTCAATAATTTGATCCAAAAACAGTCAAAACTTTGACCCAACACACAACACAAATATTGTTGTAATATTTTTGTATTGTTTTCCCTGGTTAGGGAAAGTGCACGTTGCAACAATCCTTCAACAACCACTCAAACAACCTCCTTCTAGATATGACCTAGATAAGGAAAGGTGCCCCCCTTGTGGCTTGTTGTTCTGGGCATGTGGTAGCCCTTAATGCCTCCACTCTGGCCTATTTGGACTGGCTAGGCCTGCAGCCTACCATAGTCCATTGCGACACCCTAGCAACCAAACTAAACAAACTTTCCTCCATTGTTCATCCTTCAAATAGTCCACAAACAACTCCTCCTTGCTTTGGCCTTCACTCCAGCTCCTTGACACTCCAATAGTTGCTTGGTCACCCTGAAACGAGCCTTACACAATCCCTCTCTTCCCTTGTTGTTTTTGCCTTCTAGTTGCGGCCAAATATGTGGCTCCCTCTCTCTTCAACGAAGTCCTTTTCTCTTTTGTGTGACACAAAATGGATGCCTAAAGTGTCCTACAACACCTTCTATTTGTACACCAATAGAAGGGCTCCACGAACTAATGAAAGGTCGTTTCTATTAGGCTAATTCTCCTCAAGCCTACATGACTTGACTGTCCAAACATTAATGACAACTTCAAAAATTCATAACTCAAGTTCTAGAGGTCTGATTTGGGTGATCTTCGAAGCGTTGGAATCGGCACACCAAGCTCTAACATAGTTTCTGATCAAACAAGAAAAATACCGATTACCCTTTTTTTGAGGTAGAAAAAAAAACACTCGATTTTGAAAAGTGGTGATGCAAAATCACCTTTTTTTTTAGCATATTTTTGGCACTTTATATTTTCTTTTATAAATGTTATTGATTTTCATGTCGATTTTGTAAAGTGGTGATGCAGAATAACTTATTTTTTTATCAAACTTTTGGCAATTTAAATTTTCTTCGATTTTTTTTTTAAATGTCATCCATTTTCATGTTGATTTTGAAAAGTGGTGATGCAGAATCAACCCCTTTTTTTAGGGGGTTGATTATTCACACTTTGATTTTTTTATTTATCAAGTATGAACATTTGTTTTAAAATGTTAGTAATTTTCATGTTAATTTTGAAAAGTGTTGATGCAACATCAACCCTTTTTGTTTAGAGGTAATTTTCATGTTCGTAAAAAAAAAAAAAAAAACAAACAAACAAAAACAAAAAACATGAAAAAAGAAATAACAACAAATTAACTTGTAAAAATAAAAATAAAAAAGAGGCGAATTAAAAAAAAACACATAATTTAAAGAAAAAAAACATCAAAAACAATTGTTTTACCTTAAACAAAAAACGCATAATTAAAAAAATGATAAAATAAAATAATCAATATAAAAAAAATTTAAAAAAATTCAAATTAAATAATAAAAAAAAATTAAATAAAAATAAATAAAATTGAAAAGAAAATTAAAATAATTTAAATTTAAATTAGATGATGATGATGATGATGGTTAATGTCCACTGAGACCAATCTTTGGTCTATCGGACCTAAATAAAAGAGTTATTTAGTTTGATTTAAGATTTTATTCCTATGCTCAAAAAGCGTGGAGAGAAGCCTCCCGAGCTCACTATAATTTTGACATCTTAAAAGCCTAGGAAGGTCAATATTGCAACAAAGATTATGAAATTGAGCTATATATATAGAGAACAAAATTCAATTTTTTTTTATTTTTAGATTAAAAAATTAGAGAAAAATCAAAATAAAAAGATTAAAAAATTAAAAATAAATATAAATAAATAAATTAAATTAAATTCTAAATTTAAAAATGTCCGCCCCTTGGTGGCCATGAGGCCTGGCCGCCATGTGGGCGAGGGAGCCTTGGTGCAAGCATTATTTTTTTAAATTATATATATATATATATATATTAAAAAAATTTAAAAAAATTGTTTTTATTATTATTTTTTTAATCAAAGTATTAGTTTTTTGTATTTTTTGCTTTTTAAGATGGTTTTTTTTTTAATGATTTTTTTTTCATTTATTATTATTATTATTATTTATTAGAGTTTAAGTTGTCTTTTTTAATTTTTTTTTTTAAATTGTTTTTAATGTTTTTTTTGTTATTTAATAAAAAATTTGTTTTAATGTTTTCTTTTTTTTTAATATTTTTAATAATTATTTTCAAAGTTTTAATTATTATTTTCAATATTTTTAATGTTTTTTTAAATAATTTTTATTTTGTTTTTTATTTTTACATTTTTTCAATCTGTTAGATCTAAGACTTTTGTGATCCATAATGTAGATAAAAGAACTTTCGGATTAATCACCTAATCCTAACGATGTGATTAATCCGAAAGTTCTTTTATCTATTTTTTCAATCGTTTTTTTTTTCAATTTTTGTTTTAATGTTTTCTTTTAAGTTTAATTTTTTTTTAAATGGTTTTTATTTATTTATTATCAATATTTAGGTTTTTTTTTTTGGGTCAAATTTTTAAATTTGTTCTTAAAAAATGTTTTTTTTAAATGTTTTATTTATTTTTATTTTTATGTTTTTTTGTAATTTTGATTGATAAGTTAATTTTGTTTTTTTTACATTTTTTTTTATGTATGATTTTTTTTGTCTTTTTTGTATATTTTTATATTGTATTTTTTTTGGGTCATGTTTTTTTAAATTTTTATGTTAAAATATAGATTTTTATTTACTTGTTATTATTATTTTTTTAAATTGTTATATTTTTTGTTTTTGTTTTTATTTTTTCAATATTTTCATATTCTCAATATATTTGATTGGATATATATATGTCAAAATAAAAAATATGTAGAAGTAATAAGTAGGAGTATAATTTTTTTGTTGATGGTGTAATTTCTTTCTTTTTTGCATAATCTTTAATATGTTTATTAGTTTCGATTTATTAAATTCAAAAGAAATATGATTTTAATATTAAAATATTATTATTATTATTAAAATATATGAAAATAAAATTAAAATATATATTTTTATGAAATATAGTTTTTAAAAAACAAAGTTGCAAATTTCAAAATTATTTAAAAATAAAATATTGAGACAAATTTGCAAAAAAACAAATGTTTTAATGTAGAGAGTATCAAAAACTCCAAAATCACATATAAATTCATTTGTTTTGTAAAGTTGTTCATTCATCATAAATGAAGTGTTTCCTATCTGGTAATTCAATACATTATATGAAAAAAAACATTACACTTAATAAATTTTTATTAATATGATAAACTTAAAATAAAAATAAATTAATATAAATTAAATGGTAATTATTTTTTAAAATAATATTAACACTATGGCTGAATTTTGTTGGAATTTTAAGGATTTTTATAGAGGTGATATTTTATCTTTATAGTCATACTTGGAATTTTAAGGCTTTTCAGAGACACGATATTTATCTTTAATACCATGCCTAAAAATCCTTGGAATTTTAAGACTTTTGCTATTTTATCTGTAATGTCATGTCTATTGTTGGATTTTAAGGTTTTTCATAGTCATGATATTATATATTTAATGTCATTATTAAAAATTGTTGACAATTTACCCCGAAAAAAAAAAGACATTATTCCAGCATCAACACTTTTTGTTGTCAGGGTGTTTTTTGCACATAAAAAATTTGCGACATTATTCCAACATCAACAATTTCATTTTCAGGGTGTTTTTTGCACACAAAAAATTGGCGACATTATTCCAACATCAACACTTTTGGTTTTCAAGTTGTTTTTTGCACAAAAAATTGGATTTTACATCCATTTTTTAAAAATGTTGAAAATTTTACCAAAAAAAAAACAAGGTTATTCCAAAATAAGACCTTTCGTTTTCGAGTTGTTTTTTCATGGTTTTTTGATGTTTTTTTGTTAGAGTTCTCGTTTTGAGGTAATATTTCTTGTTTAATCAGTAAATTTATTCTCTATGACCTCAAATTTTCTCATGCTCAAATTCTTCATGTTTTTGGCCCAAATCCCAATGGGATCAAAACCCCTACCTTGGGTTCCAATCTCACAAGTGACTCTTGTGGCACTTTGTCCTCCAATCCCCGAACCCTAGGGCTTGGAGTACCTCCCAAGCTACTCAAAAATCAGCACTTCCTCTTAGTGAGGGAGGTACTTCCAAGACTAGGAAGTAACTCATCATCATCATCACTACTCACAACACTTACCCAATTATTGGCACTCACCATTGTAGCAATCCCTGAAGCATGAACTCTGCCTCTCTCAGAAGTCTCCTTGTCACTGGAAGAAGTCATTGGAAGCATCCTTCTTCTTCTTCTTCTCCTATATCACTTTACAATCTCTCCATGATTCCTTCTTGGAAGTTGTAGGAGCACCTTTTCTCCCCACTGACCACACGCTCTTCTTAGACTGTAAATTATCCCTATGAACCTGAAATCTCCTGCTAGAACTCGACTCCCTCTGAGTTTATGGAACCTAGACATTCTTCGTTGGAACTTGTACCTTCCGTTCTGAAGCCTGCACCCGCACCTGCTTCTTGGAACCTGCACATGCTCCAACTACTTCTTCTTCTTTCCATGATCCTCAGGCTTTCGCATCAACTAGTAGAGACCATGCTCTCTAACTCTAAGTACAATCCCATCGGAGCTAGAGCCTCTAGGTTTGATTCTTGCCTTCCCATCCTGGAACAAGACCTCAAACCCTTTCTTCTCGATCACCGAGACCAAAATTACATTATATTTGAGTCTCGGTACAAACAATACATCATGGACCCACATCACTCATCCTTTCTCCATCTTGAATGGAACAACACTCAATCCTCGAATCTCCAATTGAATCTTGTTGCCTAACAGCATGTGTAACTTCGAGTCCCATTCAACTAGAGTCTCAAAAACCTCCTGTGGCCCTGTCATATGTTTCGTTGCATCGTTGTCCATGTACCATCCATCATTATTAAAAGTACCCTGCGATAAATGAGAAATCATATCAAAGTCCTCCTCGTCCAATATCCTAATGAGATCATATATTTTAGTTGAAGTGGCAACACTGACGACTTGCTTCCCTTTTCTCTTCTCATTATCTCCCATCCTTTTCATCGGAAATATTGACGAAAAATGAACCATATCACCACAATTGAAACACTTGAATTTACTCAAGTCCTTATGCTTACACTTATTTTGTGCTACAAGTTCCACGTCCTCATCTTCCCTCTTCATTGGATGAAGATCCTCATCTGGCAATTCTTCCTGAATTAAGTCATCCCACAACCTATTCTAGTCTGGAAATTTCTCTCTAGTAACGATCCCTTTGATGAGAGACTTCCATTACTTAGTGAACCCTCACCATATCTCCATTTGAAATAGTCACATGGATGGCAGCAAGATCACCATATCTCCATCTGAAATAGTCACACCGACGGATAAAAAAATAAAAATTCATCTCTGGCATGAGATAATCTCATCAGATATGAAGTCACTCCTTCACCCTTTATCATCTTGGTGGACTTCAACTTATCCTCCAATACCAGTACTCACTTCTCGTTCCTATTCTGGAAAAAAAATTGAAGAGCCATCCACATCTCATGTGCAATTTTTTTCCAGGAAAAATGAGTTATTATGGCATCCTTCACACCATCTAGGATGATCAATCTCACCTTCTTATCCAAATATTCATATATTTCCATCTCCTTAGGATCGGTTGGCTTCCTGATGGCTTTCTCAAAAAAATCCCAAATCCTATTGCCTGCAAGACCAACCTGGTCCTTTCCTTCCAAGGACCATAGTTGTACAACCCCTCCAACCTGTCCTCATACTGGAGACCTGCCTACAACTTTGACATTGTAGTGAGCCCTTCACTTACAATGTGACCAACTCCCTCACATGTTGCACTTCACTGTGCACAACTCTGATTCACTGACTTTCAAAGTAGTTCAAACAAACTCTGATCCTGTGTTGAATTTCAATGATCTTGGGTCTAGGTTAGAGTCTTAAAATCACTGACACTACCAAACCAAGAATCTCAATCAGAACTACTTTACACTACGAAAAATATAAATTAGTAAATCACATATGCACAAGTATACACATTTTTTAACAAAATTGTACAATCATTTACAACCCAATCTTCGTTATATTAAAAAAAATCTGAATAATACAAAAGTGTATAGTATACAAGATATAATGACCAAATTTGCTAATTAGACTCGATGTCATATCTTGTCCCGTTGGACCTTCACTTCTGTACTACTCACTAGTCACTCCTTATTCCTTCAAAGGACAACACATAGATACTCCAGGAGTGTTGCCACCAAACACTGCTACAAGCCACTTATGCTTGGTGTACAAGGGATGATCCAATCTACTCTCTAGGCTGGCCACTTCCCAAGCTCCAATCTTCCAGGCTAGGAGTCACTTTTTTCCATCAAAGTGATGCATTTTCGACACCAATCTTCACCTAACCTTAAACTCTTCTTCATCACTTCAAGATAGCTTGTATAGGTCTAATTTGGGCTATCAACATGTTTCCTTGCACTAGAACAAGTATTTCCAATACAATCACTGCAAGATTTGCACCTATGGAGGCTCTCGATCACCCAATCAAGCCTCCAACTTGGCTCCCATGGCCTGCTCAATAATCTGTTCTAAAATTGGTCAAAACTTTGACCCAACACACAAAAAAACTTCTACTGCAATATGGTTGCATTGTTGTCCCTAGTTAGGGTAAGTACATGTTGCAATGAACCTTTAACAATCACTCAGACAACCTCATTCTAGCTGCAGCCTAGGAAAGGAAAGGTATCCTCCTTGTGGGCTATTGTTATGGGCATGTGGCAGCCCTTAATTCATCCACGTTGACCTATTTAGAGTGGTTATACTACCACAGTGTGACTGCAACACCCTAAAAACCCACCCAAACAACCTTTCCTCACCACCATTCATCTGTCAAATAGTCTGCAAATATATCCTCCTTTATTCAACCTTCACTGCAGATCCTCGACACTCCAACAGCTGCTCGGTCACCCTGAAATAACCCCTAAACAATCCCTCTCTTCCCTTGTTGTTTCTACCTTCTAGTTGCGGCCAAATTTGTGACTCCCTCTCTCTTCAACGAGCTCCTTTTCTCTTGTGTGTGATGCACAAAATGGATGCCTAAAGTGTCCTCCAACAACTTCTATTCATACACCAATAGAAGCGCCCCATGAATTAATGAAGGGTCATGTCTATTGGACAAATTCTCCTCAAGCCTACATGTCTTGACTGTCCAAACATTAATGACAACTTCAAAAACTCATAACTCAAGTTCTAGAGCTCTGAATTAGGTGATCTTTGAAGCATACACAAAGCTATATCACCTCAAATTTTCTCATGCTCAAATTATTCATGGTTTTGGCCCAATTCCTGCTGGGTAAAAAACCCCTACCTTGGGTTCCAAACCCACAAGTGACTCTTGTGGCACTTTTTCCTCCAATCCCCAAACCCTAGTGCTTGGATTACCTCCCAAGATACTCAAAAATTAACACACCCTCTTATTGAGGGAGGTACTTACAAGACTAGGAAGTAACTCGTCATCATTGTCACTACTCGCAATACTTGCCAAACTCTTGGTGCTCACCACTGCAATAATACCTGAAGTATGAAATATGCCTCTCTTGGAAGTGTCGTTATCACTAGAAGCATCCTGCTTCTTCTACTTCTCCTATATTGCTTTCCAATCTCTCTATGATTCCTTCTTGGAAGTTGTAGGAGCACCTTTGCTCCCCACTAACCACACACACTTCTTGGGTTGCAAATTATCCCTCTTAACTTGCAAGCTCCCGCTAGAACTTGAATCCCTTTGAGCCTCTATAACCTGGACCTTATTTGCTAGAACCTGTGCCTACCCCTCTGAAGCCTGCACCTGCACCTGCATCTATGGAACCTGCACTTGCTTCACCTACTTCTTCTTCTTTCCATGATCCTCAAGCTTTCCCATCAGCCTGTAGATACCATGCTCTCTAACTCCAAGTACAATCCCATCGAAGCTAGAGCCTCTAGGTCCGAGTCTTGCCTTCCCATCCTGGAACAAGACCTCAAACCATTTCTTCTCAATCATCAAGATATAAATAACACTATATCTGAGTCCTGGTACAAACAATACATCATGTACCCACATCACTCATCCTATCTCCATCTTGAATGGCACACCACCCGATCCTCAAATCTCCAACTGACTCTTGTCACCCAAAACCATGTGCAACTTCAAATCCCATTTAGTTAGAGTCTCAAAAAATTCTTTTGACCCTGTCATATGTTTTGTCGCAACGTTGTCCATGTACCATCCATCCTCATTAACAGTACCCTGCAAGAAATGAGAAATCATAGAAAATTCGTCCTCCTCCAATATTTTAGTGAGATCATCTATCTCAGTCAAAATGGCAACACTGATGACCTGCTTCCCTTTTCTCTTCTCATAATCTCCCTTCTTCTTCATCGGACATCTCGATGAAAAATTACCCATCTCACCACAATTGAAACACTTGAATTTACTCAAGTCCTCCTTCTGCTTACCCTTCATTTGTGCTACAAGTTCCACGTCCTCATCTGCCCTCTTCATTGGATGAAGATCCTCATCTCACAACTCTTCCTGAATGAAGTCGTCCCATGACCTATTCCAGTATGGAAATTTCTCTCTAGAAACAATCCCTTTGATGAAGGGCTTTTATTCCTCAATGAACCCTTTCAAGGAAATCCTCACCATATCTCCATCTGAAATAGTCACACCGACAACATCAAGCTCATCTTTGACCTGAGACAATATAATCAAATACAAAGTAACTCCTTCACCCTTTATCATCTTGGTGGAATTCAACTTATCCTCCAATACCAGTACTCAGTTCTTGTTCTTATTATGGAACAAATTCTGAAGAGCCATCCACATCTCATGTGCAATGTTCTTACTAGAAAAATGAGGTATTAGGGAATCCTTCACAGCATCTAGGATGATCAATCTCACCTTCGTATTCAAATCTTCATATATTTCCAGCTCCTTAGGGTCGGTTGGCTTCTTGATGGCTTTCTCGGAAAATTCCCAGATCCTATTGACCTGTAACACCAACTTGATCCTTTCCTTCCAAGGACTATAGTTGGAAAACCCCTCCAAAATGTCCTCATACCATAGACCTGCCTGCAACTTTGAAATTGTAGCAAGCCCTTCACTTACAATGTGACCAACTCCCTCTCACGTTGTACTTCACTGCGCATAACTCTGATTCACTAGATTTCAAGGTAGCTCAGACACACTTTGATACCATGTTGAACTTTCACAATATTGGGTCTAGGTTAGAGTATTAAAATCACTAATTCTACCGAATCAAGAATCTCAACCAAAACTACTTTGCACAACTAAAAATATAAAGCAATAAATCACATATGCACAAGCATACACATTTTTTAACAAAATTGTACAATTATGTACAAACCAATATTCGTTATATTAAACAAAATCTGAATAATACAACAGTATATGGTATACAAGATATAATGACAAACTTTGATGATCACACTCAATGTCGTATCTTATCCAGTCGTTCCTTCGCTTTTGTACCACTCACTAGTCACTCCTTAGTCCTTCAAAGGACAACACATAGAGACTCTAGGAGGGCTACCACCTAACACTGCTGCAAGTCACTTCTTCTTGTTGTACATGGGCTGATCCAATCTGCTCTCTAGCCTGGCCACTTCCCGAGCTCCAATATTCCATGCTAGCAAGCACTTTTTCCCATCAAAGTGCTACAATTTCAGCACCAATCTTCACCTAATCTTCAGCTCTTCTTCTTCACTTCAATATAGCTTATATAGAGATAATTTGGGCTATCAACATGTTTCCCTCCACCAAAACAATGATTCCCAATGCAATCACTACAAGATATGAACCTATGGAGGCTCTCGATCACCCAATCAAGCCTCCAACTTGTCTCCCATAGGCTACTTAATAATATGATACAAAACCAGTCAAAAACTTGACCCAATACACAACACAACTACTACTACAATATTGTTGCATTGTTGTCCTTGGTTAGGGTAAGTGCATGCTGCAATGACCCTTCAACAACCACTCAAACAACCTCCTTCTAGTTGCATGCGAGGTAAGGAAAGGTGTGCTCCTTGTCCTATCGTTCTAGTTATGTGGCATCCCTTAATGCCTCCACGCTGGTCTGTTTAGAGTGGCTAGGCTACCACAGTCCACTGCGGCACCCTAACAACCCACCCAAACAACCTTTCCTCACCACCGTTCATTCCTTAAAAGATTTGAAAATATATCTTCCTTGCTTCAGCCTTCACTCCAGCTCCTCGACACTCCAACAACAACTTGGTCACCCTGAAATGACCCCTAAACAGTCCCTCTCTTCCCTTGTTGTTTCTACCTTTTAGCTGTGGCCAAATCTGCAAATTTATCTCTCTTCAATGAGCTCCTTTTCTCTTGTGTGTGATGCACAAAATGGATGCCTAAAGTTTCCTCCAACAACTTCTATTTATACACCAATAGAAGGTCTCCACAAATTCTCCTCAAGCCTACATGACTTGACTGTCCAAACATTAATGATAACTTCAAAAATTCATAACTCAAGTTATAGAGCTCTGATTTAGGTGATATTAGAAGCATTGAAATCAGAACACCAAGCTCTATCACCTCAAATTTTTTCGTGCTCAAATTCTTCATGTTTTTGGCCCAAATCCTGATGGGTGAAAAAACCCTACCTTGGGTTCCAAACCCACAAGTGACTCTTGTGGTGCTTTTTCCTCTAATCCTTGAACCCTAAGGCTTGGATTACCTCCCAATAAACTCAAAAATAAACACACCCTCTTAGTGAGGGAGGTACTTCCAAGACTAGGAAGTAACTCATCATCTTTGTCATTGCTCGCAACACTCGCCCAACTCTTGGCGCTCAACACTGCAGCATCCCTGAAGCATAAACTGCGCCTCTCTCAGAAGTGTCGATGTCACTACAAGCATCCTGCTTCTTCTTCTTCTCCTGTATCACTTTCCAATATCTCCTTTATTCCTTCTTGGAATTTGTAGGAGCACCTTTTCTCCCCACTGACCACGCGCTCTTCTTAGGTTTCAAATTATCCCTCTGAACCTGCAAGCTCCCGCTAGAACTCAACTCTTTTTGAGCCTCTCGAACCTAGACCTTATTTGTTGGAACTTGTACCTGCCCCTATGAAGCCTGCACCTGCATCTGCTTCTCAAGAACTTGCACCTTATCCACATGCTTCTTCTTATTTCCATTATCCTCAAGCTTTCCCATTAACCTGTTGTTGGAGGATTAATCCGTCTTGCAGACAAGACCGATCTCCCTAGTACTAAAAGTATCTAGCAACAAACAGCCAAACATACTAATCTTTCTCTAAGCATGTACGATCTATGAAAAGCTCTATAGAGGTGTTAAGGACTTACCGTTTTTCCAGTGCTTGTTTGAAGTCATTGTTGTCCCTCGCGCGCTTGAAGGAGTTTTCCTCGTAAACCTGCAGTCACAAACAAGCAAAATATTACATAGCACCTGTATAGAAATCATCATAAACCATGCTTATCATAGTGATCAAGGAGTCCATGAAATAAACCATTGATTGAAAGCTTATTGAGAAAAATGATTATATTTGTATTAATTTCAAAAAGAGAAAATCCTTACAACCTGAGCCTTGATGTTGCACAGGACTTTCCGGGGTCCGAAGCAGGAGTATCCTCTACTTTGATAAGCTCTGCACTCCTCCAACCAAGACAAAGAGAGGTATGTAATCTCTCCTCACAAAATTCTTAGTCAACTGAGTCTAAATCTCAACAGCACTTAACCTCAAATCTTCTTAAGCTCGACCTCCATTCTCAATCTCCAAAAACTTAACCCTTTGAGGCTACCCAATGCCTCTTTTTATAGTGCAAAAGAGGAGGTTTTCTGTTCCAACTATGAAGGGATAGAATCCTCCTTCAAAGGGATAAGCTCCTCACATCAAGGGGTTAGCTCCATAAGGTAAGGGATACATGCACCTCACAAGAGCGGTTCTGCCACCGCAAGATCCATTCTAGAAGCTTCCAGAATTCACTTTTATTGAGATTTTTGGAATTTACTTGCACCTTTTTTATCTTACAGGGGTCCGCACCTTTAACACAGATAAAGTGCGTTCAGCTACGCAAGAGAGCTGAACATTAGGTGCGGGACCACAGGAAAGATAGAGAGAAAGTGCGACACCAAAGTTTAGGAGATTTTTAGGAACATTTCTCTGATTTTCAAGGCTTGACATGAGGAACTAACATGTTTAGACTTGCAGAGGGGGAATTATGAGTAATAATGAGCTCATACAGTTAGCAGAAAGTCAAGGTGACAATTTTTAGTGTAACAGATTGCCCCCTAAAGTGAAAAGTCTGGAATAGATGATGCTGAAGTCTGTCATATATGAAGAGTGCAGTACTTTATCATTTCAAGGATCATCCTATGGACACCCCAGTCAGAACCTGTAAAAAACATTCAATGCAAAATATATATATATGAACATATCATCGCTGAGGTAGGCATTCCCATACTCAGATCAAAACTAACTAAACTTGTTCTGATACAGAAATGATTTTAATATTACATCGATAGTGTAGACACAGCATGGGCGCAGCCATCTGTAATGAATAGTCTACTGCATAAATGAATAAAAAAATTCCTCGCAGCCTGGATGGTAGAAACTAGATCCAGGGTCTTGATTTCCGCTTCTCGAACTAGTACGATCCTATCCATGTGAATGAATGTGTTGAAGTCGAACATGGTAGAAACCACTTGATTACTAGTCAATGATGTAAACGGTTAACAAGTGTGAGAGAAACCACCAGTAATGTCAATGGCTCTCAAAGTACCCAGTACAATCCATGAAATCTGAATGAATGAGCTGAAGTCGAACATGTCACGAAATCATTCGATCGAAGGTCAATGATGCAACCTGTCGTCGAAGGCGAGAAACCTGCCATTGAGGCATGCAGATTTCAAGGTACTAACGATTCCTAGATCAAATTCCTAGATAATGAGCTGTTGTCGATAGAAAGTGATCTATCATAGGCAAGCCCACAACACGAAATCATAGATCAAGTTTTGAAAATATATTGGCAAGGACTGACTCAGGGATGGTCAAAAATGGATGACAGATATTTTGCAAATGAATGGTTTATTTGAACTGTCCTCTTGAACACACAACGACACTGCAGATGGCTTGGTGACAATTGACCCAAAGCTAATACCCAGAAACCGGCTGAAGAATTTCAAAATGGTTTGATTAACTGTTAGGCAAAGGATTCTCCCAACCCAGGTGAACAAAAAGTGTCATGTTCAAAAGTGGTTAACGGTTTTCCGAATAATCAAAATGTAACAAACAGGTTCGATTTTCTCTCTTTTTCCCCACCATTTCTGGCAAGTACCTCTTTATTTTTGACAAGCTTGAGGAGGATAAAATTTTCTTGTTTATAAGCTCATCCTTCGGATGAGTCCAACTTAGTTTAAGATTCGAACCCTAAGAAGGAGTGGTTCGTTCCTGTTTAAAAATTGAACAGGTCCTTTACTGTTAAGTTTTAACGAGTCTAGTATAGGAGAAACTCGGTGTTTTTCAATTTTAAGGAGTCAGAAGAAAAAACTTAAGAAAACTCCATGGGTGTACTTTTTCGTAAATTTAGTCTCTCGAGCCCGAAAAAGGATAAAATAATGCAGGAGAGAACTCTATTGACCGTAATTAGTCAACTTATACCTTTTTCGTAAATAGTCCATTTCAGTCCGTAAAAGGGGTAAACTTATACTGAAGGGACGACCGTTCATTTACTTTAACGAGTTCGAATAGTCAAGTACTCGGCAATCTTTTCATGTTTAGAGAGTCTGAAAAGGGCTTAAAAGAGGACTCCAAGGTTTCGCTTTTTCGTAATTTTCAAGAGTCCGAAAAAGTGATAAAAGTATACTCAATAGTTTCTCCTTTTCTGTAAATTTTAAAGAGTTCGAAAAAGGGATAAAAATATACTCATGTGGCCAACTTTCAATTTAATTTACGAGCAGGAAAAGACGGAAAGAACTCGGCATTTTCATGTGTTTTACAAGAATGAAATATAGCAAAATAATCTCGGGATTTTCATGAGTTTAATGAGTCTTGAAAATAACCGAAATTGACTCAAGATAGGTTTCATTTTTACAAAAGCTTGAAGCAGAGAAAAACTATGCTTCAGAGTGGTTTCATTTTACACAAGCTTGAAACAGGAAGAAAACTATGCTTGATGCCCCCTAAGCGTAACTACTAGAGTGCATGCCCCCCAGCTCCATTTCATTCAACTAAGTACATTGTTGGTAATTAATAGCTGGATGGAATGAAGGTTCATTTACGAGATCATATGAAAGACCCGACCTAAAACTGTAAGAAATTTATGCGAAAACTGAAATAACTAACCTAAATATACGACTTAACATTTATGAGATCTAATCAAAGACTCGACTCAATTAGGGGAGGATTTGTTTCATTTTTTAACGAGCTTGACACAGGAAAAGAACTATGCTCATGGCAACGTGTTTCATTTTTTAAACGAGGTTGACACGGTAACAGGAACTATCCTCACCTACATGTTTCATTTTTTAACGAGGTTGACACAGTAACAGGAATTGTCCTCAAATATATTCTCTAAAATCTACCTATATAACCTACTGATTCATTTTTTAATGAGGTTGACACAAGAAAAGAACTATCCTCATACCTGATTCATGTTTTAATGAGGTTGACTCAGTAACAGGAATTATCCTCACCTAAATGTTTCATTTTTTAACGAGGTTGACACAGTAGAAGAAACTATCCTCGTATCTACTTTCTACAATCTACCTACTGATTCACTTTTTAATGAGGTTGACACAGGAAAATAACTATCCTGATACCTAATTCATTTTTTAACGAGGTTGACTCAGTAACAAGAACTATCCTCTGACCAATTGATTCATTTTTTAATGAGGTTGACACAGGAAAAGAACTGTCCTCATACCTGATTCATTTTTTAACGAGGTTGGCTCAGTAACAGGAACCATCCTCATAAACTACTTATTTCTAATCTATCAATCTACCTACTGATTCATTTTTTAATGAGGTTGACACAGAACTATCCTCATACCTGATTCATTTTTTAAATGAGGTTGACTCAATAAAAGGAACTATCCTCTAACCACTAATTCATTTTTTAATGAGGTTGACTCAGTAAAAGGAATTATCCTCGGCTAAGACATGTTTCATTTTTTAATGAGGTTGATATAGTAACAAGCACTATCCTCAAACCAAATGATTCATTTTTTAACGAGGTTGACACAGGAAAAGAACTGTCCTCGGACCTGATTCATTTTTTAATGAGGTTGACTCAGTAATCGGAACCATCCTCATACTTGATTCATTTTTTAACAAGGTTGACTCAGTAACAGGAACTATCCTTTGACCAACTGATTCATTTTTTGACGACGATGACACAGGAAAAGAACTGTCCTCATACCTGATTCATTTTTTAACGAGGTTGAATCAGTAACAGGAACTATCCTCATACCAATTGATTCATTTTTTAACGAGGTTGACACAGGAAAAGAACTGTCCTCATACCTTATTCATTTTTTAATGAGGTTGACTCAGTAATCGGAACCATCCTCATACCTGATTCATTTTTTAATGAGGTTGACTCAGTAACAGGAACTATCCTCTGCTACATGTTTCATTTTTTAACGAGGTTGACACCGTAAAAGAAACTATCCTCGGACTCACTGATTCATTTTTTAATGAGGTTGACACAGTAAAAGGAAATTTCCTCATACTCACTGATTCATTTTTTAACGAGGTTGACACAGTAACAGGAACCATCCTCAAACCACTGATTCATTTTTTTAACGAGGTTGACACAGTAAAAGGAACTTTCCTCATGATCCACTGATTCATTTTTTAACGAGGTTGACACAGTAAAAGGAACCATCCTCAGACCACTAATTCATTTTTTAACGAGGTTGACTCAGTAACAGGAACCATCCTCAAACTCACTGATTCATTTTTTAACGAGGTTGACACAGTAAAAGGAACTATCCTCGAACTCACTGATTCATTTTTTAACGAGGTTGACACAGTAAAAGGAACTATCCTTGGCCTCACTGATTCATTTTTTAACGAGGTCGACACAGTAAAAGGAACTATCCTCAAACCACTGATTCATTTTTTAATGAGGTTGACACAGTAAAAGGAACTATCCTCACAGAAACTGATTCATTTTTTAACGAGGTTGACACAGTAAAAGGAACTATCCTCACACTGACTGATTCATTTTTTAACGAGGTTGACACAGTAAAAGGAACTCTCCTCGGACTCACTGATTCATTTTTTAATGAGGTTGACACAGTAAAAGGAACTCTCCTCGGACTCACTTATTCATTTTTTAATGAGGTTGACACAGTAAAAGGAATTCTCCTCACACTCACTGATTCATTTTTTAATGAGGTTGACACAGTAAAAGGAACTATCCTCGACCACTGATTCATTTTTTAACGAGGTTGACACAGTAAAAGGAACTATCCTCGGATCTTGATCATGGCTTCCAACTGGAAGAAACACATGTCAATGGACACACCTTGATCATGGCTTCCAAGAGGTCTTCATCATAAGGAAGAATAGTTCTTTGGAAGGAATGCATGTCAAGGGACTCAAAAGGGATAAGAACATCATGTTCAAGTAATCCCATATATTTTTCCATGTCAATTACCAGATCTAAGTCAAAGGAAGACGAGCAAACAGTGAGAGGCTCGCTTACATCAGTAACTGAAAACATGGGACTAGTTGCCACATAATTAACCCGTGGCGGGGTAGATACCACTTGCATATGAGGAACATTCAGGGATGTCGGATTATTGGTAGTCGAATCAAGACTAGGGAATGAAAGCTGGTCTACAGTCACAATATTGCCATTGTGAGGGAAATACATCACGCGAAAGAGTGTCGATACGACAACTTTCATTGCATAGACATAGTCTCGCCCAAGGAGTAAATTGAAATCCAAGGGACCTCGAACTACCATAAGATCAATACAGACAATTTTACCTTCCAAAGTAATATAAAAATTAGGAAGGATCCCTAAAGGTTCACTAATGGTTCTGTTAAAAGCTTTCAGATTCTGCGTAATAGGCACAAGTTGAGGGGAACCCAAAGCTTTCCAAGCAATTGAGGATAAAATAATGACAGAAGCACCTTCATCTACCTGTGTGTGGTGTATGTCCCTACCACCCAAATTCACAATGATTTGGAAATGGATGGAGGAAGGAAGACGAGGTTCTGTCAGTCTATTCCAATCAAAGGAAAATACCTCAGTACTTGGAGGGGGTTCTGTAGAAACAGGTGAAAAGCCCCGCGGCGTAGAAGAATCTGATGTAACAAGAAGAACCTAAGCGGTATGAAGTTCACTCTCTACAGGGAGAATGGGATCGACTGAATGTGAAATTGAATCGACCACTTGATCGACTTATGGATCATAAACCTGAGTGATATGAGTTTCACTCTCCAATGGAAGAGTGGGATCGACTGTACTTGAAACTGGATCAATCACTCCGTCAGTTGACGGTAGGTTGGGAGAAAGTTTACGGTAACCAGTTGGAAATTATTGCTATGGAACAGTAAGGTTTTCCAACAATTTTGAGGCTTCATCCATGTGAGGGAAAATGTGAGTTTGATGACTCCCTTTGCATAAATTACAAGGAAACCTAACTTTACCCTTTTTCCCAGGAACCTGACTATCACTGGTTGATGGATCAATGGAAAGTTGATAAGATTTTTCTGACCATACTTCCAAGACCTTAGGAATACCAGGACAATTGATAAGGAAGTGGTCACCCTTACAAAGCTTGCAAGGGTATTTGGGTTTCCGATGCATGTTGGAGGTTTCCTCAACACAACTAACACTTACAGCCATGGTTGGTTGGTTGACTTCTTTCTTATCTTGCTTCTTCTTCTTCTTCTTCTTCCCTTTCTTCTTCTTCTTAGCCACCTGGTTACTAGCGTCAAGGATTTTACCAAGCGAAGAGGAAGAAATGGAGGAAGAAATATTAGGCGAAGAAGGTAAAGGGTCAACAGAAGGTTGGTGATGTTGAGATGGTGAACTCTGTTGAAATGAAGCATCCAGTTGAGGTGGAACAAATGGAGTATTCGGGACCAACAAAGTTAAAAATAACCATATTGGTAAACCTATTGTAAATCCAGGTAATGACAAAGTAGCCATATAAGGAGGACCAACATTTCCAAAGCAAGGAAAAGTACTAGGATTCTCGTTAAGAGGGGTTCCTTGGTTGGTAAATTCCGGAACAGTTGCCATTATATTCAACTTCAGTGAATTTTATTAACAAATTAAAAACTAAAATTAATAATTAACAATTCACACCTATGGTCTCTAAAAATAAAAACAAACAAATTAACACGCACTATCAAATCTAGGAGTCAAACCACACACAAACAGTAGATTCCCGCACTAAAAACACTAGTTGGTGGTGAAATCCAACATCGTAGAATTTAATACAGAAAGGGCGGTTGGAACAGTTACCCCGACAACCTGCTTAATGAAACAGACTGGCACAAGTTTCTTCACAAAACCATCTCGAGTGAAGAGAACCCCCTAGAGAGTCCAAGTGAGTCTAGTCAATGTCTGCTCCAGGTACAGTGAGATATTTCCTTCACCACACTCTTAGAAAGTTAATCTGAGCTGAGGGACACTATAAGTTGTTTAATTGATTAATATGAACTGGGGAACAATGACGATCTGATCCATGACGCAAGGCGTAGTAACAAAGCTCAACTTTGAAGGATCCTCGACATGGTCAATCCGAGGTTTACCGACAAGTGACCCAGGCTCCTCGACAATGGTTAATCCGAGGTTTACCGTTTGTAATGCGCACAAAATCTTCTATCTTTCCCAATGAAACAGAATTGATTGTCTCAAAGGTTCGGACATGATCTCGTGATTAACTCCTTTAAGAGAAGCTTCCCAGATTGTACCAATTACAATTGGATTTATTTCCTACCACAAGATTTATCTACTTGTTTTTTTTTGTTGCTTTGGAAAGTTAACTGCAACCTATTCCAAAGCACTAATCCTGAGCTAGATTGGTGGAAAGAGCCCTTAAAATGTAAAAATTACTAGATGAATTTTAATTAAGCGTTGTGTTATTTAGGCTGTTATTACTCAAAGGGTAAATGGATATGAAACCAATGGTGTTATGACTCGACCCAAAACTGAATGCAATCGAATATGATAATGTAATCATTTCAGTTCGATGAATCCTAACTAAAGTAAGGATAGAGTTTCCATTCACTTACAACAATGAAAAAATTTGATCACTAAGAGAAAATATAACAAATTCTCTAATGCACTAATTTCATCAAGAAAAACTAATGCAAATCAATCCCAAATCAATTTTTATATTTTTGTGTTTTTAAAACAAGCATAAGAACATCTAAATTCAAATCAAAGAAAACTGATCTAAATCTACGATTAATTTTTTCAGAATGTAAACTATGCAATTGTAATCTATGCACAATTCACATGAAAAGTATGCAAATGTAACCTATGCACATTTTTCTTTCATATTCTGAAAATGAGAATTCTAATTATGCAAATGTGATCTATGCAAGAGAATTCTCAAACACGAGATGATTCTAATGTAATCTAAGAACCAATCAAGTGCAAGTCAAGAAAATCGAGTGAGAGTTCCAAAGATCAAAAACACTCAAAGGCGATTAACACTCATACACAATGTAAAATTGTGAAAAGACTGAGACAAACCTCCAAGTAATGACCAAAGGAAATAAAATTAAGAATTTCTCGAAAAAGAGACTCAAAACACCCAATCAACTTAATGGAGATTGATGAGATGAAGAATTGCTGAAAGAAATTCAGAAACAAGAGATTTTTGACAGAAAAATACAGATCTGGGTAGATGTTAAGAATCCTAAATCAAATCTAAACTAAACTGGAAAAAATAAATCTAAAGTTTTTCAAAAAATATAACAGGGTCCGCAGGCTTCCAGAAGTAACAGGTGTGGTCCCGCACTGTTTACTTAAGGAAAGTGCGAAACTGCCCGCACTATGCAAAAGAGAAAAGTGCGGTCCCCAGAAAAGTTCAAGAAAAACTTAAAAGATTTCAAAATTTTCAAAAACAGAGAAAACCTAAGCTACCCAGGTAGATATCCATCAATCAAAAACCAGGAAAAACTTTTCCTCAAATCAAAATAAAAGAGAACCAAAACAACAAGTTCTTTCTCACGAGTCACAATTTCAGTCATATTTTAATCCTGTCCTTTGAAGTTGTCTCCACTAATCTCCAAAACTCATCCCTTGAGTTACTCAATGCTCTCTTTTATATAGCAGGAGGTTTTCTGCTCCAACTGCGGAAGGGATAGAATCCTCCTTCAAAGTGGATAAAGCCTCTACACTATGTGTTAGTTCACAGTGAGTGGACATGCACCACAAGAGCGGTTCTACCACCGCAAGATCCATTCTAGAAGTTTCCTAATTCACTAGACAGATTTTACCTTGTTGTTTTTATCTAAGGTGGAACTGCACTTTTAACACGCATAAATTGGTGCTCGTGTACGCAAGAGAGCTCAATAGTGGACTCAGAAAGATAGAGAGAAAGTGTGACACCAAAGTTTAGGAGATTTTTAGGAACATTTCTCTGATTTTCAAGGCTTGACATGAGGAACTAACATGTTTAGACTTGCAGAGGGGGAAGTATGAGTAATAATGAGCTCATACAGTTATCAGAAAGTCAAGGTGACAATTTTTAGTGTAACACCTGTAGAGACCATTCTCTCTAACTCCAAGTACAATCCCGTCAGAGCTAGGTCCTCTAGGTGTGAGTCTTTCCATCTTGGAAAAATACCTCAAACCCTTTATTCCCGATCATTGAGACAAAAATAATGATATATCTGAGTCCTAGTACAAACAATACATCCTGGACTCGCATCACTCATCCTCTCTCCATCTTGAATGGCACAACACCTGATCCTTGGATCTCCAACTAACTCTTGTCACCCAAAACCATGTGAAATTTTGAGTCTTATTCAGATAGAGTCTCAAAAACCTCCTGTGGCCATGTCATATGTTTCGCTACATAGCTATCCACGTACCATCCATCCTCATTAACAGTACCCAGTGAGAAATGATAAATCATAGCAAAATTATACTCCTCCAATCTCCTGGTGAGATCATCTATGTTAGTTGAAGTGGTAACGCCGATGAACTGCTTCAATTTTCTCTTCTCATCATCTCCCTTCTTATTCTTTGGAAATCTCGACAAAAAATGACCCATCTTGCTACAGTTGAAACACTTGACTTTACTCAAGTCCTCCTTCTTCTTACCCTTCATTCGTGCTGCAAGTGCCACATACTCATCTTCCTTCTTCATTGGATGAATATCCTCATCTCACAACTCTTCCTAAATGAATTCATCCCACAACCTATTCCAATATGGAAATTTCTCTCTAGAAACGATCCCTTTGATGAAGGGCTTCCATCCCTTAGTGAACCCTTTGAAGGAAATCCTTACCATATCTCCATATGAAATAGTAACACCAATGACAACAAGCTCATCTCTGACCTGAGACACTATTGTCAGATACGAAGTCACTCCTTCACTCTTTATCATCTTGGTGGACTTCAAATTATCCTCCAATACCAATACTCGATTCTCTTTCTTATTCTGGAAAAAATTCTGAAGAGCCATCCACATCTCATGTGCAATTTTCTTCCCAAAAAAATGAGGTATTAGGGCATCCTTCACACCATCTAGGATGATAAATCTCGCCTTCGTATCCAAATATTCATATATTTCCAACTCCTTAGGTTCGGTTGGCTTCTTTATGGATTTATCGAGAAATTCCCAGAGCTTGTTGACTTGCAAGACTAACATGATCCTTTCCTTCCAAGGACTATAGTTGAAAAACCCATCCAAATTTTCCTCATACCGGAGACCTGCATGCAACTTTGACATTGTAGTGATCCCTTCACTTACAATCTCACCAACTCCCTCTCACTCTATACTTCTTTGCGCATAACTCTAATTCACTTAATTTCAATGTAGCTCAGACACACTCTGATCCCATGTTGCATGTTCATGATATTTGGTCTAGGTTAGAGTATTAAAATCACTGACGTTACCAAACCAAGAATCTCAAACAAAACTACTTTGCACAACATAAAATATAAAGCAGTAAATCACATATGCACAAGTATACAGAATTTTTAACAAAATTGTATAATAATGTGCAACCCAATCTTCATAATATTAAACCAAATTTAAATAATAAAAAAATCTATGGTATATAAGATACAATGACAAACTTTTTTGATCAGACTCGATGTCGTATCTTGTCATGTTGGTCCTTCAATTCCATACTTCTCACTAGTTACTCCTTAGTTCTTCAAAGGATAACACATAAAGACTCTAGGAGGGATTCCACCTAACACTACTGCAAGTCACTTCTGCTTGGAGTACATGGGCTGATCCAATATTCTCTCTAGGTTGGCCACTTCCTTAGCTCCAATCTACGAGGCTAGCAGTGATTTTTTTCCATCAAAGTGTTTTACTTTCAGCACCAATATTCACCCAACCTTCAGCTCTTCTTCATCACTTCAATATAGCTTGTCTAGGGCTACTTTGGGCTATCAAAACACTGCCTTCCCCCAAAACAATGATGCCCAATACAATAACTACAATATCTACCACTATGGAGGCTCTCGATCACCCAATCAAGCCTCCAACTTGGCTCCCATAGGTTGCTCAATAATATGATCCAAAATTGGCTAAAACTTTGACCCAACACACAACACAATTGTTGTTGTAATATTGTTGTAATATTATCCTTGGTTAGGGCAAGTGCATGTTGGAACAAACACTCAAATGTTAGGTGTGTGTTATATTCTTTCCACGGCTAGCCCCACACGTGAAGCGGGGTGCAAGAGGGGGGGAGGTAATCTCCCCCTTTGCTTGCACTGAGCATAGCAGGGGGGTCATAAGGGGGGCGCAGCCCCCCCTATTGGGGGGTTTTTAGGGGTTGGTAGCCCCCTTGCACAAGGTCTGGGGCAGCGCCCCAATAATTTTGTTTTGGACCCTATATTAGGTGGGCAGACCTACCTATGGTTTTTTGCAAGGGTTTAGCACATGATTTTTGGCATGATGGTTTTTTGTCCTTGGTAATTTGTAGATCCGGTCAAGGGAACTACGATTATGTTCTAATCCAGGATTAATGGATTGGGGTTTATGAATGCTTCAACATATATATATTGTAACATTGAAAAGAATATAATGAAAAATCAATATGGTAGTCCCGGTTTTGGGATCCAGGGGAAAATCTCTGTGTATATCTATTTTATGTTTTATGCTCTCACTATTGTTTATTTTATGTTTTAAGATTTTGTTTGCAGATAATTTTTATATAGGGTTAAAACCCGCATAAAACATTATCCTTCTAGCTACGGCCTAGGTAAGGCAAGGTGTCCTCCTTGTGGGTTGTTGTTTTGGTCATATGGCAACCCTTAATGCCTCCATGCTGGCTTGTTTTGAGTGGCTAGGCCCGCGACCTACCACAGTCCACTGCGGCACCCTAACAACCCACCAAAACAAAATTTCCTCACCACATTTCAGCCCTTAAACACTCTGCAAACAACTCCTCCTTGCTTCTCCCTTCACTCCAACTCCTTGAAACTCTAACAACTGCTCGGTCACCCTAAAATGAGCCCTAAACAGTCCCTCTCTACCCTTTTTGTTTCTTCCTTATAAATGCGGAAAAATCAGTGGCTACCCCTCTCTTCAATGAGCTCCTTTTCTCTTGTGTGTGATACACAAAATGTATGCCTAAAGTGTCATCCAACACCTTCTATTTATACACCAATAGAAGGGCTCCATGAATTAATGAAGGGTCATGTCTATTAGATGAATTCTCTTCAAGCCTACATTACTTGACTGTCCAAACATTAATGAAAACTTCAAAAATTCATAACTCAAGTTCTAGAGATCTGATTTGGGTGCTCTTCAAAGTGTTGGAATCGACACACCAAGCTCTATCAACTCAAATTTTCTCATGTTCAAATTATATATGGTTTTGGCCCAAATCTCGATGGGTGAAAAACCCCTACCTTGGGTTCCAATCCCACAAGTGGCTCTTGTGGGGATTTTTCCCCCAATCCCTGAACCCTAGGGCTTGGATTACCTCCCAAGCTACTCAAAAATCAACAACAACATGCCCCAAGTAATGTACCTCTATATGAAAGAAACTGTATTTTCTAAGCTTGGCATACAAGTGATTCTCTCTTAGAAACCTCAATACTGCTACATATGGCTTATTAATAGTGTTACTAGCATATCACTTATTCTATGGCTTACAATGGAAATAATATCAATTGGTTATTGCTTTTCTTATGCTCATTATCCTCTTCAAAGCTTGACAATTTATTCAAAGTTCAGATGTTCTAGTAACCGTAGATCTGAATTTAACTTTTCTACCTGATTATCTTAATTTTTCTTTCCCTAGTGGATTTCTATTATCTTCTCCAATATATATTTCAATTACAATTGTCGCGCTAGCCAATTTTATAGTATGATTTGTCTTGGATATCACTAGGATATACATCTTTCTTGAAAATTTATATCGTGCCTGAGATCTGCATAGCCAACTCTGATCTAAAAATTACAAGATCTCAAAAATTAATGGAGTATTTAGATTATAAAAGCTTGCTTCACACCATATATTGCATAAGGAGATACGTATAATTTTGATTTCATCCTGATCAAACACATTATTTCCTTCTTTTTAGGCCAACCATTTATCCTAAAATGGGGTCCCTTTTCTACAAAGAACAATAACAAGATGAGTCATGTACTCAGCAGCAACCAATTCTACAAAACCTTCGGCAACCGTGAAGTTTCATAAAATGTGCTTAATTGTCTCTAGTTGTTTTTATTTATTTATTATTTGTAGTAATGAGTTACCACGTGCACTGTCAAAAAAGAGGGCTTGGCCATGCTTATTTCATAGGTTTATGAAAAAAATTTCTTCTACATCAATGTCATTTCATAGGTTTATGAAAAATATTTCTTCTACATCAATGTCTCTATGAGGGCTTTGTTTTGCACTCTTCATTTGAAGTAGATTTGGGCAAGGCTAAAGAGAAGTCTGTTAAAATTTTGAATGTATTTTCACTGTGCCAACTCTAGCTTTGATCCATCCACGTTTACGTTTTGATATATCTACCGCTACAAAAGGTTTGATTTTCACTCTTTATAAGAATTAAATACATGTGTGAAGTTTAAGGGGAACAATGATTGTATAAATTGAATGGTTTTCGTGAAGTGTATTTCCCTTTATAACTGAAAGGTTTAGCATGGAAGTGGAAATGAGCCAAATTTGAGTGAACCACTTGAAGATTGATGATGAATATCTCCTTCTTGTTAATGAAGAGGCTTCTCCAATACCACAGAGAAAGATAAAAAGGTTGAAGAGAGCAGGGAAAGCCCTCAGTAATGATAGAAGGCAAGCTCCTCTTATTGATAAAAATAAGATTTTTGATGGAAGTGATCTCATGGACTACTTGAATGCTAGTGAGTTCGTGATCAATGGTCAAGGGTTTACTACTAGTTTGGAACGAATACAACATGCAGAGGAATAATGCATTTCCCAAAACAAGTTTTTCAATCTGCTAGGTGAAGCAAAAAAGGAGGATGATAAAACAAATCATCAAGTTGATAATGTCCATACTGGAACTGACATGCTTGAAAGTTGAAACCATAAACACATTCAGGCATAACCCTGCTCCCGAAAGCGGCAAACATTATGAAAAATTGAAATTCCATGCTTTTATAAATGAGCATACAAGGGGGATTACCCTATCATCTAAATTCAAAGCATTTCTTGCCAACCAAATTCTCCATGGTACAATTAAAAGGCAAATGTTCGAAACCATTTGTATTTCCATTCTTGTACCATTTTTTGAGGCCTTATTCAATTGAATCTCCTAACCAAACCTATATCAATCCTGTGATTCCATCCATCTGTTTCCACATATATTGAGAGAAAGGAAATGACATGACGATATGAAATTTAGATTCACCATTTTCTTTGCAAAGACTACACTACCCAAGACCATGAGTGTTTTTCTTTTCCAGGATCTCCGATACTAGTACCTCATTATTTATTACTCAGGAGTAACCACGTGAAAAAATGGGTTTTTTGAGACAGTTGAATCTCTAGACCTTGGAACACCACCACTTTTTGACAATCAAAGTCTCCTTGAGAAGCTAAGGCATTATAAATTTTATTTAATGTGAAATCTATAATGGGGATTTAGAGACAAAACCAAAGTTTCATCTTCATATTTTAATAAAATAGGGCTAGACTTGATCTTTTCTATATATTTGTTCCAAATAGCATAGCCTCTACACTTAAGGTCAAACTTTGTCTGGGAGTCACTGATTATGCCAAATCCAAATTATTGTCATATTGTTATCTGCCACTTGTGATAAGGTGATTATTCTATAGTATTTTACTGTAAGTGTGTGCTCATTTCCACTCCCAACGATTGAATTGTGCCAGAAAGCAAGATATTTGAACCATAAATATTTTCAAACACATGGAGGGAAACATAAACTGATAATAGCCTTGGAATGTGAACATTAAGTTGTCAATATGCTTCTTGAGAATGGATCAGTTGTGTGTAACTTGTGTCTATTAGTAGTATCGCCTTGAAAATAATGATTTCATACTGGTACACCATTTGTGTATTTTCTCAGCCCTGTCCTGTTCATGTTGCCTAAATTTTGGGATAGGGGGGCATGGGGCATTATTTGTTTCCTTTTTTCTCCACAAATTTTGATTAGTGTTGTCAAGATAAATCCCCTCTGCAGACAGAGGCGGTCTCTCTAGCCCTAGAGTGGGTCTAGAAACACGAGATTCTTTCTAACATAAGATTTCTTAAATAATTCTTACAATGCAATGAGGAAAGAGACATAAATACCTTTTTCCAATCGTTATCCTTGGATCTATTGATGGTGACCTCGATCCATAATCCTTGTAGGTCCGCTTCCTGCTACTGATGGCACGCGAATACCTATGGATGATCAAGAGACAACAGCAAACGTGATACAATATATAATAAACGTAAACACTAGCTATCTATCAGATCAAGGAGTGCCATAAAATTTGCATAATCATGTAGACAAATATAGAATAAAACATCAAATGTTATTATTGATAAATTACAAAAGGAGAGCTTACAACCAAGCCTTGATGTTGGAGGCATCCTTAAGTGAAAATCTAAGTCCTTCACCCAGCTCAAAAGCATTCCTTCTCCTATGAACTTAGGCTTAATCACAATGCTAGCATGCAAAGGGATGAGAGTTCAGACGAGTCTGACAATGATCAACCAAGCTCTAAACTTGGGGGAATGAGGGATGTGAATTCATAGCAAGGAGAAGGAGGTTGGGAGCCCATGAAAGGAGGAGGAAGGCCCACTTTCTAAGGGATGACCCCCCGTGGATGGGATCAAGGCTCTAAAATGAGAGAGCTTGACCTTATCATCTCTGTTCAATAACCAACTCGCCATCCTTGAGCTTCTAGAGGTCGAAGCTTCTCCTCCATTTGAGGAAGCATTTCTAGAAAGGGGATCAACGTGTTTTTCCAAGAAATTAGGGTGCTAACAGCATTGGGCCAGAACTGGGAAAAGGAAATCATTGCAGTCATGGCACCAAGAAGAGCGTTGACCCAGGAAACTAGGAATTTGACCAAGTTTCTTCAGTAATATTTAAAGGAAGTCTTATTTGGTCTTCAAGGGGATATGTTATCATATTTCTTAATGATGTAAACATTTAACAAGATTCTTCACGGGGCATTTTAGGATCGGGGACGGGAAAATGAGCATGGTGACAAATTATTATGTAACAGATGCCCCCTAAATCATGAAGGCAAAACAAGGAGTGATGGCTGAAATGCTTTATGAACCAAGGCAAAGAACACAGACCACCTTCGAAGAACCTTCCAAATCAAACATTTACAATATACGACATCTCTTTTATAAATATGCCTAACCACATAATGTTGCATTAGGCATCAAATGACACATGAGCCCACGGTATGGTCACAACCATCCATCTAAAAGAGATCATAAAAATGGATCTGTGGTATGGACGCAGTCATCCGTATAGATAGGATCATGTATACAATCGTGAATACTTAATAACTCCTCGCAGCCTAGACCAAAAATGAGATGTGACCTAGGGTCTTCGCCACAATCTCAATCAAACCAATGTATGAATCTGGCCATGTGAATAAATATGCTGGTGTCGAACATGGTAGAAACCACCTGATTACCAGTCAATGATGAGAACAGTTAACAGGCACGAGAGAGACCACCAATAATGACGATGGACCTCAAGGTACAACAACACAAGATACAAGTGTGAATGGATGTGTTGAATTTGAACACTTGTATTATCATTCGATCGAAGGCCAATGAGTTGAACCTAGCATCGAACACAAAGAACTTTCAATTAACACACGCAATCTCCAAGGTACTAAACAAAAGTTTCTAAATCACCATCCCTGATAATGAGCTAAAGTCGGCAGGAAGTGATTCATCGAAGGAGGGTCATAATGATTCCTACACCATCGACGTGAAACAACAAATATCTTAAGATGGTAGGAGTGATTAGGGATTGTAACAGAGGAGGTCATATATGCAGAGGATTTTTGACAAAAGGGACTTATCTTGAACATATTGGCAACACGACTTGGGAGTGTGGCAGCATTTGACTCAAATAAGACAGAGGTCATGTTGACAAAATTGGTAATCAAATAAGAGGCAAATATATTACCCAAACCCATGGAGGCAAAGTGACAAATGTAGTATGTCCCCAACCTTACACGAATTGCATATCAGTGTCATGTTCAAGAGCGAAAAGCTCCCCATAATACACATAGGATGTTCACTTTCAATTTTCCCTCGTTATTGCTAACGAGTACCTCTTTTTTTTTTATAGCTAACGTGAAGAGGATAGCATATGTCGAGCATGTAAGTTCATTCTTCGAATGAATCCATCCTAGTAATTTTAGCAATCCTTAGGAAGGACGAACTCAGTCTTGTCATGGTGACAAGTCTTTCATCATTTAATATTTAACGATTCCAATGAAAGGTAAACTCGGTAACTTTTCATGTTTAGGGAGTTTGAAAGAAACAAAAAGAAAACTCCACATTTCCCTTTTCGTAAGTCATCTCTCGAATTCGAAAAGGTAGAAAACTGTGTCCGAGAGAAACTCTTGACCATGTTCGATCAAGGTATTCCTTTTTTGTAAATAGTAAACCTCGTCCTGAAAAAGGGGTATACATATATTGAGATCACGTTATTTCATTCACTTTAGTTTGAAATAACAAGCACTCAACAATATTTTCATTTTTCGAGAGTCAAAAAAGAGTTGAAAGTTCACTCAAGGGGGGTTCCTTTTCCATAAACATTTAGCGAGCCCGAAAAAAGAGATAAAATTCAACTTGTTTTAATTAGAAATGATCATCAGTCGTGCGAAAGTCTTGTTCTGCACATAAACAACAAACATCATGGATATCGAGGAAAAATAATAAAATATTAGCGAAAATTTTACAAAAATCTATAAATAGACCACAAAACAAAATCATTTTCACCTTTCCATTTTGAGAAGAGAATTTTATCTGTTTTCCCTCCGAATTTCAAATCAGTGGTGCGCCTGATCAGGGACACCACTCATCGATCCATCAGCGCCAAGTAGGAGCTCTAAACATCCTTTTCAATTTAATTCCATTCATTTGGCATTTGGATTTTAGAATTAGGGAGTTTAAGGGAGGGATTTCAAAATTTAAAATTTCCTAATACCGGCACGATTTCGAGCTATAGAGGTCACGCTGGTCGCGTTTAGCCCGTTAGGGCAGCGTACCACCAGCACCGAATTATTTCAGACAGACGCGATGGTCTCAGGAAAGATTTCAAAATGAGAAAATCACCCAACTCCACCGTTATTTTCTAAGAATTCTTCCATGAATGCTCCTAAAAAGCCAATTCGACATGATTTGCAAGTTATTTTAGCAGAGATTTCAGTCCAATGGAAATAACGAGGCCATGAGGTGGAATACCACTGATGTAGGAGCATTAGGCTAAAATAAAAATCCATGTATTTTATTAAACTTAGGGGTTTTTAAGTTTTTAAAGGAGCTGGATTTTTATAAATGATTTGAGTTGGTTTTAATGATTTTAATTAAATATTGAGAGGAAATTGTAAATGTTCCCGAATGATTGGAGAACATGAGGGAAATCAGATAGTTGAGATTTAGGAATTGATTTAGAATCAATTTCATGAATCTAGGGATAGAATCTAGATTTTAGGACTCTGCAGATTTTGAGGATTTTATTGAGAAATTGAAGGAATTGAACCTAAATTGGTTCATCCTAATTTGTATAAATTATCAAGCCTTAAAGGCAGAATACAGGAGTGAAGTGTGAAGAGTTAGAGTAGGAACAGGGTTTTTTATTGTAAGCCTTCGGGAATTTAGAGGAGGAAGGCCACTGGTTGAATATCAGGCCTGAGGGGAAGAAATCCCTATGTAAATTTTGTGTGTTAATACAGAAAGTAACTCAATTTTTGAGTTGTGTTTGAGTGCATATTTGTACAGATAAATTGAGATTATAGGGTTGTATGAATTTTGTGAATCGATCATAGAAATGTGTGATTTGTATTCTTTGAATTATAAATTAATTTGGGCATATTCCAACATTGAATCGTTATTGTATAAATGGTGAAATTAGACACGCTATTGAGTGTATACAGCGAAGAGAGATTGAGAATTTGAAATCACAATTGAGGTTTTATTTATAATCGACTTGCATGAGGTTAGAAGCCGAATCACAGTGCGTGGAGGTTACACAAGGTTCAAAACCAGCGTTATGCTTGAAAGGCTACGTTGCAAAGGTTGAATTAAATTGCCGGAAATTGAAACAAAATAGAACTCCGATGAACAAATCGTGAGTCATAAAGTCTGTAATGAACCTTGTTGAATCTGAAGAAGTATTGATTCCTTGGTTAGCAGAATGGAGTGTTTAATTTCGTTATGGAATGACATAACGAATTTCATTGGATGGATTGACTGTTCTAGAAATTGCTGAGTGAAAATTGATGAAGGGTTCGATTGGCATAATCGATATCGATTTTTATATTAAAGCCACAATACAGAAATTGTTGGAGATTGAATATTGAATGTGTTTAATCCTTTGCGAAGGTTCAATAGAAATCAATGAGTTCTGGTCCTTTGATGAAGGACGCAAGCATGTTAACCTCTGATTTTGAGCATATTTAAATCTGGCATTGAAACTCTGCTTATTCGAATTGATATCGGTTGAGTCAATCCATAACATTGTTTGAATCGATATCTGAGAGATCAATCCACAACATTAAGCGGAGAAGCCGAGTTTAAAAGGAGCAAATTAAACTTAAACACAGTTCAAATACCAGATTTGAAGTTGAGCGGTTTTATGGAATGATACCACCGGTATCGCATAGAATTTGGGTTAAGAAGCGGTTTCAGCAAATAGAACGTGATCCAGTTAGATCTTGACACATCAATGTGAAATTACTGCCTATTTCGCATTGTGTTCATGTGATAAAGTCTGAGATGAAAGGTAATGTGATTTTCGTTCGATCCTAAAGGCAAGCGATCTAAAGGCGTTCGCATTTGAAGATGCGGGGTTGTTAACGAAAATTATGATCAGCGTTCTTTTCACTATTGAATGTCGATGAGGTATGATTGTTGTGGGACCCAAACGAATTTTAATGTTTGTTGGGGTCTTAATATAAAGTCCAGGGCTTATTAAATGTTTCTTAAACATTCGATTTGGAGAAATAATATATGTTGATATATATTATGTTTGGTGTGAGATGATGAAACCGTGAGGAATATATATGCATGAAAGGATATGAAGTATGGGTTTGTATTATATGTTTTTATAACCATAAGAATCTATACTTTAATATCTCAAATCTGAGATTTGAAATAACAAAGCTTCCGCATTGATGAAGTTGCCCAGATTTAGAATTTAATTGGGGCTTTAATTTAAAAGGCATTTTTAATTGCATTGGAGAGTGTGATTGTGGGAATAGCGGGGTTTGCCCGCTATCAAGTGGTATCAGAGTGGGAAGTCTCTGTTGAAATTGAAGATTTTTTTTAATTAAATTTGAATGAGTGCATGTGATGAGAGAATGAAGAAAGATCAGATTTTTAAATCTGATATGCAGCAAATACACAATTGCAGTGAACAGAGATTTGAAGAACTAAATGAATGAAGGAAAAGATCATGCAGGATCTAAAAGGTGAGATAATTTTCTGATTTTAAATTGTGATTGCAGAATTATGGTTGCAGATATGATAAAGACGAATTTTTGATGATGATGGCAGTGAACCTGATATTTAGATAAAGGTTGGATAGGGATAACAATTGTAGTGTTCTCAAGAGAATTTGAGTTGAGGAGATAGCCTAGAGAGAGCAGAATAAAGTGCTCAAGAGGTTCCAGACATAGTGAACCAATGTTTTCCAAAAGACCAAGTCTAGTGAGTGGATTGGTGAGGTAAGTGGCAGTAGGAGAGCTTGCTGTTGCAGAGGCTAGTGCAACTCATGGTGAGCGTGAAGCTCATGGAGAAGATGATCATGGAGGATCAGGGAAGAGGTTCTGAAGAATGCCGCAGAAGTAAGATGAAGGATAGAGAAAGAGAAATTGTAGTGATGAAAGTACAATTAGAGGTACTAAAGGAATGGTTGCAAGAAGAGAAAAACTAGAAAGGAGGATGGATCTTTCCACTGAAGGGAAAGAGAGTAAATTGGAAACCATTACAAATAAGGTGGAGACAAAAGGAGATTGCCTTATTGAAAGAAGAACTCAGGGTTCTTGAGTCAAAGATGGAATTTGAAGATTCCACATGCAGATCTGTTCAAAGGGAAGTGCTTGAGAAAGCATCCAAGACTGAAAAGTCTTGTGGTTTAAAAACTAATGAATTGTGTATGTTGGTAGGTACATCACAGGGAGATGAACAAGCTTTAATTTTTTTTAAAGAGAAGGAGAGAGAATTGAATCTGAAGTCTGTTCAGATCAATGCTGAGATAGCAAGATCTCAGGAAGACATGAAGACAGAGGGGTCTCATGAAAATATTCAGTGGAATATGGGAGAAGAGAAATAAATACCATCTAATGACTGGTCAAGAAGTTTCCAAAGTCTACTTCAATTGAAATTATTGAATTGTATAGAAAATTAGATCTTTAGAGAAGAGAATTGGAGAAGCAGAGGATCTATGCACAGGATAATTTGCTGAAGAAGCAAGACAAAGAAATTGTCGTGAATGACAATCAGAGAACAAAGGATAAGGATAAAAGAATGATTCGGCAAAATGAAGAAGTTTGGTGAATCACAACAAAGAGAAATTGATGAAGCAGATGAAGGGAAAAAGCAGAGACTAGCTAACAGTCTCGTGGAGGATGCAAATTAGCATACTGATGTGCTGACAAAGGATTTGGAAGGAACGTCAGAACAACATACTGATGTGTTTTCAGAAGAGGAAGAGGTAGTGAGACCTTGTAATTTTAATGCTGATAATTCATGTGTTAATCATGCAGGCAAAGAAGGACAACCAATGAAAATTGTCAGAGAATTGAATGAAAGAGAAACTATGTTGGCTGAGAACATAGTAGAGGATCATCATTCTATTATGGTGATTGCACAATGAAAGCTGGGAATAAATACAGTGAAGAATTTATGAGTCTTGAAAGAGACTTAGAACTGCAGAAAGAAGAATTGGTGACTGGATCATCAATTGAGGCCATTGGGTCTTGTGATTTTAAAATTGACAATTTGTTTATGTTTACAGGTGATGCAGAAGACAATCCATCACTTGGAATTGTCTTGAGAGAAGAAGAATTGTTGCAGAAAGAAGGTGAGACAGTCATGTCTCGTATGCAGAAAATTGTTATTGTTGGTGACAAGGAAGAATCGGCTTGTCTGATGGGCCAATAGCATATTGTGGGACAGATTTTTAAAACTGACACAATGATGAAGAATCAGAATTCTATTCTGATAGAAGATGAAAATGCAGAATTTGAAGAACTTGATTTGATTTCCAGAATCAATCAAGAAGGTGGAAGACAATTACTGAATATTTTCAAGGAAGAAGAGGGATATGCTGAAATTAAATTGCAGCATAAAGTACAAATGGGATGGCTGAAATTTTTGCTGGAAACATTTGAACAAGTAAAATTGCCTGAAGTTGTGAAAGGAGCAGATACTAGTTTGTCAAATTTAATTATGCTTACTATTATACAGAGAGAAATGAATGAGCATGTTACTGCAGATAGAGAATTAAATGATAATTTATTTTCGGAATATAAATTTGCAGGTGATGAACAGAATAAAAATTTTGCAAAGGGAGATATCTTAAGAGATATTCAGGAAGTTTGGGAGGCAGCAATAATCGGGAAGACAACATTTGCAGCAGCAACAATGTTAGCAGCAACATGTGAGACAGCAAGAGAAGCAGCTGAAGCAACATCTATGGTGGCTATAGTAACAACAATCTTAAAGGCAGTAACAGCAGCAAAAACAAAGGCAGCTACAGCAGTAGAAAGTGAAAGCAGCAACAAGAGGCAGAGGAATTTCCAGATAAAAGATAAGTTGGACATAGAGATTGAAAGCATCATAACACTGATGATGAAGTTGTCTCAGAAGCAGCAGACAGCAGTAAGAAAGCAAAGAAATTTCAGCAAAGGAAAGACAAGGAAAGATTGTGAGAACATAGCTGGTGGCAAGATGCAGAACAAGATATGGAAACCTGGAGAAGTGCAGTTGAAGGATAGTGCAGTTGTTGGACAACAGCAAAACAAAGTATGGGATCCAGTTGGAAAGGAATTAAAAACACATGATCAGGAGATCATGATTAATTTTGACCTTGGGAGTCTGATGCAGGAGCATTAGGCTAAAAGAAAAATCCATGTATTTTATTAAACTTAGGGGTTTTAAGTTTTTAAAGGAGCTGGAATTTTATAAATGATTTGAGTGGGTTTTAATGATTTTAATTAAATATTGAGAGGAATTTGTAAATGTTCCCGAATGATTGGAGAACATGAGAGAAATAAAATAGTTGAGATTTAGGAATTGATTTAGAATCAGTTTCATGAATCTAGGGATAGAATCTAGATTTTAAGACTTTGCATATTTTGAGGATTTTGTTGAGAAATTGAAGGAATTGAACCTAAATTGGTTCATCCTAATTTGTATAAATTATCAAGCCTTAAAGGCAGAAGACAGGAGTGAAGTGAGAAGAGTTAGAGTAGGAATAGGGTTTTTGATTGTAATCCTTCGGGCATTTAGAGGAGGAAGGCCACTGGTCGAATATCAGGCCTAAGGGGAAGAAATCCCTATGTAAATTTTGTGTGTTAATACAGAAAGTAACTCAATTTCTAAGTTGTGTTTGAGTGCATATTTGTGCAGATAAATTAAGATTATAGGGTTGTATGAATTCTGTGAATCGATCACAGAAATGTGTGATTTATATGCTTTGAATTATAAATTAATTTGGGCATATTCCAACATTGAATCATTATTGTATAAATGGTGAAATTAGACACACTATTGTGTGTATATAGCGAAGAGAGATTGGGAATTTGAAATCACAATTGAGGTTTTATTTATAATTGACCTGCATGAGGTTAGAAGCTGAATCACAGTGCGTGGAGGTTACACAAGGTTCAAAACCAGCGTTATGCTAGAAAGGCTACGTTGCAAAGGTTGAATGACATTGCAGGAAATCAAAATGAAATAGAAATTTGATGAACAAATCGTGATTCATAAAGTCTGTAATGAACCTTGTTGAATTTGAAGAAGTATTGATTCCTTGGGTAGCAGAATGTAGTGTGTAATTTCGTTATGGAATGACATAACGAATTTCATTGGATGGATTGATTGTTCTAGAAATTGCTGAGTGAAAATCGATGAAGGGTTCGATTGGCATAATCGATATCGATTTTTATATTAAAGCCACAATATAGAAATCGTTGAAGATTGAATATTGAATGTGTTTAATCCTGTGTGAAGGTTCAATAGAAATCGATGAGTTTTGGTCCTTTGATGAAGGATGCAAGCATGTTAACCTCTGATTTTGAGCATATTTAAATCTGGCATTGAAACTCTATTTATTCGAATCGATGTCGGTTGAGTCAATCCATAGCATTGTTTGAATCGATATCTGAGAGATCGATCCACAGCATTAAGCGGAGAAGCCGAGTTTAAAAGGAGAAAATTAAACTTAAACACAGTTCAAATACCAGATTTGAAGTTGAGTGGTTTTATGGAATGATACCATCGGTATCGCATAGTGTTTGGGCTAAGAAGCAGTTTCAACAAATAGAACGCGATCCAGTTAGATCTTGACACGTCAATGTGAAATTACTGCCTATTTCACATTGTGTTCGTGTGATAAAGCCTGAGCTGAAAGGTAATGCGATTTTCGTTCGATCCTAAAGGCAAGCGATCTAAAGGCGTTCGCATTTGAAGATGCGGGGTTGTTAACAAAAAGTATGATCAGCGTTCTTTTCACTATTGAATGTTGATGAGGTATGATTGTTGTGGGACCCAAACGAATTTTAATGTTTGCTGGGGTCTTAATATAAAGTCCAGGGCTTATTAAATGTTTCTTAAACATTCGATTTGGGGACATAATATATATTGATATATATTATGTTTGGTGTGAGATGATGAAACCGTGAGGAATATATATGCATGAAAGGATATGAAGTCTGGGTTCGTATTATATGGTTTTATAACCATAAGAATTTATACTTTAATATCTCAAATCTGAGATTTGAAATAACAAATCTTTCGCATTGATGAAGTTGCTTTAATTTAAAAGGCATTTTTCATTGCATTGGAGAGTGTGATTGTGGGAATAGCGAGGTTTGCCCTCTATCAACCACCAAACCTTGCAAGACCAATATTGTGTCAATGCTTTACGCAATTGCAGATTATTGAAATTCTTCCAAACATTCTGTTTAAGAGCTCAACTGGAGCATCTCTAGTATCTAGTCAGTATTTGGGATGTGGACCGACAATTGTTCATCATCGAGGCCCAAGAGTTAGAGCTAGATGTAATGGACATCTATTTTATCACCGGATTATCTAGGTGAGGGGAGAGGATCCAACTCTCTAGAGCTCGCGTAGGGGGTGAGAGCACGAGCATGCTCATCCAGAGATATTGTTTCGGGGCATGGAAGACAAAGATATATACGTATCCATGTTTCTATGGCTAATTTTGTATCATAATTATGTATGTATTTACATATTGCACAAATGTCTATCTAATACATGGTTTTCTAATGAATCTATTAATTTACTTAAATGCCTTTGAATCTGTTGATATGTGATAAAATAAAAATTCCTTTCCAATAATCTAACACGTGAATACATACACAAAATTTTAGGATTACGCATAGAATAACACCCATTCAATTGTAACACAACGAGTTGTGAGTCCAACTTAAAAGCCAAATCTCTAATCCCAAGATCAATTGCATCTGATAATAGTTCTATCACTGCACTATACTTAGAAATATTGTTAGTTGTTCGACCCAAACAAATACCTTGTAAATTAATCAACTCGGCATTAGGAGAAAAGAGTGCCTATGTTGTGGAAGATAGGTTTTGTGTGCTATGGCAAGCGCCATCAACAAAACCAAAGTAGTGATCCAGAGACATCTACAAACCAAGTGGAACACAAGGTAAGCATAGGAAACATGTTTGCAAGGAAAAAAAATCACACCAAAAATCAACTCAAATCACACTAATGAATAACACACTTGAGATTAAGCGTGATATTTTTCAGATAGAGCCCATTTTGGGGCTCAGCGAAAGGATTGCCTTCATAATCATCTATCTCATAGGCTCCATGCTCCAAAACACGTTGAATGATATAGGGCCCATGCCACATTGGCTCAAGCTGTCCTACTCCCAAATTATCATGGACTTGGTCATAAAGCAGGACCAAGTCACCTTCATAGAAAATGCGAGGTGTGACAGATTTGTCATATTGAACCTTACCTCATCATTTCTGTGCTTTGAGAACTAATGCAGAAATCCTTCTGGTCTCGTCGAGATGCTCTAGGTACAACAGACGTTCCTCTTCCAGCGAAGTACCAGGAAGGAGTTCGATAGCCAGTTTCAAGGAAGGAATATCGCAATCGATCGAGAGTGTGGCCTCTAGACCGTACACCAATTGGAATGGTGTGAATCCAGTGGCAGTCTTAACAGAGGTTCGGTATTCCCACTGAGTGGAAAAAATCATGAGGTACTAGTCTCTCTTGTGCTTCCCAATGTTGCGTTGAAGCATGGCCACCAAGACTTTGTTGACAGATTCAACCTAGCCATTAGCCTGTGGATAGTAAGGGGTGGATTTATCGTGATGTAACCCAAACTGAGCAGCGAGCTTTGTCATCATATGATTATGAAAATGAGTGCCATGATCATTGATAATAGCTTTCGGGACACCAAACTGAGCTATGACATGTTTGAATAATAATTGCGCCGCAATGAGACCTTCATTATCGTATGTAGGCATCGCCTCAGCCCATTTAGTGAAATAGTCAACATAAATGATGATATAGCAATGCCCCTCAGCCGAGCGAGGGTTACAAGTCATAAAATCAATGCCCCATTTCGTAAAAGGTCCGACGATCACAACTGGGTGCGAGGGTGAGGGTGGGGTGTGCTCTTTTGAAGAGTAGATCTGGAAATCATGGAATTTTTGTACTGCAATAATGCAATATTTAAAAATAGACGGCCAAAAATAACCTACATGAAGGATCATTTGAGTGGTAGCGTAACCAGACATGTGACCACCACAAGCCCCGAAGTGGTAGTCAGTGAGAGTTTTCTCAGCTTCCTCGAGATTCAAACAACGACATAGGATAGAGTCAATCCCAGTGTGATAGAGAGTGTCCCCAATGATGCGATAAGGTTGGGAATAATAGTGAATCCATCTTCACTCATATTGCAATAGCTCTGGCCGATAAGTCTATGTGTGGAGATATACAATGATGTCTCCATACCATGGATCAAGAGTACTAATGAGAAAAAAAGTATCATTGGGGATGGACTCATTGAGAGGAGTGGGATCATCCATGGTGGGAAGATCACAGATCAACTAAACAAATACAAGGGATTTCTTCTACTTAGCAGCAGTGAATTCTAAGCCGAACTCATGAAGGATAATGATCCATTTTGAGTACTTTCCATAACTGACATGTTAGAATGTAACTCATGGGGTTTCAATCAGGGATCACTAAGGTTTTGCACAAGAGAATGTAGTGACGAAAACGTTGAACGACATGAACAACATCCAATGCAAGCTTCTCTACATGAGCATAATTGGTCTCAGTATCGAAGAGATTATAGCTCAATTAGTACACTACATGTCCCTGGTCATCGTCATCGTCCTGAACCAGCACCATGCCAATAGTGTTGTCGGCGGCGGCCAAATACAGGTTGTAGTCATGGTGATAATTTGGAGGATGCAACAACGAAGCCATGATGAGGGCTTGTTTCATTAGATCGAAAGAGCTCTGAGAAATTTCATCCCACAAGAATAGGATTCCATTTTTCAATAAGCGTGTAAGGCCTTTGGCAAGCTCAGCATAATTCAGTATGAAACAGCGGAGGAAATTAGATTTCCCCTACAAACTCTGTAGTTGATGGACAAAAGAGGGAGGAGGAAAATTGATTATTGCCTCAACTTTCAGAGCATCGATGCAGATGCCTTCTTTGGACACCATGAAACATAGGATCCGACCGCATTCGACACAGAAGACACACTTATGAGGATTCAACCTAGTATTATAGTGTTGACAGTGGAGGAAGGTAGCTCTAAGGTGTTTTAGGTGATCTCAACATTTTGCGGAATGAGTAGAAAGGTCGTCAAGGTATGGCTAAACTATATGCTTGATGTCATGAAATTCATAAGACATAGCTCGTTGGAAGGTTGCTCCGACATTCTTCAGGCCAAAAAGGAGCTTCTTATAGATGAAAGTCCCCAATGGACAGATAAAAGTGGTTTTATGTTGATCAACTGGAGTAATGTTAATCTGGTTATAGCCAGAGAAACTGTCCATAAAGGAAAATATCTCACTCCCAGCACATTCATCAATGATCTAATCGATAAAAAGAGTGGGGTAGTTGTCTTTAGGACAAGCTTGATTGATATCATGGTAATCAACGCAAACCCGAATGGTCCCTTGCTTCTTATTGACAGGAACAATATTCGAGACCCAATTTGGCAATGGTATGGGGTAGATAAAACCATCTTTAAGAATTTTTTCAACTTCAACCTTTATAGTGGCAGCCTTTCTCGGGTGCACAAGACGAAGTCGTTGGTGGACGGGCTTCAAATCTGGATATGTGGGAATTTCATGCACCATGATACTTGGATCAATTTCGGGCATTTCTTCATATGACCATGCGAATACATCACGGAACTCCTAAAAAAGTTCCTTATAGATCTTTCTTTCATCGAGAGAATAAGATGCACCGATATGCCCATTCTCGACAATCCCTGGTTTAACAGAGATGTAGATTAGAATGGTCAGAGTGATATTTCCCATGTTCCCTTCAGACACCACTTCATGAATCAAAGTCAGATTATGAAGTGGGTCAGTTGGTACTAGTGAAGCATGGGATCCTAGACAGGTGAAGATGTCACCTGGGATTGAGAGAAATGAGGAACGATGATGTCCATCATCCCATGGAGTTTCTTCGAGAGACATGACCTCCACGATACTCTCGTTAGTGGGGAAAATCTCATTCGAGGGATCATCAAAGCCCCAAGAACCAAACTAGGGACACTGGGCATAAGTGTCTAGGGAAAAAACCAAATGATTTCTGGTTTTGGATGCAACCTCAGAAGTCGTCAGAATATCTCGATACATTTTCTCTTCCAGGCTAAGAGGCATAGCGCCACCGAAACTCTCGATCTGGTCAAGATTAGGAACAATTCACGGATCATGAACAGACGAAATCAACTCATGAATCAGAGTCAGATTCTGAAGTGGGTCAGTCAGTACTGGTGAAGCATGGGATCCTAGATAGGTGAAGATGTCACCTGGGATTGAGAGAAATGAGGAACGATGATGTCCATCATCCCATGGAGTTTCTTCGAGAGACATGACCTCCACGATACTCTCATTAGTGGGGAAAATCTCATTCGAGGGATCATCAAAGTCCCAAGAACCAAACTAGGGAGACTGGGCATAACTGTCCAGGGGAAAAACCAAATGATTATTGGTTTTGGATGCAACCTCGGAAGTCATCAGAATATCCTGATACATTTTCTCTTCCAGGCTAAGAGGCATAGCGCCACCAAAACTCTCGATCTGGTCGAGATTAGGAACAATTCATGGATCATGACCAGACGAAATCAATTAAAATAAAATTAAAAATAATACAAAAATAAACAAAATCTAATTCATCACTTACAACCTTATATATATATATATATATATATATATATATATATATATATATATATATATATGTATGTATGTATGTAATTTAAATTTCACCATTATTATTTTAAACCTTAAATTCATTTTCAAACAATAATAATTAAAAAAATTAAACTAATATACATAAACTTAAATATAAATTAACAACAAGGTCTTGATTATTTAATAATTAAAATATTAAAAAATAATAAAATAATAATAAAAACAAATTATTAATTAATTATATTTTTACATTAAGTTACTCTAAATTAATTTATATCCCCAATTAAATTTTTTAATCTAAAAAAAAAAAAAAAAATTAATTAAATAAATAAATAATAAATAGAATTAGCTGACCTAATTTTTCTTACTTACTTCCACTCTCTTATATTTAAATACGATATGGGCTCTTAAATATTTTTCAACCTTCTCATGAAAGTTGGTACTCCCTAAAGATGGGCTCATTTCTGTAGTCCGAAACGTCGATTTAAAAAGCTCATCAACAGGTTATTCCATTCATTGTCAAATAATTTACAGCCTGTATGGACTCTCTACTAAAAAAAAAAAAAACGAAATCATATTGACGGAGGCGACATTCGGAGGCGGAAACGGAAAAACTCCCATAATAGACGAGTCTTTGAACAAACCCGGCCCAATGGAGTAGCGGCCTTCCAAACATACGAAATGTTACCTGTTGAAGACTCGGAGGGGGAGAAAGCCAACTAATTGACAGTCACTATCTTCCCTTGATGAAGGAAACGGAGGATGCGAAAGAGGGAGGAGACTACACAAACCATAACATTTGTCCAACTATGTCCAAGAAGGAGATTATAGTTCAAGTTGGCGTCTACCACCTCAACTTCCATGGTTAGCATTTTCCCCTCCAATAGGATGGGCAATTCCTTGAGAATACCATTTGGCTGAGAACCTTGACTATCGAAATATTCTAAGGTATTCGAGGACTGACTCAATGGGGGGGGAGTCGATGGCTTTCCAACATGCAATAGACATGATGCAGGTCTAAGCGCCTTCATCAACGATAGTCCAATGAATAGCCTTTCCCATAATGGTAACTTGAATCAAAAAAGCTACCTGAGATGGGAGGCAAGGAACGAAATTCTCGAGATAAAAAATAATCAGACTAGAATCTAAAGGATCAATCCCTCCAATGGAAGAGAGTAGGATGGGCATGACTGAAGGACCTCCAAAGCCTATATTATCGAAGGCGCTTGAGCTAGATCTTATACAATATTGTAGTGTTGTGCTGCTCTCGCATTCATATTGTAAGACAATTTTCGAAGAACACCATTTGGGGGTGGTGGGATGATGGAGTCACTACTCAATCTCTCGATCTGGAGAGTACCAAAGGTACGAGGCGTGGAAGAGGAAGGGTGATCTGTAACTTCCGGTTCCACAAGAGCCTTGTATGGATTGGGATAATCTTTCATTCTCGTGATGATGGCAACAGATTGCATTCCAGCCATGAACACTTGAGATCTTCCAGATGATTAAGCCCGATCTACATTTGGGTCTGCTAGGAATGGAACGGTTTTTTCAAAATGGAATTAGTCTCAGGTGCACCCTTTAGAAGATGGGAAACTTATCACTCCGAGGAAAATCCATGGTGTAATGATCGTCATCACATATTAGACAAGGATATTTGGGCTTACATGTTGAAGAACCACCAGTAGATGACTTCTTTGAATCCTATTTAGGGTTTTTGGATTTAGACTTGCTTTTTCCCTTTTTATTACCCTTCAAGGATTTATCTGTTGTGGTATACTGAACAACATTTACCTTTGAGGTTTCATCAGGATTCTTCTGGTTAAGGGAAGCGTGGCAGGGGGTGTACTCCATACGTTGGATTTAGACTTTAAATAAGTCTTGTGCGCACTACTACCGCATGGCACGCCGTCCCACACACCATTCACCGTATGATCAGTCATACCGAGATGATGCAAGATTACTCAAAGGATGTGATGCATCAGGTAATAACTCATATAGAGTCTCAGACTGGGAATAAATCAAGTAGAGGCATTGAGCTCTAACAATCACCTCCTCTTCCGTGACACACCCTCCGAGTGCAAGATCTTTCACAATCTTGGGAATGAATGATTTTGTGAACCATTCGGTCAACAGTTGATCATGGATCTCAAATTTGATGAGGCGACGGTGATGTCGTCATTCATGGATGTGATCCAAGATATGCATAGCATTTGACTGCTTCAGCAAGGTGAGAATATGGGCGTCGGTTTCATATCGGACAGGCAGCTGGAAGTGAGTGAGGAAGGCCATAGCTAAGGAATTGAAATATAATAAAATTCCTCAAGGGAGCTCAATGTACCATTTAGCCGCAACACTGGTCAAAGTGTGCTGGAAAATACAAAGACGAATAGATTTTTCAACCCAAGAATTAGAGGAACACCACAAGTGGTATGTCACAATATGGGTTTGGGGGTCTTCCCTATATTTTCCTTCAAACTTCAAACAACCTCCTAGAATCTTAGTTGGAATCGGCGGCCAATGTAGCTGATGTTGGATGGGGTCATTTGTGATCTTTGACACATTCGGAAATTCCAACGTAGCCAAGAACGACAAAGGCGGATGATGAGGCGAGAAAGGTCAGGAGTTCCAACTTGATTGATAAGGATTATGCCCCCAATTGGGCGGATTCTGACTTAGATATGCAAATTTCCCACATGGTTGGTAACGACCTTGCTGCAAATATTTCTGATAGGGACTTGGTTGGGGTTGTTGATACGACTCCTATGGGAACTGAGGTTGTGGACCTTGCTGGACATGGGGTCCAAGATAAGGTCCCTGCTGAACATGAGGTCCAGTTTGCAATCCCTGTTGAACGTAGGGTCCAGCCTGCGGTCCCTGTTGAACATAAGCTCCAGCCTGTGGTCCCTACTGAACATAATGTCCAGCCTGTGGTCCTTGCTGAACATAGGGTCCAGCCTGAGGTCCTAGCTGAGCTTGCTAGTATTGAGGAATTTGTTGATATGAAGCACCAGGTTGAGGCCCAGACTGGGGTTTTTGGTACTCACCTTGAGGAAATGGTTGGTACTGAGTACCAAACTGATGAGGGAAAGGACCAGATTGACCTAGAAGGAGATTCAGACCAACTTGGGTGTAAGAACCAAACTGAGGCGCAACAGCACTCACCAAAGGCGGGGGTTGTTGGACATACTAATGATATTGTATGTTTCGCCTTTCAACATAAGGAATGTTAGGTTGTTGAACATACGAACATGCTATGTTTGGCTATTGAAAAGGCTGTTGAACTTGGGAATATTGAACATGGGGCTGACTCACCCTAGGAATAGACCCAGAACTTGGCTTCTCCCCACCCAAAATGGGAGGTACGTAGAGAGGGTTATACTGCCCCTAGGAACATATGAAACCATATATTTCCCACTCAATGGTGGGACTATAGTAATCGCAGATGGCGAATAGGGGACAGGTGATCCAAATGACACAGTCATTTGACCAATGGTGACCATCAGTCGAACAATAGGTTGAGACACCGCAGCCACATTCGAAAGGAATGGTCTGGAAGACGGAGAAATACCCCTTGACAAAATGGGATCCGGAAATAAGGGTGTACCACTGGAAGCTCCATAAATAAGGTTTCCCAAAGAGGTATAACCATGCGGGAGTCTAGATGCAACATAACTAGACAATGTTTCAGTTCCATTACTCAAATCGTGGGGTGTGGATTCGAGAAACTCTCCCTCGGAGGGAAAAACAGACTAAGAGGATTCCGAGATATAAGAGCCTGAGGTCTCCTAAAGAGTGTTTTGAGGAGCACTCACAAATGGAACATCATCAGCATTAGATTCCATTTCTTCAGGAAACAACTGATGGACGGTATATTAAGATGCTACCGGAGAAGCACGAAAAGGGATTCTGGGCTGATCAAAAGCGTTGTAAGGTTGCTGAGGTGAGACTACAATCGGATCAAAGAGTGGATTCGAAGGAAAGTTAGAGAACTATGTAGTTGGGACAAGGATTTCTGGCTTAGAGTCTTCAGATGTTGTCCAAGGAGAATCGTCAGGAGGTGCTCGAGATGATATGGGTTGAACACTGATGAAAATTCCATGCTCTTCACCTTGCACTTCAAGTGGTCCAACTAGAAAATGAGGGACCTCATGAGGAGGTTCTTGAGATCCGTCAGAGGATGGAGTGGCGAATTCAACGATTCAGCCACGATGACCTTCTAGAAGAAGATCAAAAAAGGAGAGAGGTGAACAAAATCAAAACTTACCAAGCAATAAAAAGTTGGAGAACTGCATGGGTGAGATTTTTTCATGGGCAATTAATTTTAGAATTAACAAAAAAAAAAAGTGGGCTAGGCATAAAGGTTTACCAAGTATCCATGAACTGCAATATACACATTGGTGATCAAATGAAAGAAAAATTACCAAGGACTTAATGTATGGCAATAAATCTCCCTGAATGTTGTGTTCAGTGTATCATGTCTACAAGGCGATCGACTCGGTTACCTATGGTAGGCTTGCAACCTAGTGGTGTCTCCCCAAATATATGCGACGGTACATGGGATTCCAGTCCTAGTAATGTTTTCTAATGCGTAACCGTTCGATGAGGGCGCCCCAAATATACTTATCATACATCAATATACTTCCATATGTGGGACAGTATATCACCCCCGGGTTGTAACATAGACTGTTAGCGACAGCTCCTATGTTTAACGACGCCAAAACACGTCTCTAGCCTAGACCACTAAATATTCTCATTAATTCCAATGCTCCTTAAGGTAAATTGGGTTCATTTTAATTTGATCTTGATTAAAGTTTCAGTTTCAAGGCTTAAAATGAATGTCACCTGAATCCTTACAGTGTAGACTAAATGCAAGAAAGAAGCTTTCAATTTCAATTAATCCTAAACTATTTAGGGAAGTGATAAAATCAAGAATGTACTCAATGCAACAACAACAATGCCCCCAAAACTAGTTCAGAGTTACGAGAATGAAATGTTTTTCTAATTGAATTCACTTTCCTAACAAATGCAACTTATTGAAAATGAAAATGCCTTTCCTTTCACTAATATGCAAGAATTTGTTTTTTTGTTTTTCACTTTGAAATATAATCAAAAGCAAAACAAATTAATGAAATAAGAAATGCAAAATCCCTTTACTTTTCTTTCAGTTGAACCAAACAAAAATCGCTTTAAATAATGCATGAATGAAATGCTTTTCACTCTTATTAAAATGAAAAACATAATTTAAATCAAAAAAAGAAAAAGAAAAACACTTCCAATTTCTTTTGAATTTAGACAAAACGCACTCTTCTAGACTTGTTCGCCAAATAAACTGTAATATTGTGCTTGACGTTGAACCGAAGGGAAACAGTCAGAAATGCAGAGATGACCAAATCATGCACCAACTCTCTTTGAAACAAGACAAGAAAAAGGCGACAAAGGGTGTTTGAAATGGAAAAAAGTTCTCAAACTTGCAACAACTCAAAGAGATGAAACAAACTCACTCAGAGAAGATAGGTTAGTAAACACACAACAAGGAGATCAATGATATCTCGTAGACTCCTTCAAGGGATAGGACACACTAGAAAATCAAAAGGGAAACTCAAATTTTCCCACGGCTGAGATCAGTGCTTCTGTGCTAAGAAGAAGTGTGTTGAAAGGCCAATCAATGTGGTTGTACTATATAGAATGGTGTTGTTAGCACTACTGTGAAGATAGAAAGGGTGTTGGTCGCTAAAAACAAGGAAAAAATAAAAAGAGTCTCACAAAAACACCAAACCTGACATAGTGAAGTGACTAACAATCCTTACACAAGCTGACAAAGACCTAAGCAGATTTAAATTTCAAAAATCGGTGAAACTGATCCAAGATCTGTTCGAGGAAGTAGGAATTAAAATATTAAAGCTCCCTAGTGGAGTCGCTAGTTCTGTTGTCAAGATAAATCCCCTCTGCGGACAAAGGTGATCTCTCTAGCCCTAGAGTGGGTCTAGCAACACAAGCTTCTTTATAGCATAAGTTTTCTTAAATAATGCTTACAATGCAATGAGAAAAGAGACATTAATACCTTTTTTCCAAACGCTATCCTTGGATCCGTTGATGGTGACCTCGATCCACAATCCTTGTAGGCCCGCTCCCTGCTACTGATGGCGCACAAATACCTGCACATGATAAAGAGACAACAGAAAACGTGATACAATATATTATAAACATAAACACTAGCTATCTAGTAGATCAAGGAGTACCAGAATATTTGCATAATCATGTAGACAAATATAGAAAGCAAACATCAGATTTTATTATTGATAAATTACAAAAGGAGATCTTACAACCAAACCTTGATGTTGGAGTCGTCCTTAGGTAAAAAACTGAGTCCTTCACCCAGCTCAAAAGCATTCCTTCTCCCGTGCACTTAGGCTTAATCACGATGCTAGCATGGAAAGGGATGAGAATTCATACGAGTCTGAAAATGATCAACCAAGCTCTAAACTTTGGGGAATGAGGGATGTGAATTTATAGCAAGGAGAAGGAGGTTGGGAGCCCATGAAAGGAGGAGGAAGACCCACTTTCTAAGGGATGATCTCCCATGGATGGGATCAAGTCTCTAAAATAAGAGAGCTTGACCTTATCATCTTTGTTCAACAACCAACTTGCTGCCCTTAAGCTTCTAGAGGTCAAAACTTCCCCTCCATTTGAGGAAGCACTGCCAGAAATGGGATCAACATAGTTTTCCAATAAATTAAGGCGCTGACAGAGCTAGGATAGAACTGGGAAAAGGACATCAGCACGGTCATGGCACCAGTTGGAGTGCTAACCCAGGAAACTAGGAATTTGACCAAGTTTCTTCAGTAATCTTTTAAGGAATTCTTCTTTGGATCTTCAAGGGGATATGTTATCATATTTCTTGATGATGGAAACATTGCAAAGGATTCGTCACGGGACATTTTAGGATCAGGGATGGGAAAATGAGCATGGTGGAAAATTACTGTGTCAAAATTAGCCTTTGTATGTTAGGATAGTTTCAAGGGGAGGTATCCTGCCTCCTAGAACAATTTACTTCCCTAGCCTTTTCAGCCCTAGGTAGTCTCCAATGGATATTATCGTATCATCTATTGATCCTTTCGGAATGGTGGATGATGACACAGTTGGCCCCTATGGTTCATCTTCAAGCATTGATGCAAACACGTGATAGTGTTGATCTCTTGTCTAGGTTTCCTGCCTTTAGTCTTTATCTACCCTTGGACAATTGATATACATAATTAAGTCTTATAGCTTTCATCGTGCTTACAATGTTTGCTTTGTAGGTTTGATCTCTTGTCTAGGTTTCCAGATTTATTCTTTATCTACCCTTGAGCAGTTTTTGTGTGTACTTGGGTCTTATAGCTTTCATTGTGCTTATAATGTTTTCTTTGTACACATTGATTTAGAATTTAGCTAATTTTTTAGTCACTAAAACTTTTTACGATGTTCTTTACCCATTTCCAATCCTTCCAAATTCATCCTTGAGCATTCAGATAAATCTTGAAGAGAATAGACCGAGGTAGAATCTTGCACCTAAATATATTATTAAGCAAGTAATGTGAATATATTAGTTGAAGAAAACAAATGTAGATGCTACAACCAAATGGCATAATGAGGATTAGTCAAATAGAACAAACTATTCTTAGTCAAATAGCACAAACTATTCAACAAAATCTAACTAACATTACTCCAACATTCAAGGTCACTATCAAAAAAATTTTGAAGTTATAAAAGATACCTCAAGAATTTGCATCAATTTTGAGTGTTGTTCCAAAAGCTGGTGAAGTCTTTCTTGTTCATTACATAAAGCCTGAGTGACAATAGTAGAGATTCCAATTTACTGGAGGTGACAAAGATGGCCCTTCTACATCCACTTTTTCAAACAAAGAAAATATCCAAACATGTATACATACCTCAATGGCTTCAAGAGAACTAAAATATTGTTGTAGTGTCAACCCTGATTCTTGTTGTTGAACATTTTCAACCTCTTGGCGATAGTATTGTGGGTGAACATGTTCCCCTTGATAATGATGTTGTTTCTCTAGATATCATCAAATATAGTACATTCTAGTATTTTCACATTAGTGATCTTCCAAATCTTCCAAATAGTATTTTGCACCTTCTTTCATTTTGCATGACTCTAAAAGAATTGTGTACTCTCATCTTCATCCTTGATCCAAGTGGTTCTATTGTTTATTCTCAATATAGCTTATTTCCATGCCAAAATGTGCCCTCTATCTTTCTCCAATGCAACTAAAGTGACCTTTATGTCTTCTGAAAACCCAACATTTGGAAATCCCATATATAATTTATCAATTCTATTTTCTGTGCAAATAAGAGTAGCACCAAAAATGTGAAAAGTCTTCTTTACCTAGGATTTAGTCATACTTTTAATTTTAATGAAGATTTATGGAATGACTTGCATGGTACGTTATCCATCACCATGAACATACTTAATGCAGGAAGTAAAATTAAAGGTTGGGGTGAGGGGTTGAAGTCCCAAATGCCCACTTGGAAAAAAATTGTAAGGAGATCATATCTCCTCCCTGCTCCAGAATCCATTAAGAACCCAACTCTTTTTGAAGGAGTATATCTAGGCACTTAGCTACTGCCTCTCTCCCTGAACCCTTATTGATCCATGATAACTCCAGGAATTTTAGATGTACAAATGAGTGCTATGAAACCAAAAACATATAAGGAATATGAGTAATATATCTACTGTGGGAGAGGGATGGTACCCTCATCTCTAATATTCTGAGCCTCCAAAAGTGTATAATGCATGTAGCCATATGTATCAGAAATACACAACTTTGACAAAGAGTCAGCGACTCGATTTTTCTCTTTGAAAATGTTCATAAAATTTATCGAACTAAAAGACCTCCTATGGAGAAAAATCTGAGTCATCTAAGCCTGGAGAGATGGAAATTTACAAACACCTTATTGACAAATTGAAACTCGAGTGTCTAGATTTCATAGTTACACCATAGTTCAATTAGGACTTCTAGATTTAAATGGTGTCAAAGCTTATAATATATTAGAGACTACTTGGTATTTGATGTCCAGACTGAGCCTCCAATCACGTTGTTTTATGTTAAAAAACTCTACTTTATGAGGAAATTTATTGAATTGGAATTTTTAATTTCGCAAATTTTCTATGGATTTTGAAGTTTCAATGAACTGCTGACACCTCTCAATATGAGCATAAAAAAATAGCATGTCTATGTATGTGTGAATTAGACAATGTCATCAAAGAGAGAATATCTACAAAACTTTATATATATTCAATGAAAATTTTTTCTTAAATTAGTTATTTAAACAACATATTTCTATACCATGCAATTCATTAAAGATAAATTAGCTCACATACTTGTACTCAACCTCTCGAAATTTTCACTGCATATTCCAAGTTTGTCTTCCAGTACAGGATATGCCCACATCTCCTTCACTTTGTAATTTTGTAGCATGATTTCCATATGTACCAGACTGATTATTAGGAAAAATATATACACATCATATGTTCTCATCCACAAGAGACGGGCTTGTAAACCCAGGATTTTTGTATAAAATACAAAAATAGAATAACAAGAAGACTCAACAGCATGTCAACCAAATTGTAGGCTTGTGGACATAAATCACCTTCAAGACTTTACTGGAACCTATGGACATTGAGATCACCTTTAAGACTTTCCTATAACCTATGCAACAAGCCTACAAGAAACATCATATGATATTTGTCCTCGGGTAATGTATTAGGGAGTTTAAATTGTTTAGTCCACTACATTTGGCTATTGAGTTAGTTGTTCGGAAAAATAGGTGCAAATCACAACATGCCATGTTTTACCTTTGGCCATCAATAAATAGAACAAGATATCAGAAAACCATGCAGTTAGAGATGAAATAATAGATATATGGCTATCATGTACATCATTCTAGAACATAATGCCAAGAAAAGTCAGAGTACATAATAGAAATGTCCATTGGACTATCCATTTCTTCTTTATATTGTTGTACAAAATAGAAGCATACGAGTCATTAGTTGCAACCGAAAACCTGCAATCTCCTATGGATGGGTCTATATTTGTTATCATCCCAAGACCATAAAAATTGCAACTATCAACTGATTGATTTTGAAATCGATAATAGTTATTAAAATCATATGAGGTATTTCCTGGTGACCCAATATGATTACAAGAACCTCCGGAAAAGAAGGTTGTACAATCTGAAGTTGAGCAGGCTTGTTCCACATGCCTTAATACATTTGTAAGATCATGGTTATCATTTGCAACGCACCACCATGAAGAGAGTATCGAACATTTTTTGCATTCACCAGAACTTCTGAATCTTTCCCTATGTATCTCATATTTAACCTGGCCATCAAATGTAAATATGCCCCAATGTCTTTCACAATTTCCATGAAAAATTCTCCTTTGGTCCCCATCTAGCATACATAAAAATATATGTTTCTATTGGTGGATTTCCAGGCCTAAGCGCGGTTCCCTTGTTTCTCATGACATGGTACCAGTCCTTGAATGAATCTTTTTGCATTGTTGATAGTTGCATTGAATCCCTCATCTGTTCGCCATCCAACCTGTCCAACAAAAATTGGCATCTGTCCAAAGCCAATTTTTTCAAGGTTGATTCAAGTGTATCTAGGTTTCCATCAAAGTAATTGTTGTAAACAATCTTCCCATAAACCATTGTATGAGCCTTATTTTCAAAAAAGGCATAGTCTGCTGAATAATTTTTATTTTGATAAATGTTTAAGAAGGGAGAAATAGTGACCACAAAGGGAGATCCGTTTTTTTTTAGAAACGAAACAAGTTGCTGCATATTTTAATTCAAATCAGGCCTGAATATTCCTTTTGATGGCAACTTAGACTGATAATATCAGCATTTCAAGGAACCACAAATTTTATTTGGCTAGCAAGGTTGAGCACTGTAGGGAATACAAAGCCTGAAAACATCCATTGTAACTCATGAGAAATGGTTCATTTCCCACAACAAGATACTTGTTACCATGCATCAAAGAATTAAAATACATGGAGATGAAAAATAGGAGCATTTAATAGATCACTGATAATATGCTTCAGAATAACTTCGTTTCTTTTTACCAACACTATATATCATAAGCAAACTCGATCTATTATTAATTCTAACTCCTAATAAGTGAAGGATCCAAAGTAGTTCTTTAACATTATGCATAAACACTCCACATATCCTCTTACATTATGTATATAAGCAACTTGTGTTTCTTTCATACAAGGCACCAAACGAGATTTGAATCAGAATGTATTTGGCAATGGTGCAAGATTTATAAGCTCCAGAGTTAGAACATTAATTGTGAGAAGTAGTTACAGATAAGTGGTCATGGAAAAATGAACAGAATCCATGTCCTTCTCCCAAATTTAATATGAGCCCCAGTATTTTCAGGGGACCAAACAACCATCAACATGCTTCACTATGTTCAGATGCTACAATATTAATCCAAAACCACTTTCCATTTAGCCTGTACAAGAGTTGAGTTGAACATGTATTGTGTTACATGTCTTAATCTTTCTGGGGGCTTGTTTCTGGAAAATAATTTTAATAACACTAAATCTTTTTCTGTATCTGACATTAGGCTCCCATTTTTCACCAATATTTTTCTAAATATCTGGAAATTAAACAAAATTTAAAAGATATGTGGGTGTACTAACTTGCCCCTAATTTTTAGTTTCCTCATAATCATGTGATTCTAATACATATCTTGTTGTGAATCTTCCTCAAGGATTAAATCAAGTGCAAGGATTATTATGTGATATGAGCATCTATCACATGACACAAATAGGATTTTTCCTCGAGCAGGCCCATAGGATCTTGGAATGACCCTTTTATGATGAGAGTAACTATGATATACATCAATACATTACTCTTGTTATATATTTGTTAGAAGTTTATAGTGTTTAAGTGTTGGAACTAGACACACTTCCTATGATTGATACTAGATGTGGCCTAATGAATTTAAGTGTTCATTTTCATTCAACTATAAATCGTTCATGCCTTTGTATGGTAATTGTGGATTTTTTATTGAAAAGACCTAGAGAGAGGTGATTACAATATATTGATAATACTTTATTATTTTACGTACATTTTTCTTTTTTTTAACATTTAAGAAAGTAGCTCACCCTCTAGTCGGTAAGCAAAGGTGATTCATGGCTCATGAAGAACCTCAATCAGTAATTGGCTCATAAAGAGTGAACATGTCACAAATTGGATTTGAATCTAGGTTAGGAGGGTAAGAATTCTTCATCTTAACCATTGGAGTTAGACCCAATTGACTGATTTTACTTTTACTCCCAAGTCTATATATGATTTCCTTATTTTCCATCTACTCTATTGTCTTCCACTATTAAAATCCACTGTGGTTTTCTTGTTTCTTGTCATATGCTTTATTTGAGGTTGAATTTCAACAACACATGACATTCAGAGTGCTTAACAGTTAACTACATAACCTCAATTCTTGTGGCATAATAATAATGACCAATTTTATGCTTCAATAAATATCATGAAACACATAATGCTACACATTCTTTTAATTATTCAGGCACAAGCCAACAGAATATTAAAATTGAATTAAGGAAAAAATAAAACTTAAGGGGCTTCCTTGACATGAAGGAATTTCCCTTGTGACCAGTTGTATTCTAATGTTGTGAATTATGGACAACTACAAGACGGTTCACTACGTTTAAAGAAAACAATATGAATAGTAGACAAAGTTTCAACTTCTAGAAGGGCATGCCCCGTTAAAGAATGACAAGATGCCATAAATATAGGTACTTGTCTAGACTCTGCGAGGCTGTGGTCTACTGGTTGAGTTATGTTGTTTCCATGTTAATGCCCCAGGTTTAAACCCTGGCAGGCATAGAGCCTTGTTATAGAAATTATTATGAAACTAGCTCCAAAAATAGAAGAAAAGAGAGATCAACGCCTTATAATTCAGCCAATTTGAGGGGGCAACCTCCTTTACATTACATAAATGAACAATTATTGAATGATACAAATGACAAAACCTCCTTCAATATATAGGAGTCCATGGGGTCACAATATAATCCTTGCCAACCTAACAATAATAATATAAGGGCACAATAATAACAATATGGGGGTTACAGGGGTACAACAATGACAATAAGGGGGATACACTAACAACAATAAGGGAATACACTACTAATATAGGGACCTAACACACCCCTATCCTTCAAAAAAGTGTTTTCCTCAACGCTTGAGTAGCTCTAGATGCTTCTGTATAAAATTCTCATCCTCCCATGTAGAATCTTCAGTGGGTAAGTTCTTCCACTTGATGAGATACTCTGAAATTGATCGATTTCGTAGTCGTCGAGTTTTGTTTCCGTGATCGTCTGTGTCTCCAATATGACTTTTCTCTTCCTTATTAAGTTCTCGAAATATTGTTTGAATTGGAATTTTGTCACCTATAACCTTCTTTAAGCATGAAACATGAAAATCGGATTCACTCGCAAAGTTACGCGTAGAAGTCTAATCTAGGCTATAATAATAACTTTGCAACACCTTGTAAGGACCATAGTACTTTGGCGATATTTTGTTATCCTTCTTAGCTTGATTGAAGGACATTTCTTTGTATGGTTGTAGTCGTAAAAATACCCAGTCTCCTACATCAAAAATTCTCTCGCTGCGATGTTGATCTGCCTGTTGTTTCATTCGATTTGTGCCAAATTTAGGTTATCCTTTAAGAGTTGGAGAACTTGTTGTTGATGCTCGATGTGATCTTCCACTGCTTGAACCTTAGAATTTTCTCTTAAATATAATGTTATGGACGGTGGATGATATCCATAAAGTGCCATAAATGGGGTCATTTTTGCTGCAGTATGGAAGGAAGTGTTATACCACAATTCCACCCGAGGTAACCACTTGACCCATTGTGTTTGTTTATCAGATACAAAACAATGAATATATCCTTCCAAACATTTGTTCACTATCTCAGTTTTACCATCGGATTGAGGATGATAAGACGATCTATGAGCTAGTTGAGTACCGAAAGACGAAAATAATTCCATCCAAAAATGCCATAATATCAAGTTAATGGAGGGACTATAAATTTCTCTGGAAAATGCCATAATATCAAGTTAACCATGGGGGAATATGTATTGAATATTCCAATGCTTTCCATTCCAATCGGATGTGTTGATGTTGTACTAGGAGTACAATGGTTACAATCTTTGGGGATGGTAGCTTTTAATTTTCAAGAACTTTTCTTGAAATTATTTTCAGAAGGAAAGGAATTCAAATTATGGGGTATCACAGGGAAGTCAGGAAAGATAATAAGCTCTGATACCAAATGTTATGAAACCAGCTCCAAAAATAGAAGAAAAGAGAGATCAACACCTTATAATTCAGCCACTTCGAGGGGGAAACCTCCTTTACATTACATAAATGAACAATTATTGGATGATACAAGTGAAAAAACCTCCTTCTATATATAGGAGTCCATGGGATCACAATATAATCCTAGCCGACCTAAAAATAATAATGTAAGGGCACAATAATAACAATATGGGGATTAGATGGGTACAACAATAACAATAAGGGGGCTACACTAACAACAATAAGGGAATACACTACTAATATAGGGACCTAACACTCCTCTATCCTTAGAACCCTACAAATCCTAGCCTTTTCCTCTAAACCATATGTTTTGCAACACAAGTATCAAAGTTCCTACACATTTGGTAGTGTCAAGAGTAATACTCCCCTCAAATTGAAAAAATATGTCTAGGTCCTACCAATACCGTTACAAGAGACCTAGCTCAACAAAAAAACTTTGCAGTGCATTATTTGCTAGAAGCATTTTACAATAAATCAATTTTCATTTTTCAGACTGCCTATACTCATTACTTTTGGCCTCTGCCATCAGCCTTGGTTTTGGCACTTAATTAAGTTAAGAAGCTAAAATTTGCCAATCTCATAACTTCCAGTCATTCATGAAAAACACCCGTAGCATGTCAGCCATGAGGAAGTACAGAAAATAGCTGAATATTTTGCCAAGTAAATTATCAAAATGGAAACCAATATGTCTTCCCTCACGTTTCACATATCCCCCATTTTCAAACCAATGTCATTTTTACAGAATCTTTTCCATACAATTGTAGTTGATTATTTCTCTAATGGTTGCTTTGAAAGCTTTGAGCATGTAGGAATTTCCATTCTCTTGAAACCTCATGTAGAATTCCAAGAAATCCATGGTGATAGGTTATATTGTTCTTACCCATTCATCAACCAAAGAAATATCATAGCCACCCATTTCAATGTCAAGCATGTGGCTTCCTTGTGAGGGAAGACATACTGGTTTCCATTTTGCTAATTTAGGGAAAAATTCCTTGGAAGCAAGGAGGAAAAGGTGAGAGTGATACTAGGTGACAAGTGCCAAGTGGGAATGTATCACGGTGTATTTGTAAAAATCTAACTGTAACTCCCATGTTTAGGAGACAAACAACCACCAATGACCCCATTGATTTCTCCAACAATTACTCCATTAATTAACTTCATCATATTTCGGATTTTATGTACTACAATATATTTGCATTTGTGGCATTCCTCTCTTGTAGGCTTCCTTCTATTTTTTAAATGCCACTTATATTACTTCAAGGAAGAGGAGAAATTAGTTACACTTGTTATCATCGTCTTATTTTCATAAGTCTTCTCATATTTGTTTGTAAGAACATATAATATATTCGGAAAAATCTTGCCATATTCTAGCAACATTCTGATCTATTGTCAAGTGATTAGCACAAGCTAATGTGAGTTGGGATAAGTTGAGTTTGGTAATTTGAGTTCCTTTTCCAATTGAAGCAAGAGAAGGTTATTTTGGTTTCAATTATCAATGACCATATATGCTAGTTTTTTCTTGATTTGACAGTTCTATGTACAAAGAGCTTCCTTGTTGCTGGAAAGGCTATCTTTGGGCATTAGCATCAAGTGTGGATCAATGTAGTTGGGATTGTTGACATCAACCTCTAAGTATCCAACCTCTCAATAATTCTTAGAAAGGAACTGAACATTACATTTAGGGTTGATTTCATCCTTATTCATTGCTGGTCAAGTTCATCTCAAGGAAGGCCAAGTTTAGTATTGTGAAAGAGGTTGAAATCCTCAGTTCCATGGGTCAAGTTCAGTTTTTCCAAGGGGTTGAGTTCTCCACTCAAGAGGGCCATATTCACTCTTACACTCAGTTGGCCAAATTCTATAACAAAGAAAGTACAAAAACCAAAGGGAGCTTGAATCTGGTCTTTGTCTTGTGAGCATGTTTCTGAAAGGCAGGATTGATATTTTTCTCATTTGTTGAAGTTCGTACCTCCTAAGAGTGACATTGTGTCGAAGGAAGAGTCTCTAGAAAAATTTCCTTGTTGGCTATAACATTATTGTGGGTTGATTTTACCTCTCCTGGCTACTATCACAATCTCGGTGCGTGGGTTATGGAGATGCCTTAATTACATGTGTGCAAAAGGTGTCATTTAGGAGAAAAAGGGAGCCATAAATGCTGCTAAGTTTGTACAATGAGGAAGAGTTGGTCGTACTCCAGAAATTAAGCTCATAATTCAAGGGGTCAACGTTGGTCTAATTCTACCTTCAGAACTAATATTTTTCACTTATTTATAAGCCTCCAAACTAGGTACTATTCCCCTTATTCGCTCACTATATATGTTGATTTAAAGCTAAGAAATGTATTTTTTATGACTTGGCACTATCTTCATATTTCCTTATATCAACAATGTATAAAACTTATGGGTTTAATATTTGTTTGTGGGTTAAGAAATAAATTTCTATGGCTGATTATTTTCCATGGCTCTCTTATCAGTCCATAAATTTTGTAACATGCTGTTGTGTAATTCTAAATTAATTTCATGAGTGGAAATGGTTCAGTTTTCTATTATATAGTGCATATCATTGGTGTATCCCTTGCTGAGTTTAATTTGAATGTATAATGTTATCTGGAAGTGTTTTTGGGAATTTTTAGAGCATTGTGTTGTTCATATAAAATTAAATTGAAGAAAGGTGCACCTACAGTAGTTCTACTCTCAAATTTTTTAACAAAATCTCTCACTAAAGAAAACCCAAAACTTAGAAAACCAAAGTGCCATTTGGAAGAAATTTGAGGGGGAATATTACAATGACAATTTTGAAGAAATTTTCCGGAATTTGGCATTGCAAAGTGTATCACATCTGAAAAAACCCATACCTCTACCTATGTTATGGGTGTTATCGGTTATATTGACCTTGAATATACAAGGATGTCTAGGCTTGATGAGAGGGGGGAATGTTATGGATAATGACTCTAATAATTTAGGTTAGAGATGTGTTTCAACATCTTTAAATAAAAAAAATATCTATCATTCAATGGGAAAGCATATAATTGGGGACGCATGCATGTAGAAAATAATAGAGGCACCACCTTGTTGAACACATTTGTAACATCTGTTGGCACCCATTAGAGTAGCACTGCATCAGATAACACCTACATATGGAATTATCTTCCATTTTCCTTCAGGTATATCAAAATCCACCTCATTATACTTGAAACCAACCTTACATAACCCTATTAGTCATCATATTTCCATGAGTACATGGAGAATAACACTTGGGAGATAACTCTTACATACTAGGGAATGGGTAGTATGACTAAGGGTATAATCTATAGCCATTAGTTGGTGCCATGAAAGATTCAGTTGAGTACTATTGATGGAAACCATAGGTATATTAAGAGCTATAGAACTTGACACTCCTCTATCCTTAGGACCCTACAAATCCTAGCCTCTTCCTCTATACCATATGTTTTGCAACACAAGTATCATAGCTCCTACACATTTCGTAGTATAAAGAGTAATACTCCCCTCAAATTGAAAAAAAATGTGTCTAGGGCCTGCCAATACCATTACAGGAGACCTAGCTCAAAAAAATCCTTGTGCAACATTGATTGTTGTGCTGTCACTTTAAAATAACTATTTTTTCATTTTTTGTGGACTAGCTCGTACCATTACTTGTGGCCCCTCTTAACAAATTTATTTTGGTACACTGATTATGTTGGGATAAAAATTGGTTAACCCCTTTTATGGAGCCAATGTTCCTATGACAAACACGCGTAGCATGTCAACCATGAGGAAGTACTGAAAATATTTGAGTCTTTCGCCAAGTCAATTAGCAAAATGGAAACCAATATGTCTTCCCTCACGTTTCACATAGCCACCATTTTCAAACCAATGGCCCTTTTTTAGAAGCTTTTCCATACAATGGTAGTTGATTAATTTCTCTAGTGGTTGCTTTGAAACCTTTGAGCATGTAGTAATTTCCATTCCCTTGAAACCTCATGTAGAATTGTAGAATTCCGAGAAATCCATGGTGATAGGTCCTATTGTTCTTACCCATTCATCACCCAAAGAAATATCACAACCACCCATTTCAATGGCAAACATGTGGCTTCCTTTTGAGGGAAGACATATCGGCTTCCATTTAGCTAATTTAGGTAACAATTCCTTGTAAGCAAGGAGGAAGAGGTGAGAGTAATACTAGGTAACAAGTGGCAAGTGGGAATGTATCACAGTGTATTTGTAAAAATCTAATTGTAACTCCTATGTTTAGGAAACAAACAACCACAATGACCCCATTAACTTCTCCATCAATTACTCCATTAATTAACTTCATTATATTTTGGATTTTATGTACTACAATATATATGCATTTGTGGTATTCCTCTCTTGTGGGCTACCTTTTATTTTTTAAATGTCACTTATATTACTTCAAGGAAAAGGAGCAATCTGTTACACTTGATATCATCATCTTATTATCGTAAGTATTTTCATCTTTGTTTGTAAGAACATACAAGATATTGGGCAAAAACTCGCCATTGTCAAGTGATTGGCCCAAGCTAATGTGCATCTTTGACCCCATCCAAGCTAATGTGAATTGGGATGAGTTGAGTTTGGTAACTTGAGTTCCTTTTCCAATTGAAGCAAGAGAAGGTTATTTTGGTTTCCATTATCAATGACCATATATGCTAGTTTGTGTTTGATTTGATAGTTCTATGTACAAAGAGATTCCTTGTTGTTGGCAAGGTTATCTTTGGGCATTAGCATCAAGTGTGGATAAATGTAGCTAGGATTGTTGACATCAACTTCTAAGTCTCCAACCTCTCAATAATGATTAGAAAGGAAGTGAACATTGCATTTAGGGTTGAGTTCATCTTAAGGAAGAACAAGTTTAGTATTGTGAAAGAGGCTGAAATCCTCTGTTCCGTGGGTCTAGTTCAATTTTTCCAAGGGGTCGATTTCTCCACTCTAGAGGGTCGTATTCATTCTTACACTCCACTAGCTGAATTATGTAACAAAGGAAGTACAATAACCAGTCACGAGGGAGCTCGAATTTCGTCTTTGTCTTGTGGGCGTGTTTCTGTAAGGCAGTATTGATATTTTTGTCATTTGCTGAAGTTTGTACATCCTGAGAATCACATTGTGTTGAAGGACGAGTTACTAGAAAATTTTCCTTGTTGGGTTTAGCATTATTGTGGGTTGATTTAACCTCTTATGGTTGCTATCACAATCTCTATGCGTGGGTTATGGAGATGTCCTAATTGCATGTGTGCAGAGGGTGGAATTTAGGAGAAAAAGGGAGCCATAAATGTTGTTGAGTTTGTACAATGAGGAAGAGTTGGTCGTACTCTAGAATTAAGCCCATAATTTAAGGGGTCAATGCTAGTCCAAATCTGCCTTCAGAACTGATATTTTTCACTTATTTATAATCCTCCAAACCAAGCTTTATTTCCATTATTCGCTCACTGTATATGTTGATTGCAAGCTAAGAAATGGACTTTTTATGACTTGGCACTATCTTCATATTGCCTTATATTAGCAATGTATAAAACTTATGGGTTTAATTTTAGTTTGTGGGTTGAGAAATAAATGTCTATGGTTAATTACTTTCCATTGCTCTCTTATCAGTCCATAAATTTTGAAACATGCTGCTTTATAATTCTAAATTAATTCCATGAGTGGAAAGGAGTCAGTTTGCTATTGTATAGTGCATATCATTGGTGTATCCCTTGCTGAGTTTAATTTGAATGGTATAATGTTGTCTGGAAGTGTTTTTGGGCATTTTTTTAGCATTGTGTTGTTCATCTAAAATTAAATTGAAGAAAGGTGCACCTAGAATAGTTTTATTCTCAAATTGTTTAACAAAACCTCTTGCTAAACTGAGAACTCAGAAAACCAAAGTGTCGTTTGGAAGAAATTTGAGACGGAATATTACAATGACAATTTTCAAGCACATTTGTCAGACTTTGGCAATTCCAAGTGTATCTCGTCTGGAAAAACCCACACCCCTACCTATGTTATGGTTGATATCGGTCATATTGACCTTGAATATGCAAGGATGTCTAGGCTTAATGAGAAGTATGATGTGTACAACTACGAAATTGTTCTTTTAGAGATACTCATGGAGAGGAAAGCTATGGATAATGACTCTAATTTGCTTCAATTGATAAATGATAATGACTCTGAATTTTCTTCAGTTGGGATTGTATTTTTGTCAATTGTGAAGCTTTTTTGTCTTGGGATATTGCATGGACCAAGAAAATAAAGAAATAACTTTGGTTTCTTTGACATGGGAATTTGAATGCATATTATATCCAAAATAGACAATGATATAGTAATGGAAACTGTAGACCAAAAAGTAGAAACAAACTGAACAAATATTGGGGTTGTAAGAAAGATATTCCAACTTGCACTACTTTTCACAAAGAGATAGCATTCTGACCATCCCACCATGCATGAGATTACCAGAGTTTTGCAGTTCTTAGTACCAGCTTCTAAAAATAATTCCAGGTGTGCATGTAAACCAACCATCCCCTAGCAACAACTACAAGAGATAGTTGAACGAGTAGGAAGAAGGAAATCACAAAGATGTTATAGGAAGCACATGTAGCACTTATTATGGACATTTTTTTGTGAGATTTGGCGAGGTTATTTCACATAAATTTTTTTGACTATTATGAAGGCTTGAAGAAGCCAAATATGGAGCTCATGATCAAATGTCTATCCAATTGTTCATTCTTCCATATTGTTGTCAGCAGAAAATAAAGCTAGCCTCTTACATCCAAAGCTCAAATTTTGCAATTTTGTTTATGGAACAGAGTTTGTTAGAATAGTCTGAGCTTGGTAGTACAACAAATGAAAATGGCAAGTGTTATGAGAAAATTATTTGTGCATGGTGTTTCACAGAGGCTAGTTGGAATCTTTGTAACATTTTTTTTACTCAAGTGGTTTCCTAACTGAGGTTTAGTAACCTATATATGGCATCCAATAGGGTATTGTGTAGTACCCAAACATGAACCTGAAAATTGATCCTTTAAGGTGGGAAACATTGTTGAAAGAAGATATGGATCATGTTACAAGACACTACTGAGAATATTTTTTTGTCCCTAATCCATTAGATACAAACCATGCTATGGTTTAGAACATGGTTCTCTTTCCTTCCTAGCATGACAACAATATATACATTTAACTTTTAATGGTGTATATATTTGTACATGAAGAATATTTTATGTGTCTTTATTAAATATCAATCCTTGAATGTAGCTTTTCTTTCAAGAAATGAATATTTTTTCGTCTTTCTTGTGATGTTGCACAATGTTGTACTTCAAGCTCCTCATAAAATGTCCCTACTGTGTAGGCCCTTTTTTCTCTCTCTTTGATGCCCTTCTCTTTTAACATCTATGAATGATCAACTTTCCTAGTCTGAGGTTTTATATGCATTATACTTTTTTCATTACTTTCAAGTTTTTACCGCCCAAAGTTCTCTCTCTATTTTCCCAAGTAGTTAGTCAATACAAATATTTGAAGGTTTCTGAAATTGACAAATATATTAAAATCCATTGTAAGTAATAAGATGATGATAGGTTATGGGGGGCGACATCTATTTTCTCTGTATCTTCTGTAATTTTAATACACGTTATTATCACTCCAGTAAATTCTTAAGTTGTGGGATTTTGGTTTTTAGTCAAAGAATACTAGAGATAACCACAAACCTACTTCAAACTCTAGGATCTAGCCTTCCTAGGGTTCAGAGAGGGCTCTCTCTTTAAGGTTTAACTTTGTTTTAGTTTTGAATATTAGGCTAGTTGTTAAGTGCAGATTTGGTTTTGTTTTGTTGGATTTGGTGGGAAAATTTCACTTGGAGGGTAGATAGAGGGAAATCTACTTGTCCATTGGACTATGGAGTCTAAGTCAAGCTAACAAAACTGGGATCAAGGCTTAAAAGGTTAAATTTCTATAGGGAAAGGTAGATAACCCTTGGAGATCTTGGGAAAAATGGTTTTTGAGATGGTATGATAGGGATAAAGGGCACTTAAGGATCCTTTGATACAAAAAATGGAAGTAGAAGATAGAGGTCAAATGGGAGAGGGAGCAATTAAGAATTCCCTGCACCGAAAATCAGAAGAAAACAAAGAAATGACAACTAGTTTAAAACGGGGTGCTATTAACATGTCCTGTAGTAATAATCCTAGTTATACATTCAGATTTAGAATTAAAACACAGATGTATGCATGAAACAAAAGAAGATAACAATGAAAAGTTTAAGAGAGTACTTCATTCCAGATAGCTTATCATAGGGATCCTGAAGTATGATGCCAAAAAGGTGATCCAGTCTGCTACTCAAGTTCGAATTCCAAAGCCTTCAAGTCAACAAAATATCTATAATAGTCTCCAGCAATATTATTCCACACAAAAATACTTCCAAGAGTGAATAATTTCTATAAAATGTCTTACAAAATATCCTAGATGACTTCTAGGAATAAACTTAGGAAAATTAAATCTCTTACAACAATAATAGTGACAGCTTGCTCAACAAACTAGCAAGTTGTCCTATTTTATTCAAAATAAATAGAAACAGTTTTTAGATAAGAAGAAGTTGGCTGCTTATGTGTCTTCTCTGCTGGCATTTTAGATATTTTCATAATTTAGTTGCCTTTACTGATACTCTTTCTTGTTGATACTCTTTACCTTCAGTAAAACTGCCTTCTTGTTGTAAAAATCTGTTTTTACTGTGAAATTAGAAAACAGAATTTTTCTTCTTCATGTGTTTGCCTTTATTTCTTCATAGCAAATCAGTCAATGCTTGCCACTCCTCATTTTTAGGAATTCTAATATTCTTAACTTTCCTAAAATTCTCATCAGCCTCAGTGTACCTTCCAAATGTAGGTTTGATGACAAACAAATGTTTGATTTTATATTGCAAATAAAATAGATCTTCAAAAAATTTTAGCAATACTTTCCCTGTGGGAATACCTTAGCCTGCTGGCTTGTTTACTTGCTCCTTGGAATGTTCTCTGATATTTTTGTCATAATCATTCTGAGGCATTAGTTTGTGATTAATCACCATAATATCTAGAAGTCCCTTTTGCCTTAAGTTAGTGAATTTAACCATAAATATAATGACAGCAGTGTTCATTCCTTCACATTTCTCTTCAAGCTGCCTCATTAGATTTCTTTTGGTAGTTACTTTCCTAATTTATAGGATTGTAGCTATCCTATCATTAATCTTTAACTCTTCAAGTTGTTGTCTATTCTTGTTGTTTAGGAAATTGATTAACCTAACAGCCTGTTCTGGTTTATCTGCCAATTCTTCTTGTGTCTTTTGGATCTTTTCCTGAGCTGTCGATAGTAACTCTCTCTGCTCAAAAATTACTTGAATTGATGGCCAAACATCATGAATGGATTCAATTACATTATTCCATAAGTACTTTTTAATATATGATATTTGGTCCTTGAGAGTTAACACTTTTTGGAGATTTTTTACCTCTTCACTCAGTCTGTGAGCATTCTGCTCATGTATTTTAGTATCTATCTGAGCTGCTTTTCTTGTTTTCTCTTGATTTTCAATTGTCTTGGTAAATCTATTGATTTCATTGGTCTTCAAGGACATTTCCTCGATTGATTTTATTAGTTCACTGCTCTCATCTGTAGGTGGCAACACTATTGTAGAAGATTCAGTCACTAAAGTAATTGAAGAAGTCACTAGCACTGCAGTGGCCAGTGGCTCTTTTGGTGCCAATTTCTCTTTTAAAGTAGATGGTACTGTTGCTGTGATGACGGGGATAATAGTGGGAATGACTGTTTCCTTAACTGTCTCTTTTTCTTGGACAACTTGGTCCATTTGCACTTCCATTTCTTTGATTTGAGTTGTGAGTTGAAGTATCAAGCTCATCATTTCATCTTTCTCCTTGATCCTGTAAAACTTCCTTTGTTTGAGGATGTTCTTCTTGAGGAAGCTTGAGTTGTTTCCTCAAGGCAGCTATGTCCTCATTTTTCTTTTTAACCAATGCTTCAGCTGCTTTATACCTACCCAAATTCCATTTCTAACCTTTTTTCTTCATTTTGCAGGTGCATTTAGGCTTGCAACCTTAAAACATTTTCTTTCAAAGCATAAAACTAATCTAAATCTACCTTATTTCATCTGAGGGCTCAGATTAAACTGTTGAGCTCCTCATTATTCTTTACCTATCTATTGATTTGTCAAGTTTAAATTGTTTGACAAATCTTTATTCACTATCTAAAACATGAAATTGAAACATGAACAGTTAAGATTAAACTAATTAATTGATCATGGATTATGGCATTTATTAACACTTTGCACATAATCATTATTTTTGCAGTAAAAAGTAAAAGTAGTGGCATTTGGACTTGCTCACTTTCAGGTCTTATTTCTTTTCTTTTGGGGTTTATATTTTTCTAAGTCCTTTGATCTTTCTTTTAGGAAATTTTACCCTCTTTTTGATTTTTTATTATTTTTCATCTTTTCAAAATATGGGAAAACAACTTGCAGAATGCAAGGTATGTACATATTTACAAGACTTATCAAAGTCAATTCAAAATTTTATGAACCCTATTGTTATAGGACCATAATAGTGGCTCCACATGGGGATGACATTTCCTGGTTAAATATCAAGAACTCTAAGACTTAGTAGCCTTTGAAATTTGACTGTAATGATCCTGTAAATGTCTTCTGATATCTGCAACTTTTTCACATTTATGATATTTACTTTTCAAAGCTTAGGGCTTTCTCTTCAGGCTTCAACTTTTCTAAGGAAATATCCAATCCAATCTAAACTTTGCAATGTATATGTACAATGATCAAAGTGAATAAAAACTAACTATTTGTTAACTCAGGTGAGTAGTAGTGCTTCAGCATTCTGCCATTAACTGGTCCTTCTTGCAGATATGTTCCTCCAATTCTTTGAGAAAGAAAGCATTATTACCTCTATATCCATAAATTACATGAGGCCCTTTCCATAGAAAATCAAATTTTCCATGTTTTCCTTTGTCTTATTTTCTGGAATCCCATTTTAGCACTTTATCTCCTATGTAAAAATCATCCTCTTTAGTCTTTTTATCATAGATTTTCTTGATCTTATCCTAAATGACTTGAGATTTGACATAAAATTCTTCTCTTGTTTTTTTCAAGTGAATAATTTGATTTATCCTTCTTTGGAGGTCATTTGTTTCAACCTATAATTCTTGGATCATTTTCATCACTGGTACACCTAGGGAGGAAGGAAAAATAGCATCCATTCCATAAACTAGTTGATAAGGTGAAGTACCAATGAATTTCTTAGTTGTAATTCTATCTTCCCATAAGGCATTGACTAACTTCTTATGCCAAGTCTTTTTATTGTCTTCAAGTAATTTTTTGATGATATTTACTAGGCTTTTGTTTGAGGATTCAGTTAGGCCATTACCTTGGGGGTAATATGGAGTAGAGTGGCCTAGGGTAATATGGTATTTGTGGAAAAATTTAATCATTTTCTTGGATTTGAATGCCGCCACATTATCAGTGATTACCTTTTGAGGGCACCCAAATCTTAAAAGGATGTTGTTTTCTAGGAAGGAAATAATGACAGTGTTAGTGGATTTCCTGGAGGGTATGGCTTCAATCCACTTGGTAAAATAGTCTGTGGCTGTCAAAATCCACTTGTGTTGGCCTGAAGAGAGAGGGTGAATTTCACCAATGAAATCTAAACCCCACTGTTGAAATGGCACTTCAGTTGAAATAGGCTTTAAAGGGAGGGGTAATAATTTCTTCTTACCCTCAAAAATTTGGCATTTATGACATGAAGATATTTTTTGACATCAGCAAACAAGGTAGGAAAGTAAAAACCAGCTCTCAGGATCTTTTCAGTAGTATATTTCCAGTATAAATGTCCTCCACAGTCACCTGCATGAAATTATTCAATTATATTATCAGCTTCTTCCTTTAGTAAAAAATTTATTAAAATCCCACTATGATCTCTCCAAAAAAGTACATTATTTAAGATACAAAATCTTACTGCTTTAAGTTTTAAAAATCTAGCTTTGGTTCTTGACAATCCAGGAGGAGTTTGTAAGTTTTGGAGTAGAAATATGATATCTTTATACCAAGGTGAGTGTGAAAAGGCTTCACTGATCGATGGAGTCGTCATCTCTTCTTTTTCATCTACTTGAGCAATGAAATTTATATCTAGGGCATTACAATTTGATTCAGCCATAAGTCTGGATAATCCTTGACCTTTAATGAGCTTGGTGGGTTTTATCTCTATGTAATATTCCAAGATAGTGGCAATCCACTTACCTCTTCTTCCATCAGGACCATCCTGAGTAAGAATGTCTTTAACTACAGAATCTGGGACATAGGCAATAATGTGTGAGTAGAGAATATAAACTCTGAAATCTTTAATGGCTTTAACCAAGGCAAGGGCTTGTTTTTCCATAATGTTGTACTTCAAAGGGGAATCTCTAAGATATTTACTAAAAAAAGCTATGGGTTGTTCAAATCCTTGATCATTTTTCTGCAGTAAAACTACAGCAATTGTGTGTTATGAAGCAAATGAAAAAATCATGAAATCTTTCTTAAAATCAAGACTTATTAGGACTGGAGTTTTAGTTAAGGCTTGTTTGATAGATTCAAATGATTTTTTAGCCTCAACAGTCCATCTAAGACCTGAATCTTTCTTGAGCATGTTATTTAATTCTCTAATTATCTCAGCTAAATTAGATATGAAACTTATTTAAAAAATTATCTTACCTAAAAAAGCTTGTAATTCTTTGATGTTTCTTGGTGGGTTGATGTTCAAAATTGCTTCTATCCTAGCAGGATCTATTATAATTCCTTCTTTTGAGATTATATGTCCAAGTAACTTACCTTCCTCTAGTCCAAATAGACTTTTCTTAGGATTTAAGGAGATGCCATATTTCCTACACTTAATAAAAACTTGTCTCAAATGATCCAAGTGTTCATTATCTGTTTTGGAAAACACAGTAATGTCATCTAAGTAAATAAATAAGAATTCATGTATTTACTTTGCAAAGGCTATGTCCATAGCCCTTTGAAAGGTTGCTCCTGCATTCATTAGTCCAAAAGGCATTTTTACATACATAAAAGTACCCCAAGGAGTGGTAAATGTTTTTTTAGCTTGGTCTTCTTCTTGAAATAGGATCTGGTTGTATCCTGAAAAACCATCTAACAATGAAATCCTTGAAGAACCTACTACCCTTTGTAATATGTGGTCCATTTTGGGTAAAGGGTAATTATCTTTTAAAGATACTTTGTTAAGATTTATAAAGTCTACACACAATCTAATTTCTCTTGTTTTCTTTCTTGTAGGAACTAGGTTTGAAACCCAATCAGAATATCTGATTGGTGCAATGATCTGGGCATCATACATTCTTTTAACTTCTTTTTCAATCAAAGGTAATAGTACGAGGTTAATCCTTCTCAAATTTTGTCTGAATGGCTTTTGGTCTTCTTTTATTGGAATTTGTGCTAGATTATGTTTGTATCATAAGATTTTAAATCTTCATAACTCCAAGCAAACACATCTTGATATTCCTTTAAAAGTTCAATATATTTATCATTTTCTAGTTGAGGTAAATTTTTGGACAGTTTGATTATCTTTGGTTTTGATTCTGTACCAATGTTACATTCTTCTATGTCAGATATTACTGGCTCTATTTTTGGTTTTCTAGCTACATCATTAGAGTCAAAAAGATCTTCTAAGGGGGTTAAACCTTTAGGTAAAAAATTATCCTTAATATTTACTATATGTGATTCATCTTCAACAATTTCTTCAATATCTACTTCCTCTAAGCTATCTATGTCATCTTGACTAAATCTAGTGGGTTTATCAAACTTTATTTTATTTACATCTAAGTCATTTAAATCTATTTCACAATCCAAATCATGATTTAATGTACAATCTGCATCTATAATACAATTCTGAAATTCTCCTTCATTGTTCATAAAATTGTAAATATGTTCATCCTAAGAAAAAATATGCCAATACTTAAGATTATCTGGGATTATTGGCCTATGTTTGACTTCAACAGTATATCTGTGATTAGGTTGGAATGGTAAATTTCATGTACTAGCAAAATTTGCAAGACAATGAGCTTGTATATTCTGCTTTCTAGGTATAACAACAAACTTACATTCCAATAAATCATCAGTTAAATCTATGACCGTGTCTCTATATCTGCTCAATCTAGGATTGTAGACAGAATAAACTCCATTTACTTGTTTAATGATCAAATCTGAATCTCCCGTGATTGAAATTCTTTTTCCTCCTGAGTTTATAATGATTTGGAGTCCTAGGATAAGGGCTTCATACTCGGCCATATTATTTGTACATTTGAAATTTAGCTTGAAAGCATGACCTTCAGAATGATTGGTCTCCATGTTTTTTATCTAGACTTCTGCTCCTGCTCCTAACTCATTCACTGAACCATCAAAGTCTAAATTCCATTGAGATTCATGAAAAATGTTATCATTGTTTCGTTCTCCCTTTTTATCTACTAGTTCAGTTTGGATTTCATTTATTACAAAGTTAAAAAGGATGAAAGAATCAAGGTCAGTTGGTGTAGAGTAAATGGGGTAATTTATAGATCTTTCAACACTACTGACCATGTACCTCATTAATGTTTCCCTATATAAATTTTTAGGTTGGCCAAACACCGAGATAGTAGCATAAGACATGTCCAATTGTAGAGATCCCTGCAACTTTGCTCCCCATGAGCGAGAAAGAAGCATACCATATTTTGGTGGGATATCAGCTACTACAATGTCTATTAATATACTCTTACCAGGGTAATGAACTAATGTCACACACAAATCCTTAATTAAACCTAAGCATTTAACCTTACTGGAATCAAAAGAAAACAAATCTTTGTATGGCCTTGTAATTTCTAGATTCAGAGTTTCCATGATGGCTTTTGGCATTAAGTTATGGGAAGCTCTTGAATCTAGCATTGTGTTATGTAGAATTTGATCATGAATGGTTAAAATGATATAGAATGGAGGAACTGCACCATCTGCATGTTTTCCATTTACATCTGGGCCAAAAATCAACTCTGGTTGATCATCATTTAGATTTATGGAGTGTTCTCCTTCATTCATATTTAATGTTTCAGTTATGGTTGATTTGTACAAGCCATTCTTTACCAATGCAGTCAAAGGAATTGGTATTTTCAGTTTTGCAATTTCTGACTGTATGTTGAATGCAGGTTGAGCTTTACTTATTTGAATCAGTTCTTCTTTGGTAACTATAGTTTGTGTTGGTTTGTCTTGCTTTTCTACAATTATTTTTTCATATTCATTTGTTTTAGGATTCTCTGTTTGTGTTTCTTGTGTTTTACTACTTCTAACTTTATTTTCAGGGATTTTTTGTGAAGCAGTAGGTGTTCTTTCTGTCTTAGAATTTTCAGAAGATGTTTTTGAAGCAACCGTTTGAGGGTTTACTGTTTTAGGATAAGCAGAAGGTTTTTTGGGATCTAAATTTGTTATTTTTACAGAGCTAGAAGCTTTAGTAGAAAGAGATTTTTGAGGATCTTTTGCAGTCTAAGAAACTTCATCAGTAATGTCAACAATTTTAGGGCCTGATGCTTTCTTAGGACTATAAATGCTTTGGGAGGAATTTGAGTTTTGCTTATTTTCCCTTGGGAGAATTTGCAGAACTTTTGTTTTAGGGGCTTCTACTGTTTTCTGATTTTGATTTTGGGAAGTTTTCTCAGTAGAAGATTCATTATTTTTCTTGTTTCTAAGGTTATACTAGCTGTGTATTTCATTTATTGCATAGTCATAACCTTTCTTGTAATCAAAGTATTCACTAGAATCTAATTTAAGCTGTTGAATTTCAAACAATTCGTGATCTTCCTGAGTTAGGAAAATAGTATTGTTGTCATCTATTCCCATTATATTAATAGTATCCTCATCATCATCATTATTATTCTGAGAACTTTCAGCATAGTTCTTTTGGAATGGTGGCCTAATGGTTTGGTCCGAGGATATTTCTTTTCCTTTTCCAGAATTTATATTATTTCTAAAGTTGGGATTTCTAATCTGTTGTTGGTTATCCCACTGAGGTCTTCTTTCCATATTATCTAATCTATCAATCACTCTTTATAAATTTTTAGCTATAACATCCATTTTTGTGTCTGAATTTGCATTTTCTTCTTTGATATTAACTTTTCTTTCATTTCTATGTCTAGCTCTTCTAGCTAGTATGTTCACTTCTACACTTACTGCATCAGTTTGCATTTTTTCTAATGTATCTGCATCTCTTTCCCTTAATTGGTAAGCCATATCTGTGTCAAATCCATCAGGGAATTTGAGCAAAATGGAATAAGGAGTTGGTTTCAGATTTGCAGGGATATAATTATAGACACTATTATACCTGGTGCAATAATCTTGAACTGAATCATTTGGAGCTCTTTTTAAATTATCAAATTCAGACAAAATTTGGAGGGGGTTCTTTTTCTTTTCCCATTTATTTAAAAACAAAGTAAAAAATACAACCAAATCAGTTACACTACCAGTAGATAAATATTTAAACCACTTCTTAACTGCTCCTGTTAAAGTTTGAGCAAACAATCTCATTTGAACATATGAATCATCAATTTCATAAATTTCAAAGAAGTCTAACATCTTAGTAATGTGTTGTTGAGTAGAATATTGAGTAGTGCCATCAAACAATGGTATTTTGTTTTGATAGTCTTGTGGCATATCATGAAGTTGTTGTGGTAGGACAAGGGGGGCATATCTAGCAGCCATAGCTTGAAGCTTAGCTTGACTAGGAGGTAAGGTTGAACTGCTTGGAGTTGTGATGGAAATGATAGTAGATGAACTATAGATAATATTTGAAGTGTTGGGAAATGAGGATGATGTTTTCAAGAAATCAAAAAGTGAACTAATGGATATAGTGGACAAAGTGATTGGTGGAAATAATATTTTGGGTTGTAGAGGTAGTTTAGGGATAAATGGATCTGTAGATGAGTTGGTAGTAGGATTTATGAATGATGTGACAGCATCAAGAGATGAATCTCTAGCTAGAATTATTATGGTATGTAATTGGGAAGTTGAAGATATGTTTGCATGAGTCAATAAATGAGCTAATTCATTAGCTTCATCAATATCCTTTAGAATAGTAACATTAATTTCCTCAACTTTGGTCTGATATTCAGCTTTCTTAGATCTAGAATTTACTGCAGTAGATTTCTATTTTGCGTTCAAAAATGAAAGAAAAGCAGGGTCTAAAACAGCAGTTTTTAAATCATTTTCAGATTTACTTTTAAATAATGAATGCTCAAATTTCAAATCAAAATCAATGTCTTGAAGACTTTCTAATTCACTAGGTAATGAAATGACTCTTATCAATGAGATTTCAGCCTCTAAATTTTCTATTTGTTTTTTATTTTTACCAATTCGATCTGAGTTATCTACTATGACCGCTAACTTAGGATCCGAGTTAGACCTGGTATAGTAGGTTTTCCTAGAAGCTAGAATTACTATTTTTCAATACCCACAACCTATAAAAATAATCTTAAAGTAAAAGGATGATTTAAATGATTCCTTTAAGACTAATTTTATGACTGAGGACTGGTTATTTCCCCAGTATGGTCGCCAGTAATGTTATCACTCCAGTAAATTCTTAAGTTGTGGGATTTTAGTTTTTAGTCAAAGAATACTAGAGGTAACCACAAACCTACTTCAAACTCTAGGATCTAGCCTTCCTAGAGTTCAGAGAGGGCTCTCTCTTTAAGGTTTGACTTTGTTTTAGTTTTGAATATTAGGCTAGTTGTTAAGTGCAGATTTGGTTTTGTTTTGTTGGATTTGGTGGGAAAACTTCACTTGGAGGATAGATAGAGGGAAATCTACTTGTCCATTGGGCTATGGAGTCTAATTCAAGCTAAAAGAACTGGGATCAAGGCTTAAAAGGTCAAATGTCTGCAGGGAAAGGTAGATAACCCTTGGAGATCTTGGGAAAAATGGTTTTTGAGATGGTATGATCGGGATAAAGGGAACTTAAGGATCCTTTGATCCGGAAAAGAGAAGTAGAAGATAGAGGTCAAACGGGAGAGGAATAAATTAAGAATTCCCTGCACCAGAAATCAGAAGAAAACAAAGAAATGATATCTAGTTAAAAATGGGGTGCTATTAACATGTCCTGTAGTAATACTCCTAGTTATACATTCAGATTTAGAATTAAAACACAGATGTATGCATGAAACAAAAGAAGATAACAATGACAAGTTTAAGAGAGTACTTCACTCCAGATAGCTTATCACAGAGATCCTGAAGTATGATGCCAAAAAGGTGATCCAGTCTGCTACTCAAATTTGAATTCCAAAGCATTTAAGTCAATAAAATATCTATAATAGTCTTCGACAATTTTATTCCACACAGAAATACTTCTAAGAGTGAAGTATTTATATAAAATGTCCTACAAAATATCCTAGATGACTTCTAGGAATAAACTTAGGAAAAATAAATCTCTTACAAGAATAATAGTGACAGCTTGCTCAACAAACTAGCAAGTTGTCCTATTTTATTCAAAATAAATAGAAACAGTTTTTAGATAAGAAGTAGTTGGCTGCTTATGTGTCTTCTCTGTTGGTATTTTAGATATTTTTAGAATTTAGTTGCCTTTACTGATAATATTTCTTGCTGATACTCTTTATCTTCAATAAAACTACCCTCTTGCTATAAAAATCTGTTTTTATTGTGAAATTAGCAAACATAATTTTTCTTCTTCATGTGTTTGCATTTATTTCTTCATAACAAATCAGTCAATGCTTGCCACTCCTCATTTTTAGGAATTCTAATATTCTTGAGTTTCCTAAAATTCTCATCAGCCTTAGTGTACCTAACAAATGTAGGTTTGATTACAAACAAATTTTTTGTTTTATACTGCAAATAAAATAGATCTTCAAAAAAAATTAGCAATACTTTCCCTGTGGGAATACCTTTTCCTGTTGGCTTGTTTACTTGTTCTTTGGCATGTTCTCTGATCTTTTTGTCATAATAATTTTGAGACATTAGCTTGTCATTAATCACCATAATATATGGAAGCCCCTTTTGCCTTAAGTTAGTGAACTTAACCATAAATCTAGTGACAGCAGTGTTCATTCATTCACATTTCTCTTCAAGTTGCCTCCTTAGATTTCTTTTGGTAGTTACTTTCCTAATTTCTAGGATTGTAGTTGTCCTATAATTGATCTTTAACTCTTCAAGTTGGTGTTTTTTCTTGCTGTTTAGGAAATTGATTAACCTAATAGCCTGTTCTGGTTTATCTGCCAATTCTTCTTGTGTCTTTTGGATCTATGCCTAAGTTGTCAATAGTAACTCTCTCTGCTCAAAAATTACTTGAATTGATGGCCAAACATCATGAATGGCTTCAATTACATTATTCCATAAGTAATTTTTAATATATGATATTTGGTCCTTGAGAATTAACTCCTTTTGGAGATTTTTTACCTCTTCACTCAATCTGTGAGCATTCTGCTCATGTATTTTAGTATCTATCTAAGTTGCTTTGCTTGTTTTCTCTATATTTCAATTGTCTTGGTCAATCTATTGATTTCATTGGTCTTCAAAGACATTTCCTCCATTGCTTTTATTAGTTGACTGCTCTCATCTATAGGTGGAAACACCATTGTAGAAGATTCAGTCACTAAAGTAGTTTAAGAAATCACTGGCACTGTAGTGGCTAGTGGCTCTTTTGGTGCCAATTTCTCTCCTAAAGTAGATGGTATTTTTGTTGTGATGACTGGGATAACAGTGGGAATGACTGGTTCCTTAACTGTCTCTTTTTCTTGGACAACTTGGTCCATTTGCACTTCCATTTCTTTGATTTGAGCTGTGAGTTGAAGTATCAAGCTCATCATTTCATCTTTCTCCTTTTGATACTATAAAACTTCCTTTGTTTGAGGATGTTCTCCTTGAGGAATCTTGAGTTGTTTCCTCAAGGCAGCTATGTCCTCCATTTTCTTTTTAACCAATACTTCAGCTTCTTTCTACCTACCCAACTTCCATTTCTAACATTTTTTCTTCATTTTGCATAAAACTAATCTAAATCTACCTTATTTCATTTGAGGGCTCAGATTAAACTATTGAACTCCTCATTATTCTCTACCTATATACTAATTTGTCAAGTTTAAACTGTTTGACAAATCTTTATTCACTATCTAAAACATGAAATTGAAACATGAACAGTTAAGATTAAACTATTTGAATAATCATGGATTATGGCATTTATTGACACTTTGCACATAATCATTATTTTTGCAGTAAAAAGTAAAAGTAGTGGCATTTGGACTTGCTCACTTTCAGGTCTTATTTCTTTTCTTTTGGGATTTATATTTTTCTAAGTCCTTTGATCTTTCTTTGACTTTTTACCCTCTTTTTTATTTTTTATTATTTTTCATCTTTTCAAAATATGGGAAAACAACTTGCAGAATGCAAGGTATGTACATATTTACAAGACTTATCAAAGTCAATTCAAAATTTTATGAACCCTATTATTATAGGACCCTAACACACGTAATTATTGTTACTGTTTTGATTCTCATCCCAAGAAGTATATAAATTCTTTTACTTTACCCATAAAAACCTTACAGTTATGAATTCTATAATTTTTAGTTTTTCTTTATTGTTTTGTATACTTTTCATGGTAATGCATACATGATATGGTGATGATTTGTTTTGTACTCATGGTTAAATTATTTACTTCATTTATGTGTTTTCCAACTTGTGGCATTTCAAATGATGCATGCATGTTTATGTTTCGTTGTTGATTTCTTATATATTGTTTTTGTTTGGCCATCATCCGACTTTGCTCGCTTCTTCAGATGCAGATGTATTAATTGCTAGTCTACAAACATTGGCTACATTTGTAAAGAAACCAGTGGGAAAATTCTCGATTAGAGATACTTATCTTAATATGAAGTTGTTTGCCTTGTATCAAGGATGGGGTGGTAAAGAAGAAGGTTTGGGGTTGTTGGCTTGTTCTACTAAAAATGGGTCTGACCCTGTTGCATATTAGCTAGGTTCTGCCCTTCATGTTGAATCTTATGCTGAAGAATCTGTTCAAAAGGGAGATTTTGAAGTGGAATTTTCAGGACACCCAGGGTTGTAATTAATTCATATACCTGATTTGAGTATGAATCTTGTAAGTGATCTCCAACTTTTGAAGCATCTAGTAGATGAATACAAGGTGCATGTTGGCCTTATATTTTCTTTACTAACAAGATTAAATTTTTCAATAGCCTTTTCACATCTAGACACCAAGAGACAATACATTTGTATTCATCTTCTGGCTTTTACAGTCCTAGTGCAAGCAAGTAATGACACCAATGATTTATCTGCTTTTTTCAGCAATGAACCTAATTTTTTGAATGAACTTGTAACATTAATATGATTTGATTATGTGGGTCCTGAAGATATTCGTATTTTGGAAATATTGGCATTGGGGGCCCTCTATCAGGATAGGTCTTGTCATTCAAAGGTTTTAAATGTCATCACATGAGGAGGACATCATGGCATCTTACCTAGTCTAATGCAGAAGGAAATAAGTTCCTTTTCTATTGAATCATCCTATTGTTCGATACCTTTGCTAGAAGCACTACTTTCTCTTGTAACAATTATAGTTTCTTCTTTTCTGGATGCACTGCTTTAAGAGATGTGGGTTTAATTCCAACTTTTATCCCTCTTCTCAAAGATTTGGATCCATAATACATACACTTGGTAAAAGTTTTTGTGCATGTTCTTGAGATTTTTATGGAAGTTGTTTAACTGATTTTGCACTATTGTACCCTTTGAATTAATTGAAAGTGAATAGGAGAAGATCAATTACTGCTGCATTATTTTTTATGGATTTAGGATGCTTGGATAACACCATAGCATGCTTGAAGCTTGAAGTGTGGTGGTTACTCTTGCAAAAAAAAATCATGACAGTCTTGTTGTGGATAAGAATTGTAGCTCATCTGAGTTTGCATCGTCACTTTATTAAAATTGTAACCACCCTAGGAAATTTGTGGATTTCATGGAAACAGTTATATATGAAAACCATAATCGAATGTGCAATACAACAGTGGTGAATTGTTTCTATGCATGTGGTACAATTAAAAGTCTTTTGACCACTTTTGAAGCAACATTTCATTCACTATGGACAGTACCATTTATGTCCCAACAAGGAATGGAAACAGAAAATGACAAAGGCATTGAAAATGACAAGCTAGAGCATGTGCCTTGGTTGTTATAGGCATTATGAAGCTATTGTAGACTTTTAGAGTACCTTGTGAATTATTCTTCGTTGTTAAATATGCCTTTTGCATCACAATTAGTGAAACCATTTGATGGAGGCTTTGTCATTGTTCCAAGGGATCCAAAGGCTTTTCTCTAAAATCTACAATCTCAAGTTCTCAATGTTTTTCTACCTATCTGGAGCAATCAAACGTTTTGTTGTTGCAGTCCATCTTTGACTAAGTTTTTTATTTCATTATTACCCATGTATACACTGCCATAGGTGATGTTAAAGGAAGTAGAAATGGTATTCCTAAAAGCACAGGTCAATGATTTAGAGGTCATCCACCTGATGAGGCTTCCATTTCTATGATGGTTGACATGGGATTTCCAAGGTTCACGACAGAGGAAGCATTGAGGTATGTTGAAACAAATAGTGTTGAACTGGATATGGAGTGGCTCTTTAGTCATATTGAGGAGCCAGCGCAAGAAGGTGATGAACTTTCCCAAGCTCTTTCCTTGTCACTGTGTAATTCTAAGGTTCCCAAAGAGAATGCCAATGAAAAAGGAAGAGATGTTTCTTATGAAAATAAGCCTTTAAAAAATCCTCCCGTTGAGGATATGTTAACTACATGTATTAATATGATGCAAAGTACATATGCAATTTATTTTTCCATGACTAATTTGATTGTGACTTTTTGCAACTAAAACAAAGGTCAATACCTTCTGAGAGTTGTTTTCCTTCTTATTCAACAACTAAAGCTTTGCAAGGAGGAAGGATCTGAAAAAGGCACTAGTCCATTATCAACTATTTCTCATATTTTGGCATTAGTTTTGAGTGAAGACAACAATACTAGAGATATAGGAGCCAAGAATATTGGACTTCTCGGTATACAGTGGACTTATTGAATTTTTTTGTGCCAAATAACCTGACAGGGAAAAAAATTTAGTTCCTAAGTGGGTGACTAAATTATTTCTCATACTTGACCATTAGTTTCACTGCAAACTTCAGTTTAATATAGATGCCTAGAAGACTGGTGCTATGGGAGGAACTTCACTTGTCTCTGATTCTGAAGATACAACTTTGGCTGGTGCAGGTGCAAGTGTTGTAGATAAAAATAAAAAGTCTTCCTTTGATGACAACATTAAAGTCAATAGTCCATTCATGAAGATGTTGGGAAAGACTTTGGGATACATGACAACATATGAACAATAGAGTAATGATTAAATCTTGAAAATATTTGCAAATACACCTTCCAATAGTTACAATTTAGGTGGTTCTTCTGTCGTGTGCGACTTACAAATTCACATTTTTGGCATGGCAGTTTCTTGAGAGAGGTGGATTGTCTTCGCTTTTGAGGCCTCCTAGAAGTTGTTTTTTCCCAGGTTTTGATAGTGTGGCAGTTGCTATATGTGCCATCTTCTTGAAGCCCTATGACTCTTTATATTTCTATAGAGGTAGAGATACTATAGACTCTAATGAACATGTTAATTCGTCATGGTGGTCATGTTTCTCATTGAGCATTCTTGACATCTATGGCTCCATTCATTTCTAGAGATCGAACAATTCTTATGTAGGATACTAGTATGGTTTATATAATACAAACATTGGTGGGTAGTGTTAGTGTCAGAATATGCATTCTTCCATCAGTCATCAAATTCACTCTTTTCATTCTTATTTTAGGTCTCTCGCTCTGAATTTTTTATATCATTCCATTAGGTCATGCTAAAAAGTGTTTCACTGATGGTAGTCCCAGTCATAAAACCTCACTCTCCCTCACAAATTTTCATTTTCTGGCCCACCTTCATGTCTTGTTGAGCATTAAAACACTTTTGAAAATCTCATTTCACTATGTCTTATGTGTAGGAATTTACAGGGTAAGTTCCTTAGATCAAGAACCAAAGGTCACTACTCACAAAAAGATCACAAATCAGTACACCAGTATAATCATGTGGTTAAAACCCTCAAAGAGGGAAACAGTCCACGGCCTGAGCCAACGCGGCCACTTCAAGCAATTTATTAATATAAAAAGCAAAGTTACATATGTTTCTCTCATAAACGGTTACCAAACAAATGACCCTCCATGCTCTTTAAATAGAGATCATGGACCAATTGGGTTTTAAGCCATGGATCAAGTGTCGTTAATACCGAGGTGAGAGATAACCGTCGAATCACTACAAATCGTGACCGTCGAATTATAAGTTACAAATGTACATGGTACAGAAACACACTTTACCTAACTCTACACTAGACTAAGTTATTCTTAACTATTTCCTATGTGTCGGAATATCCTAACATCCCCCATTAAGAACAACTTGGGATAGGATTTAAGGATTTACAAAGGTGACACAAAAGGAGCCTATTCCCTATGTGTCAAATATCCTAACATCCCCCATTAAGAACAAATTGGGATAGGATTGAAGGATTTACAAAAGTGACATAATAGGAGAGGGAAGGAGGCATTAGAGCCTATCCCCCCTTAATGACAACTTTCCTGAACTCCAAGCATGGATCTAAGTTTGGTAAACTTCACTTCTGTGAGATCCTTCGTAAGGATATCGGCTACTTGATCATTGGTTGGACAATACTGCACTTCAAGAACACGATCATGAATGAGATTTCTGATGAAGTGTATGTGGAGTTCAATGTGTTTCATACGCTGATGCTGAACTGGATCTTTACATAGCTGAATGGCACTCTAATTATCACACCAAAGTGTAGTTGGATGTTGTTGATGAAAACCAATTTCAGACAAGATCTGACGAAGCCACATGGCTTCCTTGTTGGCTTCAACTGCACCACGATACTATGCTTCTGCTGAAGAAAGGGAGATGGCACTTTGTTTCTTACAAGACCAAGTAATAGGTCCTAAACCAAGAGTGAATACATATCCTGCAGTATACTTCCGATCATCAGGGTCACCAGCCCAATCAGAATCAGTGAAACCAATCAACAAGGGAGATGCTCCTGCACTGTAATGAATCCCAAACTGAAATGTACCTCGAATATATCGAATTATTTTTTTAGCTGCTTTCCAGTGAATTTCATGAGGTTGGTGCATAAATCGAGCGACAAGACCAACGGCAAAGGAAAGGTCAAGACAGGTATGGGTTAGATACAAAAGTTTACCAACAAGTTGACGGTATAACGTAGCATCAACTTCAGGGGTAGTACAGTTAACTGAAAGCTTGACTCCAAGCTAAAAGAGAGAAGGGGCAGGTTTACAGTCTTCCATGTGAAAGTGGTGTAGAAGATCACAGGCATAATTGGATTGAGAGAGGGTAATGCCTTCCTTGGATTGCAAGACTTGAAGACCAAGTAAATAACGCAATTGTCCTAAGTCTATCATTTCAAACTTATTTTTGAGGCTAGACTTCACATGGTTTATATGGTTTGGATCACTACCAGTAAGGATAAGATCATCAACATAAATAACAAGGATGGTGAAGGACTTACCCACTTTCTTGGTGTAGACAGTGTTGTCAGAATGACACCTAGAAAATCCATTATCTAATAGAAATCTATCCATTTTGGCATACCAAGCTCGAGGAGCTTGTTTAAGACCATAGAGAGACTTCCTAAGGCGACAAACAAGGCTAGAGTCATTTTGGATAAAGCCAGGGGGTTGTTCCATGTAGATTTCTTCATGTAAATATCCATGTAAGAAGGCAGATTTAACATCCATTTGATGGACTTCCCATTTAAAGGAAGAAGCAAGGGAAAGAACAAGGTGGATAGAATTCATTTTGGCAACAGGGGAGAATGTTTCAGTACATTCAATGCCTTCAACTTGTGAAAATCCTTTAGCGACAAGACGAGCTTTATGTCTATCCACTTTTCCATCTGGTCCAAACTTTGTTTTGTAAACCCATCTGCATCTGACAAGTTTTCTTCCTTTTGGAAAGGGAGATCCTAAGTATCATTCTCCAATAAGGAACAATATTCTTCATTCATAGCTTCATCCCAAGCTGGATGACCGAAAGCTTCTTCAAAGGTTTCTAGAACAAGCTTTTCTAGAACTTGATCCAATAAGGAAGAGGCTCTTTCGAACTGAGAATGTGTACGTCGTCGATTGGCAGGGTCACCTGCAAGATAACCTGCTGCATCCTGAGTAGAGCGGACCCATCTTGGAAGCGGTGGAGTGTAAGGAATGATTTCAAAAGGTGGAGGAGGACTGTCATCCTCGCTGTCATCATCTGAACTAGAAGGAATTCTATTAAGGATAGAAGAGAGAGAGAGAGAGGTGGCACATATGCCGAATCAGGCTCGCAGGCCAAAGGTGGCACACCTGCCGAACTAGGCTCGCATGTCGATATATTTTCATCAAATTTTACATCTCTTCTAATGATTATATTTTTGGATTTTGGTTGAAGAAGTCTATATCCTTTGATATCTTCAAAATATCCAATATGCTTCCTAATATCTTGAAGAAGTCTATATCCTTCTAATTTTATGTTTCCTATATGCAATAAGTTCAGTCCCTAGCTGCCAACTCAAAACACACATGCCAAAATGAAAGAGAAATTGTCAAACTTCAGCAAACACTATCCTGCAAGAAAGCAAAATCAGTTGAAAGGGTAATTAGAAAAAAATTTCAAAAAAGTGAAAAATGGCATTAGAAAAGTGGGTTTTTAAATTTAAATTCAAATTGACTTAGCTATTTATGACTAATAAACATCACTTCAAATTCATTTGCCTCCTCCAAACATCAAACAAGCACTCCAAGAAACCAAATTCTAGAATTTCTGAGCCAAATTGGCAAAGGAGTAGAATCGAGGGCGCAAATCTTGAAACTAGAGCGCAAATAATTTCATGACGATGCAAATACACTAAGGAGGGCACAAATGTGTTCAGGAGGGTGCAAATGTGTTCAGGAGGGCACAAATGTGTTGTTGATGGCGCAAATGTGTAGAAGATGGCACAAATAGCCTGTTAAGGGCACAAATGACCAGCAAGCTCTACAAACTTTCCAAGTGATCATAAATTTCCTTCAAAGCTCCACTAACTTAATCATTTACCTCCTGCAAACAGAAAGATGTTCATTCCATGAAAAATCATCTTCTTAATTTTATGTGTTGAAGTTTTGCAAGTTGGAGTTGTAATTTGGTGTTTAAAGTGAGGAAAAACCTAGTATCCTATTATACTTGTGAAAACTCTTAAAATTAACTCCCTCGCCCTTTGCATCCTTCCCACAGATATAAAAACCCATTCCCAAAACCCTCATTTTCAAAATTCCCTTTTCCTACAACTTTCTCCCAAAACCTTAAGCCCTAGGTGTTACATCTACATAGGCTCCCAAATCCCTAAATCCCTACCCTAAATCTATTACTCCCTATCCCCTCCCTATTTCACATGTCCCTATCAAACATATCCCTCGTTTTCCTTTCCCATTTTCCTTTCCTAATCCCTAGGTTTTTAAGAAAAGCACCATGGCAACAGAAGAGGAAAACACATCATTTAGTGTAGGAGAGGAAACAGAGATAAGGAGACCACATAAAGGAGGAAGAGTGCACAAACTTGAACCTGCCAACACTAGGGAACTCTTAGCTTCTCCATTGGCTATCACTTGCTTCAAAAATGTTGGCTATTATGATTTTTGTGAGAAACTTCAGAGGGTTAAACACCACCCCATGCTAACTAGACTTTTCATATCTAGACTCCATGGCAACTAAGTTAAATTGGCTGGGGTCACTTTTACATTATCCACTACTATCATTTCAGATGCTACAAGGTCCCAAATGTTGGGGAGAAATGGTTCAAGAAAGGTAGGTTGAAGAAACAATATTTTGACTTCTTCCTAAAACCAAGACACCAAAATCCAACAAAGAGGTTTTTCCCTTTTCCACACCTCTTGGACAAATGTGCACCAATAATGAAGATAATCATGAAGTATTTTTCATGTGAAGACATATTTTCAAGGCTCTATTCCTATTACATCCGGATCCTAATGTAGTTCACTAGGGTAAGGATGCTTAACATACCTTATTATCTTTTCTGGAGAATAGAGAAGATGACATACATTGCCCAAAAAAAGGACTATGAACATCAAATGAAAACCCTATTTCATAATTCCCTTATAAAAATCATATTCCTCCACCATCTCAATCAACTAAATATTGCATGGAGCACCTTCATATCTAATGAAATTTTCAATGAACCATCCATTCAACATGCAAAAAATATCCCTTCATCATCTCAGCCCATGACTCACTCATCATCATTAGATCAGTCCCCTTCACCTCCTTCATCTCCATCTCATCATGATTTTGGGTCACCTAGCAGGATTGAGGACATTGAATCTAAATGGGCCATGCCTTTTACATCAACACAGCAGGTGGAAAAAGGTAAAGAGAAGCTCATTGAGCCAGTCATTCATGAAGAGGAGGACACTCATGAAACAGAGCATGATTTCCAGCTTGTTGACCTAGATGAGGATGAAAATGATAAAATCACCAATGCAGCCATCAAAGGTAAGGATGCCACTATTAGTGAGCTCCAAACTAATCTTGACAGGGCTATATATGTCATAAAATTTCTTGAGCAAGAGAATGAACAATTGAAAACCAAACAGGTCATTGATGAGGTTAAGTATTACACTGCTCAAAGAGAGGCTCAAAAGGCCAAAATCATGTTAGATGAAACATTGGAGAAGTATGGCTTACTTGATTATGAAGAAGAATAGGTACCAAGACAACCTACCTAGAACTAGAGGGTTGAAAAGAGCTCTAGCTCTAAAGAGACAAAGGGAAGCTGCGCTAGCTGACCAGCTAACCCTAAATGGGCAGCTTGTTATAGAGGTCAATAAGAATAGGGAGCCATGGCTTGATAGAGCCAATCAACACTTAGAGAAGCTTCTAAAAAAGGAAAATAAGGATAATGAATTGTTGAGGAGGAAATTCAAACATCAAGCATGGAAGGAGAAAATTACATTGGCTAAGCTCAAAAGAGCCAATGCCAAAATTGAAGATTTGACCATGAAGGAGAAAAAGAATTTGGACATCCTTGATGAGGCTTCCCTCCAAGCTTAGACACATCATCATCAGTCATTCCAACAATTTTGAGGCATTTTCTAACTTTTTGTCAAAATCTGGAAATCTCTATGTTTTTTGAGACAGTCTTTAGCATAAAATTGGGCATTTGCACAGTGCCCTAGGCGCTACGCAAATAATTGGAACACTTTTTGAGGATAAAGAAGGCATCATTGGATTCCTAATGACCCATGCATCTCAAAAGACCATGTTTCCAAACTTGGTTTGCAATTTTTATAGGTGAAAAGCTCAAAAAACCATCAAAGCATCACCTTTTTGCCCATTTTTTCACCTAGGCGCTGCGCAAATATCAGTCTTGGGAGAATGACTTTTTGAAGGGGAAAAGGACCTCCATTTTTAGAACTTGAGGCATATTTAGAAAGAGGACAGGCAAGGATTTCCAACAAGCCATCTTGGTCTTGATCTGGACACCGGGAAGGCCTCCAAAAGTGGCCCTAAACACAGAGGGCGCAAATGACACTAAGATGGCACAAATGCACAATGGAGGGTGCAAATGTCAAATTTGTTGATTTTTTCCAAGTTACTCTAAAATTTTCACTTTTCTTCAGCAAATCATGTTTCTACTCATGTACTTAATGATGGTAAATGTAATTATGTTTGAGATTAGTTACCTAGGGTAGATTCATTGGGTAAAATTCATCATTGAGTCATTATGAATCAGCTGAATCTAATGAGGAGTGAGTCACTTGGACCATCCTACACTTCAGTTTACAGTTCAGTATTTTGTGGATCACTTCCTCACCTCATGGATTTGACCCCTGAGGATGAGTGAAGCTTGTTTTTATGTCTATTTAGTCCATCACTCGACTCTTAGCAAGGGTTGGAATCAGTTTGTATGTTTGTTATTTAATCAAGGAAATATTGTACTCAGTTTGACCAGCTAATAAAGAGGAGTAGCAACTACTTTATGGGATACTTGTGGTATTAATGTCTATCATTGTCTTTTCTTCAGTTTCATATGTTAGAATGTATTATATTCATGTTCACTTCATCTCTATGATATGATCTCTTTCAAGTTTGATAATCAGAATACATGCTTGCACATGCTCTGTTTTATGGAATTGATCATAGTTTGTCCGTTTTTCCATATTTCTAAGAAGAATACATTTCCCATGCTCTTCCTAGCTTTCTTTCAGTCTCGACACCATTCCATCACAATCCTCTTCTAGTGATAAGCCTTATGCCTACCTTGCCCCATTAATCCCTGTAACCCTATCTCATTTTCCCTGACTTAATTCCTTCATCTAGTGATTCCCCAAACAAATCAAATTCAAACAACCCCCTGCACTCAATATCTAGCCTAAAAACCCTAATTTCTCCAGCCCTCTTGGATGTGACCCTTTTGGAGAGAGCCCTCTCAGACCTGATAGGGCTAGCTATCAAGTCAAAATATTGGTTTGTGGTTACCTATGTTGGGATTCCTTCTTAAGTCTTAGGAATCTAGCAGAGTGATAACATCTAGGCGTCATTTCCGGGGAATGAAAAGACAAACTTTTCCATGGGTGTACGATAAAAATCTACTGGAAACTGATCCCTTGGATGATGGGATTGAGTTTCATAAGGCTGATTTCATAATTGTAGTTCCTCAAAAGAAAATTTGGCTTCTCGAAGAAGGTATACCAGGTCTAATCTTGATCCAGATCCATTTTCTCTCGTTGAAGATCCTAAAAGAATCATAAGGAGGCAAAGATCTCATCCAGCTTCAAGTTCTTCAGAATCTCCTCCTCAAAAATTGGTAAGATCTTTCTCATTACCTTCTGATTTGGTAGCCATACAAAATTTAGTATTTGATACCAAATTTAAGTTGTCACTATTTAGAACCAAATCCGAGACTGATTTGAATACAGTAGTCCCTAAACCTTGGATATTAGAGTTAAATCCATCTTTAGTTGAAGTTGCAAATGAGATTGATGTTAAAATCTGGAGACAATATTACAAGCTAGAAAATTTAGCCAATACCCTAAGTTACATTGTTGAAAAATCCCTTATTCAATACCAACAAGAAACCCTTTATATCCCCGAAGTTTTCCAAATAGTTAATGTTTCATCATCCATCCCATCGTCATCTCAACTTCCCCCTAAAGGACCTCTTCAGACCAATCCATCCTTTGTTCCTCCCCCTCCACCACATTTAGCAGGAATTATGGCTCTTTTTGGACCTTTAGTTCTCCCTGGTAATATTGTTGATCTACCTCAAGGATATGGACAAAGACTTCCTCTTTTCAATGAAAACTCTAAAATCACTACCCGTCAGCACATGACCAAAATCACAACCTTCATAGATCTTGAGGATTTAGATGCAGATAATGCCAAGATGTGAATCATCGCACAAATTTTTTCTGGTGAAGTTAAAGTTTGGTTATGTGCCCTAGTAGTTAATTATATTAGGACTCCTGCTGAACTAACTAATTCTTTCTTAGCAAAATGGGATGAAAAGAAAAACCCTTTACAAGTCCTTGCTGAATATGATTCTCTGAAGCACAATCCTAATGAATCTATTCCTGAATATAATGCTCGAAACCTCAAAATATATAACTCCATCCCAAATGAAATGAAACCACCTCCTGGTTTGGCTCTTTTGTGTTATCTTGATGCTTTCGACCCAGATATGGCCTACTCATCAAGAGAAATAAATCCCACTACTCTAGAAGAGATGATTCGAAATTCAGTGAGTGTTGAGGCCAATCTCTTGATTAAAAAGCCAAAAACCAAAATTGAACATAAATTCACCATTAAAGAGGAGCCTTCCACTTCATCTGATACCAAATTTGATATTTTTCTTAGGACCATGGAAAGGATGGTCGATAGAATGTGTATCTCAAATAGACAACCAGAGCCACAAATCAGAAATCCAAACTTTCGAGGCTAGCAATATCAGTCTCAGTTCCAGATAAAGTAAAGAGAGCAAAGAGCTCCCGAAACACAGCAATAGTAGCTAATTAGAACACCACTACAATAGAACTATGCTCAGAGTGATGAACAAGAAGAACCAACAGTAGAGGAGAACCTTCTTTTTACAGCTGATGTCCAGCCCATCTTCCTGACTGAAGGTGAAGAGTATTTTATCGAAATATACAGACCACATAATGGAAAATGATCATGAGTTAGAAGTAGAATCTAAAGACTATCAAAGAGTATACCTGAATGCATTGAGTTCCCAGCAAAGGCAGTATTCTTTGAGAAGCCGAGATGTTCCAATCAATCCACCTCCGAAGAAGATAGTTCAGCAGAAATAAGCACCACGGAAACAAGTTTCTCAAGCCAATTAAAATAAGGGTAAAGATATTGTAGCTCTGAATCAGAACAAAGGCAATCAGCCTTCTACAAGTGCACCTGTCAAAGAGAGAGATATTCAGAGGAAAGAAACTACACCGAGAGATCGTGTTGAGAAAAGGGATATCATCATAAAATATGTAGACATAACTATACCTTTTAATTTAGAGTAATAAATTTCTAATTTAAAGGTGTCTATACCACTTACTGAATTGGTCAAAGTTGATAAATACAAATCCTAGGTAATCAAAACCTTGAAATTTGACCCGTTATCCGACATGGTTAATATATAGGATGATCAGCCCGAGTTAATATTTGGTCCCACAATCGATGGTCAGTCTAAATATAGTGATGTACCACCATTTTACTTGAGTCTCAAAGTTCACTAATTCATCCTTCACAACACTATGTTAGACTCTGGGGCCACCCACAACCTCATGCCCAAAGCTATCATAGAGAATCTTGGCCTTGACATAACCTGCCCATACCATGATTTATATTCTTTTGATTTGGGTCGTGTCCATTGTTTGGGTCTAATCAAAGATCTAGTTGTCTCCCTAGAGCAAATCCCAGCCAAAAATGACCTTATGGACATGGTATTTGTTGATATTCCGCCATGTTTCAGTATGTTGTTATCAAGATCCTGTGGGGGATAAATTGAGAGGTACACTGCAGTTGGACTTTTCCTATGCCATAATTATTGTCTTTGGTCAAATGATAAAACTATATTGTGATACTAAAATGAAATATATGATCACAAACAACGAAATACCTAAAAATCATCCTATCAACGTTGTACATGCAGACCTAGAATCCTTCATTTTGTACAATGATTATGTATTAAATGATGTAGATTGTCAATTAGTAGAAATAGAGGATGTTCTTGAAGTTTCATATAGCATTAGAACAGTGTTAGAAAAAGAGAAAAAGAATCTTCCTACTATATCTGAACAGCCATCAGAGAAGGCAGATAAAATTTTAGAATAGCCTAACGAATCAGATCAGAAAATTGTGTCAAATCAGAATCAAGACTTTCAACACCTTGAAGAAGAAGATGGTCTTTGGAGCATGGAATTTGATGGTTCCATTGGAAAAGATGGGGTTGGCATTGGTTTATGGATCCGCAACCCATTTCAAGAGAAAAATAAGGTCCTAAATAACGTTAGGTTGTGTTCCTACAAACTAGCATTCGATTGTACAAATAATGAGGCTGAATATGAAGCGCTCATTACCGGTTTAAAACTTTTGAAAAAATTGGGAGCTAGAAGAATTGTAGTCTACGGTGATTTAGATCTGGTAATTAAACAAATTAAAGGTGAGTATCAAGCTAATCACTCAAGGATGAGGCAATATAGGAATGTAGCACTTCACATTTTGAGAATGTTTTTAGAATATACACTTAAAGTTGTGCCAAGGTTGCAAAATTTGATGGTTGATTCATTAGCCACTTCTACAAGTAATTTAAGATCTACAATGTTTTCAAATAAAAAGTTTGAAATTCATATAAAGCATAGAACCTCCATTCTGGATAACTTGAAATTTTGGCAAGTTTTCTGGGACGATAAACAAGTGAACAATTTCCTTTAAAGTGAAGGTGAGTTTGAGAACTGTTCTATGGACGAAGTGTACGAAAAGGATGACCAAGTCATTGAGGCAGATCATATTGGCATACTTCATCTCAAGGACAATAAAATTCCAAAAGGTCGCATACCTTTGGAAGAATTATTTGATCAAGATGACGTGGCGAGAAAACCTACTTTGGTCCCCACAGAAAAATGTGTAGAAGATGTTAATATTGGAATAGCGGAGCAGCCAAAGTTCATAAAACTTTCAAAGTCTTTGCCTTCAGAGGTAAAGCCTAAATATGTTGATTTTTTTACTGAGTTTTCTGACATTTTTTCTTGGGACTATTCAGATCTAAAGGTGTACAATAAATATATCATTCAACACACCATCCCAATAAAGCCAGACCAAAAGCCTTTTAGCAAAAATCTCAGGAGAATAAACCCAAAGTTCTTGTTGTCCATTGAGAAGGAGGTAAACAAGCTCTATAAAGCAGGTATTATTGTTCTAGTCATATTTTCAGATTGGATCTCCAATTTGGTTCCAGTGCGCAAGAAGACCGGTGAAATTAGACTATGTATAGATTTCAGAAATCTGAACAAAGTGTCATAGAAAGACAATTATCCGCTGCCCAAAATGGACCACATACATTAGCGAGTTGTAGGAGCCAACAGGATGTCATTAATGGATGGTTACTCAAGTTACAATCAGATCCTTGTGCATGAATATGATCAAGATAAGACAACATTCACTACACCATGGGGTACCTTTAAATATGCCAAGATGTCATTCGGTTTGAAGAATGTCGGGGACACTTTCCAGCGTGCCATGGATATAGCTTTTGGTAACGAGAAATATGTCTTACTTGTTGTTTATTTAGATGATCTGTTTGTTTACTCAAATTTAGATGATGATCATTTACACCAATTGAGAGTTGTGTTCCAGCGATGTAGAAAATTTTGGATTTCCCTAAATCCTAAAAAGTGCCTATTTTCTATGGAATAAGGAAAGTTGTTGGGTCACATCATTTCAAAATATGGGATCTGGATACATCCTTCTAGAGTTGAAGCGATACAAAAAAATTATTTCCCTCATAACAAGAAAGAAGTCCAAGCATCCAACGATAGGATGAATTTCCTACGTAGGTTCATTCCCAACTTAGCACAACATCTTAGAGAGTTAACTAACATGCTGAAGAAGGAGAATGATGTAAAATGGTATGAAAATTATCGCAAGTCATTTATCTTGGTGAAATTTTCTTTGACCACTGCTCCAATTTTGAAAAGTCCCAATTATTCACTAGAGTTCATTATATTTTCTTTTGCTTCTGAGCATACTTTGGCAATGGTGCTTATGCAGAAAAAAGATGGGACAGAGCTGCCAATGGCATTCTTCAGTCACACAATAAGGGATGCATCCCTCCGATACAACATAATCGAGAAACATGCCTTGGATTTGGTCAAACCACCCAAGGACTTTCGTGTTTATATTCTGTACTCACATATTTTGGCATATGTTCCAAATGCAACAGTTAAAGAAGTACTCATGCAAGCAAATCTAGAAGGAAGAAGAGGTAGGTGGATAGCAGCGCTCTTAGAGTATGACCTTGAGATCAAGCCGACCAAGCTAATCAAAGGCCAAGGCTTAGCCAAGCTCATGGTTGATTCTAATCTACATGCACTTGACATCAATCTCATATCAGCATTGTCCGATGATGAAGAAGGTGTAAGCCTTGTTCAGGTATCAGATCTCTTTTCATCATCTCCATGGTATGTTGATAACATTTATGTTTTGCAACATTTGAACCCTCCTCTGGGCATGTCAAAGAGTAAGAGCAGGTCCTTGAAGCTTAAGGCTTCAAAATATTGCATACTAGATAATGCACTCTAATGGAAGGATCCTGGAGGAGTGTTACTCAATTGCTTGGTTGAAGATGAGTCCAACAAAGGTATGAAGGATTTCCACAAGGGAGATTGCGGCAATCATTTGTACTGGAATACCACGACCAACAAAGTACTGAGAGCAGGTTACTATTGGCTGACATTGTTTGCAGATTTGCACAAGACAATCATGACCTACCATGAATGCCAACTTTTCCAAGGTAAATGTAAGCTTCTCCCTTTACCATTATGGCCCATCTCAGTTGAAGCTCCTTTCCAGCAGTGGGGCTTAGATTTTATTAGCGAGATACATCCACCCTCATCCACTCAACATGGATGGATACTTACCACCACAGAATATTTCACAAAGTGGATCGAAGCAATCCCAACCAGGCAAGCTCCAAACTCTGCTATAATTCAGTTTTTAGAAGCTAACATCTTGTCTCGGTTTAGATGTCCTAGAAATATCATTACGGATAATGTCGCGGCTTTCAAATCAAAGAATATGACAGAATTATGTGACAGGTATAATATTCATTTGGGTCATTCTACAACATATTATCGCAAGGGCAATGGATTGGCGGAGTCCTCTAACAAGTCTTTGATCAGCATAATAAAAAATATGTTGGAGGCGAACAAGAAGAATTGGCACAAGAAGCTAATTAATGCACTATGGAAAGATCGGGTAAGCAGCAAGAAATCCATTGGCATGTATCCATTTTAGGTATTTTACGGTATGGATACAATTTTCCCTTCTTCATTGGTTGTCCCGATCATGAAACTTGTACAAGAAGGGGGAAGTGAAGGAAATGACATACATCGCAGAATAAGCCAAATGATTCACTTGCAGCAGACAAGAGAAGAAGTGTTTCAGAACACTTCCAAGCTCCATGATAAGATCAAGAAAATCTATGACTGTAAAACCAAGCAAGATGATTCCATGATTGATGATGTAGTACTCTGCTGGGATGCTAGGAATGAATACAAGGGTAAGCACGAGAAGTTTGGTAATTTATGGAAAGGTCCTTTTAAGATTGCAGCGTCTCGTGGACAAAATGCATATCTCTTGGAAGAAATGGATGGGCACAGTTGCTTAGGAGGGCCAGTAAATGGTAGGCTCCTGAAGCACTATATTTTTTTATCTGAAATTATGAAAAAAAATCATCCTCATTGTATATATCATTTTCATATTTCTGCAAGTGTGAAGTGGAAAACAATTGGAGTTCGGAGCCTGAAGTGAAGGCCATGGAAGTTCATTGAGTTTTTACCATTTCAATTTAAGTTTTTAGGAAAGTAAGTTAAGTTCTGAGTCATTGTTCGAGTCAATTTCAGCCAATTTCAAAGTCAGTTTGTGTCATTGAGTTGTCACTATTTATTCTTGCATTTCAGTTTGAATTATTTTTTACCGTATTGGCCCAATTTTAGGCACTTGGTCTACGGTGTTCTTGACACCTCCAAGGAGTTTCTATCCCCAATAAGGCTGATGTGAGTGTCATAATATGCATTCTGCCATCAGTGATCAAATTCACTCTTTTCATTCTCATTTTAGGTGTTCCACTCTGAAATTTTTATATCAATCCATTAGTTCATGCTAAAAATTGTTTCACTGATGGTAGTCCTAGTCATAAAACCTGACTCTCCCTCACAAATTCTCATTTGTTGGCCCACCTTCATGCCTTGTTGAGCATAAAAACACTTTTTAAAAGCTCATTTCACTATGTCTTATGTTAGTCAAAGTCAACCATGAAATCAAATTCATCCAAGGTCCCATTAGGTCATTAGGTTTCAAGGTCCAAAATGCATCATTTCAACTCAACAAGGTCAACAAAGGATGTGAGAGTGACTCAATAAAAATTTCATTATTATCTACAAAATATTATCAACATCTAAATATGATATTCTTAAAAGTTGTAATTTGATTTTAGAGTTTGATTTTCATATCAAAATTGTAATTTTGATATGAAAACATATATGTAATTTATTTTTAATTTTTAATGTAATTTTATGCTTCCTATATGTAATAAGTTCGGTCCCTAGCTGCCAACTCAAAACAAACATGCCAAACTGAAAGAGAAAAGTGTCAAACTTCATCAAACACCATCTTGTAAGAAATAAAAATGAGATGAAAGGGTAATTAGCAAAAGTTTTCAAAAAAGTGAAAAAATACATTACAAATTCAAATTCACTTAGCTATTTATGACTAATAGACATCAATTCAAATTCATTTGCCTCCTCCAAACATCAAGCAAGCACTCCAAGAGACCAAATTCTCCAATTTCTGAGCGAAATTTGCAAAGGAGCATAATCGAGGGCACAAATCTTGAAATGAGGGTGCAAATACATTCAAGAGGACGCAAATACATTCAGGAGAGCGCAAATATGTTCAGGAGGGTGAAAATGTGTTCAGGAGGGCGCAAATGTGTTGTTGATGGTGCAAATAGCCTGTTAAGGGTGCAAATGACTAGCAAGCTCTACAAACTGTCCAAGTGATTAGAAATTGCCTTCAAAGATCCACCAACTCAGTCATTTACCTCCTACAAATAGTAAGATGTTCATACCATGAAAAATAATCTTCTTAAGTTTATGTGTTAAATTTTTGCAAGTTGAAGTTGTAATTTAGTGTTTAAATTGAGGAAAAACCCTAGTATCCTATTATACTTATGAAAACTCTTAAAATTAACTCTCTTACCCTTTGCATCCTTCCCACAGATATAAAAACCCATTCCTAAACCCCTCATTTACAAAATTCCCTTTTCCTACAAATTTCTCCCAAAACTCTAAGCCCTAGGTGTTACATCTACCTAGGCTCACAAATTCCTTAATCCCTACCCTAAATCTAGTACTCCCTATCCCCTCCCTATTTCACATATCCCTAGTATCAAAAATATCCCTCATTTTTCCTTTCCCATTTCTCTTTCCTAATCCCTAGGGTTTTAACAAAAACACCATGGAAACAGAAGAGGAAAACACATCATTTAGAGAAGGAGAGTAAATAGAGATAAGGAGGCCACATAAAGGAGGAAGAGTGCTCAGACTTGAACCTGCCAACACTAGGGAACTCTTAGCTTCTCCATTGACTTTCACATGCTTCGAACATGTTGGTTGTTATGATTTTTGTGAGAAAATTCAGAGGGTTAAACACCACCCCATGCTAACCAGACTTTTCATATCTGGACTCCATGAAAACCAAGTTAAATTAGTTGGGGTCACTTTTACCTTATCCACTGTTGTCATTTTAGATGTAGGGATCCCAAATGTTGGGGAAAAATGGTTCAAGAAAGGTAGGTTGAAGAAACAAAATTTTGACTTCTTCCTAAAACCAAGACACCAAAATCAAACAAAGAGGTTTTTCCCTTTTTCACACCTCTTGGACATATATGCACCAATGATGAAGATAATCATGAAGTATTTTTCATGCAAAGGCAAATTTTCAAGGCTCTATTCCTATAACGTCCGGCTCCTAATGCATTTCACTAGGGTAAGGATGATTAACATACATTATTATATTTTCTGGAGTATAGAGAAGATAAAAAGGACTACGAACATCAAATGAAAAGCCTATTTCATCACTCCCTCATAAAAATCATAGTCCTCTACCATCTCAATCAGCTAAATATTGCATGGAGCACTTTCATAGCTAATGAAATTTTTAATGAGCCATCAATACAACATGCACAAAATGTCCCTTCATCATCTCAGCCCATGACTCACTCATCATCATCAGATCATTCCCCTTCACCTCCTTCATCTCCATCTCATCATGATTTTGGGTCACCTAGCAGGATTGAGGACATTGAATATAAATGGGCTAATATAGTTGATGTTGAGCCTTTTCCAAAAACCTACAAGAGAGGCTATAGGCATGTGTTTTATTCACTTGCAGTGAAAGGGGCCATGCCTTCTACATCAAGACAATAGGTGGACAAAGGTAAAGAAAAGCTCATTGAGCCAGCCATTCATGATGAGGGGGACACTCATGAAACACAGCATGAATTCCAGCTTGTTGACCTAGATGAGGATGACAATAATAAAATCACCAATGCAGCCATCTAAGGTAAGGATGCCAAGATTAGTGAGCTCCAAACTAATCTTGAAAGGGCTATATATGTCATAAAATTTCTTCAGCAAGAGAATGAAAAATTAAAAACCAAACAGGTCATTGATGAGGTTAAGTATTACACTGCTCAAAGAGAAGGTCAGAAGGCTAAACTCATGTTAGATGAAACACTAGAGAAGTATGGCTTACTTGATGATGAAGAATAACATGTACAAAGCAGAGACCTAGAACTAGAGGGATGGAAAGAGCTATAGCTCTAGAGAGACAAAGGGAAGTTGAGCTAGCTGACCAGCTAACCCTAAATGAGCAGCTTGCTGTAGAGTTCAATAAGAACAGAGAGGCATGGCTTGATAGAGCCAATAAAAACTTAGAGAAGATGATAACAAAGGAAAATAAGGATAATGAATTTTTGAGGAGGAAAGTCAAACATCAGGCATGGAAGGAGAAAATTGCATTGGTTAAGCTCAAAAGAGTCAATGCCAAAATTGAAGATTTGACCATGAAGGAGAAAAAGAAGTTGGACATCCTTGTTGAGGCTTCCCTCCAATCTTAGACACATCATCATCAGTCATTCCAACAATTTTGAGGCATTTTCTAAACTTTTGTCAAAATCTGGAAATCTGTGTGTTTTTTGAGATAGACTTTAGCAGAAAATTGGGCATTTGCGCAATGCCCTAGGCGCTACGCAAATAATTGGCACACTTTTTGAGGATAAGGAAGGCATGATTGGATTCCTAATGACCCATGCATCTCAGAAAACCACGTTTCTAGCCTTGGTTTGCAATTTTGATAGGTGAAAAGCTCAAAAAAACATCAAAAAATAACCTTTCTGAACATTTTTTGACCTAGGCGCTCCGCAAATACTAATCTTGGGAGAATGAATTTTTTTAAGGTTCAAATGACATCCATTTTCAGAAATTGAGGCATATTCAGAAAGAGAACAGGAAGGGGTTTCCAACAAGCCATCTTGGACCTGATTTGGACACAAATAAGGCCTCCAAAACTGACCATGAACACAGAGGGTGCAAATGACACTGAGATGGCGCAAATGCACAATGGAGGGCGCACATGTCAAATTTGCTTATTTTTTCCAAGTTACTCTAAAATTTTCACTTTCTTCAGCAAATAATGTTTCTACTCATGTAATGAATGATGGTAAATGTAATTATTTTTTAGATTAGTTACCTAGGGTAGATTCATTGGGTAAAATTCATCATTGAGTCATTATGAATCAGTTGAATGTAATGAGGAGTGAGTCACTTGGACCATCCTACACTTCAGTTTGCAGTTTATTATTTTGTGGATCTCTTCCTCACCTCATGGATTCGACCCCTGAGGATGAGTGAAGCTTTTTTTAATGTCTATTTAGTCCATCACTAGCAAGGGTTGGAATCAGTTTGTATGTTTGCTAGTTAATCAAGGAAATATTGTACTCAGTTTAGTTAGCTAATAAAGAGAAGTTGCAGCTACTTTATGGGATACTTGTGGTATTGATGTCTATCATATATTTTCTTTATTTTGATATATTAGAATGTATTGTATTCATTTTCACTTCATCTCTATGATATGATCTCTTTCAAGTTTGATAATCATAATACATGCTTGCACATGCTCTGTTTTGGGGAATTGATCATAGTTTGTCCATTTTTTCATCTATCTAAGAAGAATACATCTCCCATGCTCTTCCCAGATTTATTTTAGTCTCTACACCATTCCATCACAATCCTCTTCAAGTTATAAGCCTTGTGCCTACCTTGTCCCATTGATCCCTTCAACCCTATCTCATTTTCCCTGACCTAGTTTTCCTTGACCTAATTCCTTCATCCAGTGATTCCCTAACCAAATAAAATTCAAAAAACCCCTTGCACTCAATATCTAGCCTAAAAACCCTAAATTCTCCATCCCTCCTGGATATGACCCTTTTGGAGAGATCCCTCTCCGACTTGATAAGGCTAGCTATCAAGTCAAAATCTTGGTCTGTGGTTACCTCTGTTGGGATTCCTTCTTCAGCCTTAGGAATCTGGCAGAGTGATAACATATTGGCGCCGTTGCCAAGGAACGAAAAGACAAAATTTTCCCTTGGTGTATAATAAAAATCTACTAGAAACTGATCCCTTGGATGATGGGATCGAGTTTCATAAGGCTGATTTCATAATTGCAGTTCCTCAAAAGAAAATTTGACTTCTCGAAAAAGGTATACCAGGTCTAATCCTGATCCAGATCCATTTTCTCTCATCGAATATCCTAAAAGAATCCTTAGGAGGCAAATATCTCAGCTAGCTTCAAGTTCTTCATAATCTCCTCCTCAAAAATTGGTAAGATCTTTCTCATTACCTTCTGATTTGGTAGCCATACAAAATTTAGTATTTGATACTAAGTTTGAGTTGTCACTATTTAGAACCAAATCCGAGACTGATTTGAATACAATATTCTCTGAACCTTGGAGATTAGAATTAAATCCATCATTAGTTGAATCTACAGACAAGACTGATGTTAAAATCTGGAGACAAAATTACAAGCTAGAAATTTAGCCAGTACCCTAAGTTACACTACTGAAAAATCCCTTATTCAATACCAACAAGAATCCCTTCATATACCTGAAGTTTCCTAAACAGTTATTGTTCATCATCCATCCCATAATCATCTCAACTTCTCCCTCAAGGACCTCCTCAGACCAATCCATCCCTCGTTCCTGCCCCTCCACCACATTCAGTAGGAATTATGGCTCGTTTTGGACCTTTATTTCTCCCTGGTAATGTTGCTGATCTACCTCAAGGATATGGACAAAGACTTCCTCTTTTCGATGAAAACTCTAAAATCACTACCAGTCAGCACATGGCCAAAATCGCAACCTTCATAGATCTTGAGGAGTTAGATGTAGATGATGTCAAGATGAGAATCATCGCACAAAGTTTTTCTGGTGAAGTTAAAGTTTGGTTCCGTGCCCTAGCAGTTAATTCTATTCGGAATCCTACAGAACTAATTTATGCTTTCTTAGTCAAGTAGGATGAAAATAAAAACTCTTTACAAATCCTTGCTTAATATGATTCTTTGAAGCACAATCCTAATGAATCTGTTCCTGAATATAATGTTTGATACCTCAGAATCTATAACTCCATCCCAAATGAAATGAAACCACCTCTTGGTTTGGATCTTTTGCGTTTTCCTAATGCTTTCGACCCAGATATGGCCTACTCATTGAGAGAAAGGAATCCCACTACTCTAGAAGAGATGATTCAAAATTCAGTGAGTGTTGAGGACAACCTCTTGATTAAAAAGTCAAAAACCAAAACTGAACGTAAATTCACCATTAAAGAGGAGCCTTCCACTTCATCCGATACCAAATTTGATGCTTTTCTTAGGTCCATGGAAAGAATGGTCGATATAATGCCTATTTCAGATAGAAAAATAGAGCCACAAATCAGAAATCCAAACTTTTGAGGCTAGCAGCAGCAGCCTTAGTTCTGAACAAAGAATAGAGAGAAAAGAGCTCCAGAAACATAGCAACAGCAGCCAATTAGAACACCACTACAACAGAACTATGCTCAGAGCGATGAAGAGGAAGAACCAATAGTAGAGGGGAACCTTCTTTTTACAGCTGATGGCCAACCCATTTTCTTGACCGAAGGTGAAGAGTATGTAGAAGAAAACTTTTTATCGAAAGATACCTACTACATAATGGCAAATGATCATGAGTCAGAAGTAGAATCTGATGACTATCAAAGAGGATACCCGAATGCATTGAGTTCCCCGCAAAGGCAGTATTCCTTGAGGAGCCGAGATGTTCCAATCAATCCACCTTCGAAGAAGATATTTCAGTAGAAAGAAGCACCACAGAAACAAGTTTCTCAAGCCAATCAAAATAAGGGTAAAGAGATTGTAGCTCTGAATCAGAACAAAGGAAATCAACCTTCTACAAGTGCACCTGTCAAAGAAAGAGATATTCAGAGGAAATAAACTGCACCTAGATATCATGTTGAGAAAAGGTATATCATCATAAAAGAGGTAGGCAGAACTATAACTTTTAATTTAGAGTCAAAAATTTCTAAGTTAAAGGTGTTTATACCACTTACTGAATTGGTCAAAGTTGATAAATACAAATCCCATGTAGTCAAAACCTTGAAATTTGACCCTTTATCTGACATGGTTAATATAGAGGATGATCAACCCGAGTTAATATTTGGTCCCGCAATAGATGGTCAGCCTGAAGATAGTGAGGTCCCACCATTTTACTTGAGTCTCAAAGTTCACCAATTCATCCTTTATAACACTATGTTAGACTCCGGGGCCTCCCACAACCTCATGCCCAAAGCTATCATAGAGAATATTGGCCTTGACATAACCCGACCATATCATGATTTATATTCTTTTGATTTTGGTCGTGTCCGGTGTTTGGTTCTAATCAAAGATATAGTTGTCTCCCTAGAACAAATCCAAGCCAAAAATGTCCTTATGGACGTGGTAGTTGTTGATATTCCACCACGTTTCAAAATGTTGTTATCAAGATCCCGGGGGCTAAATTGAGAGGTACACTGCAATTGGAATTTTCCTATGCCACAATTCCTGTCTTCGATCAAATGAGAAAATTACTAAAATGAAATACATGATCACAAACAAGGAAAGACCTAATAATCATCCTATCAATGATGTACATACAGACCTATAATCCTTCATTTTGAACAATGATTCTAGATTAAATGATGTAGATTGTCAATTAGTAGAAATAAAGGATGTTCCTAAAGTTTCAGATATCATTAGAACAGTGTTAGAAAAAGAGAAAGAGAATCTGCCTACTATATTCAAACAGCCATTAGAGAAGACAGATGAAAGTTTAGAACAACCTAAAGAATCAAATTAGAAAATTGTGTCAAATCAGAATCAAGAGTTTCAGCACCTTGAAGAAGAAGATGGTCTTTGGAGCATGGAATTTGATGGTTCCGTTGTCAAATACGGGGTTGGCATTGTTTTATGGATTTTCAGCCCATTTCAACAGAAAAAAAAAGGTCCCAAATAATGTTAGGTTATGTTTCTACAAACTGGAATTCGATTGTACGAATAATGAAGCTAAATATGAAGTGCTCATTACCGGTTTAAAACTTTTGAAAAAATTGGGAGCTAGAAGAATTGCAGTGTATGATGATTCAAAGCTGGTAGTTAAACAAATCAGAGGTGATTATAAAGCTAATCACCCAAGGATGAGGCAATATAGGAATGTAGCACTTCACATTTTGAGAATGTTTTTAGAATATACACTTAAATTTGTCCCAAGGTTGCAAAATTTGATGGCTGATTCATTAGCCACTGCTGCAAGTAATTTCATATCTACAATGTTTTCAAATTAAAAGTTTGAAATTCATATAAAACATAGAACCTCCATTCCAGATAACTTGAAATTTTGGCAAGTTTTCTGGGACGATAAACAAGTGAACAATTTCCTTCAAAGTGAAGGTGAGTTTGAGAACTATTCTATGGATGAAGTATACGACAAGGATGACCAATTCATTGAGGCAAATCAGATTGACATACTTCAACTCAAGGACAAGAACATTCTACAAGGTCTCATACCTTTGGAAGAGTTATTTGATTAAGATGATGTGGTGGGAAAACCTACTTTGGTCCCCACATAAAAAGGCATAGAAGATGTTAATATTGGAACAGCCAAGAAGCCAAAGTTCATAAAACTTTCAAAGTCTTTGCCTTCAGAGGTAAAGCCTAAATATGTTTATTTTTTTACTAAGTTTTTTGACATGTTTGCTTGGGACTATTCAGATCTAAAGGTGTACAATAAAGATATCATTCAACACACCATCCCGTTAAAGCCAGATCAAAATCCTTTTAGGGAAAAGATCACGAGAATAAACCCAAAGTTGTTGTCGTCCATTGCAAAGGAGGTAAACAAGCTCTATAAAGTAGGTATTATTTTTCCAATCAGGTTTTCAGGTTGGACCTCCAATTTGGTTCAAGTGCGCAAGAAGACCGATGAAATCCGACTATGTATAGATTTCATAAATCTGAACAAAGTGTCGTTGAAAGACAATTACCCACTGCCCAAAATGGACCACATACTTCAACAAGTTGTAGGATCTAGCGGGATTTCATTGCTGGATGGTTACTTAGGGTACAGTTAGATCCATGTGCATGAATATGATGAAGATAAGACATCATTCACTACACCATGGGGTACCTTTAAATATGCCAAGATGTCGTTCAGTTTGAAGAATGTCGGGGCCACTTTCCAGCGTGACATGGACATAGCTTTTGGTAACGAGAAAGATGTCTTCCTTGTTGTTTATTTAGATGATCTGACTGTTTATTCAAATTCATATTATGAGCATTTAGACCATTTAAGAGTTATGTTACAGTGATGTACAAAATTTGGGACTTCCCTAAATCCTAAAAAGTTGCTATTTTCTATGGAAGAAGGAAAGTTGTTGGGTCACATCATCTCAAAAGATGGGATCCGGATAGATCCTTCTAGAGTTTAAGTGATACAGCAAATTGGTTTCCCTAGTAACAACAAAAAAGTCCAAGCATTCAATGGTAGGATCAATTTCCTACGTAGGTTCATTCCCAACTTATCAGAACATATTAGAGATTTAACTAACATGCTAAAGAAGGAGAATGATGTAAAATGGTTTGAAAATGCTTGTAATTCATTCATCTTGGTGAAATTTTCTTTGACCAATGCTCTAGTTTTGACAAGTCCTAATTATTCACTAGATTTCATTATATTTTATTTTGCTTCTAAGCATACTTTGGCAACAGTGCTTATGCAGAAAAAATATGGGATAGAGCTACCAATAGCATTCTTCAGTCGCACAATAAGGGATTCAACCCTCCGATACAACATAATCGAGAAACAGGCCTTGGATTTGGGCAAATCAGTCAAGTACTTTCGTGTTTATATTCAGCACTCACATATTTTGGCATATGTTCCAAATGCAGCGATTAAAGAAGTACTCATGAAAATAGATCTAGAAGGAAGAAGAGGTAGGTGGATAGCATCACTATTAGTGTATGACCTTGAGATCAATCCGACCAAGCTAATCAAAGGCCAAGGCTTAGCCAAGCTCATGGTAGAGTCTAATCTACATGCACTTGACATCAATCTCATATCAACACTGTCTGATGATGAAGAAGGTGTAAGTCTTGTTCAGGTATCAGATATCTTTTCATCATCTCCACGGTATGCTGATATCATTTATGTTTTACAACATTTGAACCCTCCTTTGTGCATTTCAAAGAGTAAGAGCCGGTACTTGAAGCTTAAGGCTTCAAAATATTGCACACTAGATAGTGCACTCTACTTGAAGGATCCTTGAGGAGTATTACTCAATTGCTTGGTTGAAGATGAGTCCAAAGAAATGATGAAGGATTTCCATAAGGGAGACTGCAGAGGTCATTTTTATTGGAAGACCACGGCCAACAAAGTACTAAGATCAGGTTACTATTGGCCGACATTGTTTGAAGATTTGTACAAGACTGTCATGAGTTGCCATGAATGCCAACTTTTCCAAGGTAAACATAAGCTTCTCCCTTTACCATTACAACCCATTTCAGTTGAAGCTCCTTTCCAGCAGTGGGGCTTAGATTTTATTGGTGAGATACATCCACCCTCATCCACTCAACACGGATGGATACTTACCGCCACAGACTATTTCACAAAGTGGATCGAAGCGATCGTAACCAAGCAAGCTACAAACTTTGTTATAATTCAGTTTTTAGAAGCTAACATCTTGTTTCGATTTGGTTGTCCTATAAAGATCATTATGGATAATGTCGCAGCGTTCATATCAAAGAAGATGACAAAATTCTGTAATAGGTATAACATTAATTTGGGTCATTCTACAACATATTATCCACAGGGAAACGGATTGGCAGAGTCCTCCAACAAGTCTTTGATCAACATAATCAAAAAGATGTTGGAGGCGAACAAGAATAATTGGCACAAGAATATAATTAATGCACTATGGGTAGATCGGGTAAGAACCAAGAAATCCATTGGCATGTCTCCATTTCAGGTAGTTTACGGTGTGGATACAATTTTCCCTTCTTCATTGGCTGTCTCGGTCATGAAAATTGTATAAGAAGCAGGAAGTGAAGAAAATGACATAAAACGTAGAATAAACCATATGATTCACTTGCAACAGACAAGAGAAGAATTTTTTTAGAACACTTCCAAGCTCCATGATAAGATCAAGAAAATCTATGACCGTAAAACCAATCAAGATGATTTCATGATTGATGATGTAGTACTCCGCTAGGATGCTAGGAATGAAGACAAGGGTAAGCACGAGAAGTTCGATAATTTATGGAAAGGTCCTTTTAAGATTGTAGCTTCTCGTTGAAAAAATGCATATCTCTTAGAAGAAATGGATGGGAAAAGTTTCTTAGGAGGGCCAGTAAATGGTAGGCTCCTGAAGCACTGTCTTTTTTGATCTGGAATTATATATATAAAAAATTAATCCTCATTGTATATATTAGTTTGATATTTATGCAAGTGTGAAGTTTTAAAAGAAGCATTGGAGTTCAAATCTTGAAGTGAAGGCCAAGGAGCTTCATTGAGTTTCTACCATTTCAAGTTAAGTTTTCAGAAAAGTAAGTTAAGTTTTGAGTCTTTTTTCGAGTCAATTTCAGCCAATTTCAAGGCAGTGTGTGTCATTGAGTTGTCAGTATTTAGTCCTGCATTTCAATTTGACTTATTTTTTACCGTATTGGCCAAATGGTTAGGCACTTGGTCTACGATGTTCTTGACACCTCCAAGGAGCTTCCATCCCTAATAAGGCCAATGTTAGTGTCAAAATATGCATTCTGCCATCAGTGATCAAATTCACTCTTTTCATTCTCATTTTAGGTGTCCCACTCTAAAATTTTTATATCATTCCATTAGGTCATGCTAAAAATTGTTTCACTAATGGTAGTCTAAGTCATAAAACCTCACTCTCCCTCACAAATTCTCATTTGTTGGCCCACCTTCATGTCTTGTTGAGCATAAAAGCACTTTTGAAAAGCTCATTTCACTATGTCTTATGTCGGTCAACGTCAACCATGAAATCAAAGTCATCCAAGGTCCCATTAGGTCATTAGGTTTCAAGGTCCAAAATGCATCATTTCATCTCAATAAGGTCAGCAAAGGATGTGAGAGTGACTCAATAAACATTTCATTATTATCTGCAGAAGACTATCAGCATGTAAATATGATATTCTTAAAAGTTGTAATTTGCTTTTAAAGTTTGATAAAAAGAGATGTAATTTATTTTTAATTATTTATGTAATTTTATGCTTCCTATATGTAATAAGTTCGGTCTCTAGCTTCCAACTCAAAACACACATGCCAAAATGAAAGAGTAAAGTGTCAAACTTCGGCAAACACCATCATGCAAGAAAGAAAAATCATATGAAAAGGCAATTAGCAAAAGTTTTCAAAAAGTGAAAAAAGACATTAGAAAAGTGGGTTTTAAAATTTAAATTCAAATTCACTTAGCTATTTATGACTAATATACATCAATTCAAATTCATTTTCCTCCTCCAAACATCAAGAAATCACTCCAAGAGACCAAATTCTCAAATTTCTAAGCAAAATTGGCAAAGGAGTAGAATCGAGGGTGCAAATCCTGAAATGAGCGCGCAAATATGTTCAAGAGGATGCAAATACGTTCAGGAGGGCGCAAATACGTTCAGGAGGGCGCATATGTGTTCAGGAGGGCGCAAATGTGTTGTTGATGGCGCAAATGTGTTGTTGATGGCACAAATGTGTAGAGGATGGCGCAAATAGCCTGTTAAGGGTGAAAGTGACCAGCAAGCTCTACAAAATTGTCCAAGTGAGCAGAAATTGCCTTCAAAGCTCCACCAACTCAGTCATTTACCTCCTGAAAACAGTAAGATGTTCATACCGTGAAAAATCATCTTCTTAAGTTTATGTATTGAATTTTTGCAAGTTGAAGTTGTAATTTGGTGTTTAAATTGAGGAAAAACCCTAGTGTAATATTATATTTGTGAAAAAACTTAAAATTAACTCCTTTACCCTTTGCATCCTTCCCACAGATATAAAAACCCATTCCCAAACCCCTCATTTGAAAAATTCCCTTTTCCTACAACTTTCTCCCAAAACCCTAAGCCTTAGGTGTTACATCTACCTAAGCTCCCTAATCCCTAAATCCCTACCCTAAATCTATTACTCCCTATCCCCTCCCTATTTCACATATCCCTATCAAACATATCCCTCATTTTTCCTTTCCCATTTCCCTTTCCTAATCCCTAAGGTTTTAACAAAAACACCATGGAAATAGAAGAGGAAAACACATCATTCAGTGAAGGAGAGGAAAGGGAGATAAGGAGGCCACATAAAGGAGGAAGAGTGCTCAGACTTGAACCTGCCAACACTAGGAAACTCTTAGCTTCTCCATGGACTCCATGACAACCAAGTTAAATTAGCTGGGGTCACTTTTACCTTATGCACTGCTGTCATTTAAAATGCTACAGAGATCCCAAATGTTGGGGATAAATGGTTCAAGAAAGGTAGGTTGAAGAAACAGTGTTTTGAATTCTTCATAAAACCAAGACACCAAAATAAAACAAAGAGTTTTTTCCCTTTTTCACACCTCTTGGAGAGATATGCACCAATTATGAAGATAATCATGAAGTATTTTTCATGTGAAGGCATATTTTCAAGGCTCTATTCCTATCACATCTGGCTCCTAATGCATTTCACTAGGGTAAGGATGCTTAACATACCTTATTATCTGTTCCGAAGTATAGAGAAGATGGCATACATTGCCCAGTAAAAGGACTATGAACAGCAAATGAAAATCCTATTTCATCATTCCCTCATAAAAATCATAGTCCTCCACCATCTCAATCAACTAAATATTTCATGGAGCACCTTCATAACTAATGAAATTTTCAATGAGCCATCCATTCAGCATGTAAAAAATGTCCCTTCATTATCTCAGCCCATGACTCACTCATCATCATCACATCAGTCCCCTTCACCTCCTTCATCTACATCTCATCATGATTTTGGGTCACCTAGCAGGGTTGAGGACATTGAATCTAAATGGGCTAGTATGGTTGAAGTTGAGCCATTGCCAAAAACCTACCAGAGAGGTTATAGGCATGTGTTTGTTTCACTTGGAGTGAAAGGGGCCATGCCTTCTACATCAACACAGCAGGTGAACAAAGGTAAAGAGAAGCTCATTGAGCCAGTCATTCATGAAGAGGAGGACACTCATGAAACAGAGCATGAATTCCAGCTTGTTGACCTAGATGAGGATGACAATGATAAAATCACCAATGCAACCATCAAAGTTAAGGATTCCAAGGTTATTGAGCTCCAAACTAATCTTGATAGGGCTATATATTTCATAAACATTCTTGAGCAAGAGAATGAACAATTGAAAACCAAATAGGTCATTGATGAGGTTAAGTATTACACTGCTCAAAGAGAGGCTCAAAAGGTTAAAGTCATGTTAGATGAAACACTGGAGAATTATGGCTTACTTGATGATGAAGAAGAATAGGTACCAAGACAGAGACCTAGAACTAGAGGGTTGAAAATAGCTCTAGCTCTAGAGAGACAAAGGGAAGCTGAGCTAGTTGACCAGCTAACCCTAAATGAGCAACTTGCTATAGAGATCAATAAGAACAGGGAGCCATGGCTTGATAGGGCCAATCAACACTTAGAGAAGATGCTAACAAAGGAAAATAAGGATAATGACTTGTTGTGGAGGAAAGTCAAACATCAAGCACAGAAGGAGAAAATTGCATTGGCTAAGCTCAAAAGAGCCAATGCCAAAATTGAATATTTAACCATGAAGGGAAAAAAGAAGTTGGACATCCTTACTGAGGCTTACCTCAAAGCTTAGACACATCATCATCAATCATTCCAATAATTTTGAGGCATTTTCTAACTTTTTGTCAAACTTTGGAAATATTTGTGTTTTTTGAGACAGTCTTTAGCAGAAAATTGGGCATTTGCACATCGCCCTAGGCTCTACACAAATAATTGGCACACTTTTTCAGGAGAAGGAAGGCATCATTGGATTCCTAATGACCCATGCATCTCAAAAAACCATGTTTCCAGCCTTGGTTTGTAGTTTTGATAGGTGAACAGCTCAAAAAACCATCAAAAATCACCTTTCTGCCCATTTTTTTACCTAGGCGCTGCGCAAATACCAGTCTTGGGAGAATGAATTTTTGAAGGGGAAAGTGGCCTCCATTTTCAGAACTTGAGGCATATTCAGAAAGAGGAAAGGCAAGGCTTTCCAAAAATCCATCTTGGGCCTAATTTTGAAACTGGGAAGGCCTCCAAAAGTGGCCTTGAACGGAAAGGGCACAAATGACACTAAGATGGCGCAAATGCACAATGGAGGGCGCACATGTCAAATTTGCTTATTTTTTCCAAGTTACTCTAAAATTTTCACTTTTCTTTAGAAAATAATGTTTCTACTCATGTAATTAATGATGGTAAATGTAATTATGTTTGAGATTAGCTACCTAGGGTAGATTCACTGGGTAAAATTCATCATTGAGTCATTATGAATCAGTTGAATGTAATGAGGAGTGAGTCACTTGGACCATCCTACACTTCAGTTTGCAGTTCAGTATTTTTTGGATCTCTTCCTCACCTCATGGATTCGACCCCTAAGGATGAGTGAAGCTTTTTTTGATGTCTATTTAGTCCATCACTTTACTCTTAGCAAGGGTTGGAATCAGATTGTATGTTTGCTAGTTAATCAATGAAATATTGTACTCAGTTTGGCTAGCTAATAAAGAGGAGTTGCAACTACTTTATGGGATACTTGTGGTATTTATGTCTATCATTGTCTTTTCTTCAGTTTCATATGTTAGAACATATTGTATTCATGTTCACTTCATCTCTATGATATGATCTCTTTCAAGTTTGATAATCAGAATACATGCTCGCACATGCTCTATTTTTAGGAATTGATCATAGTTTGTCCATTTTTCCATCTGTCTAAGAAGAATACATCTCCCATGCTCTTCCTAGATTTCTTTTAGTCTCTACACCATTCCATCATAATCCTCTTCAAGTGATAAGCATTGTGCCTACCTTGCCCCATTCATCCCTGCAACCCTATCTCATTTTCCCTGACCTAATTCCTTCATCTAGTGATTCCCCAACCAAATCAAATTCAATTGGCCCCCTACACTCAATATCTAGCCTAAAACCCCTAATTTCTCCAGCCCTCCTGGTTGTGACCCTTTTGGAGAGAGCCTTCTCAAACTTTATAGGGCTATATATCAAGTCAAAATCTTGGTCTATGGTTACCTTTGTTGGCATTCTTTCTTCAGCCTTAGGAATTTGGCAGAGTGACAACAACTAAGACAAATATCATTGTGTCAAAGGAGGAGGATAAAGAGAAATTTAAAGAGAGGAAGCAAAGCTCATTTACAATGAAGCGAAGGTAAATATAACATGTTCAATGAAGTAAAGTTCATTTACAATGCTCGACTACTAAAGCTCCTACAAAGTTTCCCATGAATTTTACCTGGCCCCAACTCCATTTTCATGCACGTGTGCCAAAATAAGCATGTGCATAGGTGAAGAAAATGCCATTTGGAGGGACTAGAACCCTGGTGGGGGTAATGACAACCATACTTTGACTAACCTGGCAAGTCATTGTTAACATGTCATGGTTTTTGGCTAAATTTGGAGAACAACATGTTTTTTATTCTAAAAGAGGTGGACTACTGTTTAATCCATATTTTACACATGATGAATCTATTGAGTTCAGGATATGCATTAGTCTTACATTTTGCTTTATTATGGTTTGAAAGGCTATGACAATTACAATATAATGCTGGAATTTTTATTTGTACACTTATTTCAACACATATAGTGTGCAAAATTGTTTTAGTTGTGATTTATTGTGTGCATTTTTCTTGATATGTGTATTTGTGATTGTATGCTATTTTCTGGATATATTTGGTTGTGATTGCCTGCATTCTTTTGCATTCTTTTTATAAAGTTGTCCGACAGTATGCTATTTATTTTGAAAGAGTTAGAGTTTTGTTCAATCTAGTTTCCACATTGTGTATGCATTGTGGTTAGGATATATGCTAGTCTTACAACCTGCTTTATTATGATTTGAAGGGCTATGATAAAAACTATACAATTGTTGTAATTTATTGATTGTTAATATGTTTTTATTTATATTCTGTCATGCTTGTAAGTTAAATGCATCTTACTAATTTAATCCTCATTCATCTTGTAGGTGCGGTTTCGAGCAAACAATAGTGATATCTAGAAATAATAAGATTTAGCAAGATATGGATTTGCAAGGCTTGAAATAAATTATTTTCACTGTTTATTTCATTTGTTTGTTGCTAGTAAAATTTTGTGATGGGAATAAATGGGTGGTTTCTTTTCTTATATATTGTTTATCTCTTTTTCCCAGACTCCTTGTGGCCACAATTTCTTCTTGAAGTGCTTCCAGAAATGGATGGGACAGGGAAGAACTATGCAAAATGTCGATCTCCTATTCCTTCCAAAATAGTCTCTTAGCCCAGAATCAATGCAGCCCTTGTAATAGCTATCCATGTGAAAAAGGCTATAGCAAATGCGGGTGAATCCCAATATGGACCTTAGAAAATTTATATGTACATGTAGAATCAAGGCAAGCCTGATAAATATTTTATTAATGAACGTGAAAAACACAAGGGTTTATCAAATGCAACTAGTGGACGAATTTTTGTTATTGTTTGACTAGATCACTTTGGTCCAATACTTCCAAAGAATGATCTAGAATGACACCAAGGTATGCTTGTGGGAGAATGTTGGGGGGACAGAATGGCATGTAGGCAATGGGGTGTTGATATTCCTCACATTGTTGGTATTTATGGGTATTCTGACTATGGTGCTCAATCTATAGCACTGTCTAGTGGGTATGAGTATGATGAGGACCATGGTGAATGGTTTCTTTATACTGGAAGGTGTGCAACTTATTTTTCTTAAAACTACACATTTAGGAATGGTTAGTACTTTATGGTGAAGGCACAATCTGCATGGTTTATGACATAGAAATGCTTTTCATTATTGTCATTGAATTTTTATTAATAAAAATTCCAATGATACTAAAATTACTTCCACTTTTTGGTATAATACTTTCTCTGATAAAAATTTATGACTTAGCTATGTTGTCAACAGTGGTGGAAGAGATCTTAGTGGGAATAAGAGAACAAATACGGAGCAGTCCTTTGATAAAAAGTTTGATAAATCTAATGAGGCATTGCGAATTAGTTGTAAGATGGGTTATCCAGACTGTGTTGTCAAGTACTTTTTCAATTTGCTTAGCTTGAAACTGTGATAAATCATGATATCTACATGTGTGCTTTAGCTTATCAAGTATCCTTAGACTGCATTTCATTCATTACTTGGCTAACATAATTCTAATTTTGATGTTTGTAATTTGGTTTCAAGTCTCATAAGGAGAAGCATTCATCTTATGCAAAATAAAATGGTGTTAGGTATGATGGAATATGTAGTAATAGAATTGAAAAATGATGGCATAAGAAAGAAATCCAGGTCATGATTATTAGCTAAATGGGAACCTTTGACTGAAAATTGTTTTTTTCAACTTGTATTCTGAGAGAACTTATCCCTTTTGCATAGGTTTTATGTTTGAAATAATATAGCTTAATTACTTTTTTTGTGTCCAGTTCCATGTGGAATTTGTAATTTTTTCTTGTATAGGATTTGGTATCAAGTACTTAGTTGTGGTTCTGAATCTAGTATTCATGTTGAAAGATTGTGTATACAACTGTGCTTTTCATAGCTTCAACATATTATGTCAAGATTTTCTTGATTTGACCTTGGGTTTTTCATATTATGTCAAGCATGTTTGTTTGATTGCATGTCATATCATTATTGAAATTCACCTTACTTTGTCATTGTTCGACAATGATCTCTATAAAAGTCATATTCAAGGAAGCATTATAGAGGAATTTGGCAATATGAAGAGCCTTATCAACATGGAATTGTATAGCAACGAAATTATCGATGAAATTCCTTAATCATTGGGGAATTTGAAGGCACTTGTATTTTTGTAAGTTTTCTTTTTGTGTGTCTAAATGGTCATGGTGGAAACATCCAAACTCAGATTATAATTTTTAGAGATAATGTCTAAGATAACAAACTGAGGTGCTCTAGTTCTCTTTCATTGCTCATATAATATGATTGCTTGTTGATGCTTGTATGATAATCATTGAATGAACAACTGCCTTAACAATAATTCCTTAACTGGATAAATTCCTAGGGAACTTACTAAAACTTCAAACCTTAAAGTCATGTAATCTGATTTCTTGTACAAAATCTCTGCTTTTTTTTTTCTATTTACATGTAACAATTGAATAAAAATTACTCAAACTCTTAATGCTTTATTGTTATGAATTGATTTTCACTTGCAGGGATGTCTCCAATAATAATTTTTGTGGGACTATTCCAACAACTAGACCATTTGAATTCTTTCCAATGACAAAGTGAAGATCTTTCTCTTAGCATCTTTTCTACCATGATTTTGGAATTCGTAATTTTGGCTTGTATAGGATCTGGCATCAAGTACTTATTTGTGGTTTTGAATATGGTATTCATGTTGAAATATTATATATATGATTGTGCTTTTCATAAATTCAACATTTTATGTCAAGATTTTCTTCAATTGACCTTGGGTTTTGCATATTATGTCAAGCATGTTTGTTTGAATGCATGTCATATCATTATTGAAATTCACCTTACTTTGTCACTGTTCAACAGTGATCTCTACAAAATTCATATTCAATGAAGCATTCTAGAGGAATTTGGAAATATGAAGAGCCTTATCAACATGGACTTGTATAGGAACAACATTACCGATGAAATTAATCGATCATTGGGGAATTTGAAGGCACTTGTATTTTTGTAATTTTTATTTCTATTATGTCTAAATGGTCATGACGGAAAAGTCCAAACTAAGATAATATTTTTTAGAGATAATGTCTTAGATAACAAACTGAGGTGCTCCAATTCTCTTTCATTGTTCATATCATATGATTGCTTGTTGATGCTTGTATGATAATCACTGAATGAACAATTTCCTTAACAATAATTCATTAACTGGACAAATTCCCAGGGAACTTACTAAAATTTCAAACCTTAAAGTCATGTAAGTCAATTTATTGTACATAATCTTATTCTTCTTCTTCTTCTTATTTTACATGTAACAATTGAATATAAATTTCTCCAACTCTTAATGGTTTATTGTTATTATTTGATTTGCACTTACAAGGATGTCTCCAATAATAATTTTTGTGGGACTATTCCAAAAACTAGACCATTTGAATGCTTTCCAATGACAAAATGAGGATATTTTTCTTAGAAAATTTTCTACCATGCTTTTGGAATTCATAATTTTGGCTTGTATAGGATCTGGTATCAAGTACTTAGTTGTGGTTCTGAATTTGGTATTCATGTTGAAAGATTATGTATACAACTATGCTTTTCATAACTTCAACATATTATGTCAAGCTTTTCTTGAATTGACCTTGGGTTTTGCATACTATGTCAAGCATGTTTGTTTGAATGCATGTCATATCATTATTGAAATTCACCTTACTTTGTCATTGTTCGACAGTGATCTCTACAAAATTCATATTCAACGAAGCATTCTAGAGGAATTTGGCAATATGAATTGCCTTATCAGCATGGAATCGTATAGGAACAACATTACCGATGAAATTCCTCGATCATTGGGGAATTTGAAGGAACTTGTATTTTTGTAAGTTTTCTTTCTGTTATGCCTAAATGGTCATGACGGAAAAATCCAAACTGAGATTATAATTTTTAGAGATAATGTCTCGTATAACAAACTGAGGTGCTCCAGTTCTCTTTCATTGTTCATATCATATGATTGCTTGTTGATGCTTGTATGATAATCATTGAATGAACAATTTCCTTAACAATAATTCATTAACTGGACAAATTCCCAGGGAACTTACTAAAATTTCAAACCTTAAAGTCATGTAAGTCGATTTCTTGTACATAATATTCTTCTTCTTCTTCTTCTTTTATTTATTTTTTACATGTAACAATTGAATATAAATTACTCCAACTCTTAATGGTTTATTGTTATGATTTTATTTGCACTTACAAGGATGTCTCCAATAATAATTTTTGTGGGAGTATTCCAACAACTAGACCATTTGAATGATTTCCAATGACAAAGTGAGGATCTTTCTCTTAGCATCTTTTCTACCATGATTTTGGAAGAGTTTTTTAAAAGAGTGTTTGCACTTTAATGTTTATGATATCCATTTGGTCATATCTCTAAGATTGGTTCTCTCTGTGGATTTTCTGGCTCTATGCTTTGCTACCACCGTATACATTTTCTTTGTTGTTATTTAAGAATTCTAGATGCAAAATATAGTGAAATTGCAACATAGATTTTCATATTGAAATTGTATATTATACTATATTATAGAATTTGTACCCTAAGGAGATGATTTTTGCTGAACTCCAAAATCTAATCCTCTCAAAGAACCTTGTACTAGAAGAAAACTAAACTTTGAATAAGAAAAATGTAATATATTATGAAAAATATGTTTTCTTATCAAATATAGGCCCATTGCCTGATCATTAAAAAAAAAACAGTCATGAAAATAAGCAAAACTCTCTAGCTCAAAAACGGGTTAGCATATTCAGTTTTTTCTACATCAGAGAAAAATAAATGAGTAACATTGAGTTTTCTTTGAATATTTATATAATCATTTCAGAGATTCTAAATAGAAATTGCATGTGCTAATCTTGCTCAATTAATTACAGTGAAAACAAGGGGCATACATAATTTTTTGGTTTATGGGAATTGGATCCTTTTTCCCCTGCAATAGTATATTGGCAATTGAAGATTACAATATTGAAGCTATATTCCCTGTTAGTATTGCAATTTACAAAGTCTTGTCTTATTCTTTTTTAGTTTCTTGTTGTAATATTGTGTCAACAATACTTTGCTCTGCCCATTAGATATCTACTAACCAGTTTTATTGTTGAAGTGTCACTGCTTCTTAGAGATAACTAGAGGAAACGATACAACTACAAAAGTGGAGCATGAAACATTATTAGTAGAAATTGCTAGCTCTGATGTGTTTATTTGTGACATTTTATTTTCTTTGTTTATACAGGTCATCTGACCACATAGTGACCACTATTGCCTAACTGAAGAAAACTTGTTCAAGTTTCTTGCTTTTATGGGGAAAAATGTCATTAACAATTTTTTTGATGTTCAGGTATATATTGTATAAATACTTTATAGTCTACTTTAGTTATATTCCAGTTTTCATCGAATTTCATGTCTTATACTTTTTTTTTTGCATCGAATTTCATGTCTTATACTTCTTCTTCTTTTCCAGAAAAGGAACTCAGTATTGATGGTAAGAAGCAGGGATTGAAGAAAGGGGAGGACAATAACACTAGAGCAACAAAATGCAAATTAAAGAGAGAGAAGAGAATTGGTCTAGTGGTACCCGTATATCCAATATCTCACATAAGACACACACATAGAGATTGATGGTCAAGTCTTCAGAGTTGGTGAATTCACCTGCAATGCCTTGGCAACATAATGATAATGTTTTGAAGTGATGAAACAATATTTCATGTGTAGATTTTACTCCAAACAATATTAAGTTGGAAACTCATATTGTAAAATTGACATTTTATATAAAATAATTTATATTGTTGAAATTATTTATAGTTGCACTTGATATTGTTTAGTATTGTAATTAACATATGCAACTGTGTGTTTTCATATTAGATGAACATGCACATTGTATGATATTTTTAAAATCATACAAATTAATTTATGTTGATTAATAATGAACACAAAATCAATTTTTTTTTCACACAAATTTGGTTGTATTATATTATCTGAAAAGAAGGAGGAGAAGAAGTTCCTCATTACAAAATTTCCCCATTCTTGATACAAAGTGATTTTATCTGCTAGGGGATCATTATAGCATGAGTGCTACTAGAGCTGCTATTTTTTTTCCTGCTCTTTGAGGTAGAGGCTATTATATTTGTGTTATATTATCGAACAAACTAATCTATGAGCAAAATACATTTAAATTTCATTTTAAAACTAGATTTACTATTGCAGATTTAGACATAAACAAAAAGGATCAGATGATCTGAAGGACCATTTGTTCATAGTGCTCTCACTGCCTCTGTATCTGCTTCCTTGGTCCTGAGAGGTGGAGCCTTGTTCTGATTTTTTGTTGAAAGCTTCCTTTATGAATTTGAGATATTCTTCCAAATGATTGCTATGATTCTTGACTGACATTACATATTTTTTGCAAGTGTCCCATTGAGAGCGAATGACGGCCATATCTGCTTTAGTTCGAGCCTTATCTTGATTTGGCTTCTCAAGCTTTCCATCACCACTCTGTGGGATTTTCAGAATGCACATGGGTGCTGCCTGTCTTCTAAGGGGTCCATTTGTTGAAGAAGAGTGTGGGCACTTACATTGAGCTCCTTTCTATTTGTTGTTTCTATTGTTTTAGTTTCTGCTGCACGCTTTTCTGGATTCTAAGAAGATTATTCTCTGTTTTTTTGATGTTGCGCTTCTTCCTTATTGGAAGAGAAAAGCCCGTTTGATGAAATGAGGAAAGAGCAGAGTAAGAGAGGCTGAAAGCAAGGAGAGAAGGGGCTCTAGAAGATGGGAGTGTGAGGGAAAAAAGGGAAGAAGTGTGGGGAGAGAAGGAGTAAGAGGACACAGAATAAGTGTGAGGATGGCCTACACTTCGAGCAAAAGAAAGGAGGTGTTGGATGGAGGGAGGACGCTGCAAAAAAATGGGGATGAAGGCTCTGTGGGAGGGAGAAAGGGAAGTGTTGCGTGAGCTATGATGAAGGCACTGCTGAGACATACATTATGATGAACCAAACCATGGCACAATTTTTATAACCAATCAGGAAGGAATCTCTACGAAGGGAAGTCACGAGAGACAGCGTGATATGTAAGGAGAGAGTACTGAATGTAGAGATATGGTGGATCTTAAAGGGATCATGCTTGATATGATTTTTGGACATTATCTGGGTTATTAGATTGAATATGATCATGAGGTATCTGCTGATTTTTTTATCAATGAAAAGATGGGGATGTTTTGAAGTCAGTGAGGGGGGAGAAGAAATTATGGGATAGGGATATGAGATAGGGTGCCACCAATATGACTTGTCCTATATTTCTCTATACTCCCTCATTTGTTGGAAGCTCTGCTTGCTTGTTGTTTACTCTTAGGATGTGAAAATATTTAATCTTTTCTATATACTTTGCTAAATTTTTTGCTACTGATAGTTGATTAAATTTGTACAGTGGGTTTGTCCCATTACTTGGATGATGAAGAAAGAGTCTCCAAAAATAATTTGCATTATTATTTCTGTCCACTTAGGATTTGAACAAATTTGTCCATAGCCCTCTGCTTATTTATTTGAAATTTAATTTGAATTACGATTGTGGCTGTCAGTTAGTTTGTCTTGGGATGATGAACTCAGTCTTCTGCTTTGCTTACAAATTTTCCTTTGAAATACCTCGTATTTATAATTTCCGAGATTTGTTTGCATGTATATTTCTTTGTTGAGGACGGTAGTTGATATTCTGTTGACAGCTGTAAAACCGGTCAGCTATCCTCATATCTTGGGTTAGGCATGTCTCTTCCACGACCCACTTTAGCCAAAGAGAAGAAATTTAAGTCATGAGTCCCCATGCTTTCTTTGATGTTATTAATTTCTAATGGGGATTTGAACTTTAAAATTTTATTTTATTATATATTTCTGAAAGAAAGAGAAAAGAAGGCTGCTCCAGAATCTCTGTATTGTTGATTTGTTTTTGAATGAGTGAGGAAAGTTGCTTTTACATTTACTAACAAACTGACTTATAGGGAGATTATATTTTAAGTTTGCCTCAATAGGTGCCACCATCACCTCCCAACAATTTATAGAAAAGGGACACTCTAAGAAAATATGCTGGATTATTTCCTCTGCCTTCATACAGAGAGGAAATTGTGATGGTTCACAAATTCCTCTCTTCTTTAGATTCTCTGCTGTTAATGATTTGTTGTGCTGCAGTGTCCATAGAAATATTTTTATCTTGGGGAGGGTTTCCACCTTCCAGGCCTGCCTCCAATATTTCCATTCTTGTTGCCTCTGATGCTCTTGAATTTTTTTATATCCGGTCTTAACTGAATACTCTCCTCCCGTTGGTATCCAATAGAAGGCATCTTTGGTGTTTTTGTCGATTGGTGCCACACCAGCAAGAAGAGAAGTCATGAGATTCCATTGGTTTGTTAGATCATTGGGCAGATTGGGTTTGGCCCATTGTTTCCATTCACCAATGTCTGGGTTGCTATCTAAGGGAGGATGTCCCATTATGTTGTCCTTCCATAAATTTATCTGTTCCCCATTTCCTGGTCTCATAGAGATGTGATCCTTGATTAAATGGATTGCTTCGGAGATTACTTTCCAAATTTGAGTGCAGGGTCTAGTTGGAGGACTTTTTTCCGGAATTGAAATTCTTGGTGCATTGAGGTATTTTTCCTCTAGTGATGCTTTCCACTAGATTTTTACCCCTGTTAGGAACCTCCACACAATCTTATTTACCAAGACCATATTCATTATTCCAAGGATTTTTATGGAGAGTCCTCCATTTTTGTAAGGAGTTGTAACTTGTTTCCAGTTTACTAGGCTGGATTTTTTTCTTTCTCTTTTCCCGCCTTGCCATAGGAAGCTTCTGATTATTATTTCTATTTTCTTGTGAATTCTTGCAGGAGCAATAATGAGAGCGAATTGGTATAAAGGAAATGCTGCAAGAATGGATTTGATGAGGATAATTCGCCCTGCTTGGTTTAGCCAAAGCATGCCCAAGCTTGAATTTTAGCTTTCATTTTCTCAGCATATTTACTCCAGATTTCAGTCTTCATGTTTTTCTTGGTAATGGGCAGCCCAAGGTATTAGAAATGATCCCAATTGTTCTGATAAGGAATTTCCAAAATTTGGGAAATCCGTTGAAGAATTCTAATGGGAGTATTCCAATTGTAGATGCAGCTTTTGCCATTGTTGACCAGTCCACCTGAGACATCCAAGAAGTTTTCAAGGATGGTTTTGAATCTTCTAGCAACGATGCAGGAAGCTCCACCCAAAAGGAGAGTGTCGTCAGTGAACAAGGAGTGGTTTATTCTTTTGGTTCCACTGCTAATAGAGAGGCCAGTTAAGGTGGAATTTCTTTTACTGTGTTCCAGTTTTCGACTTAGAGAGTCAGCCATGCGAATATAGAGAAAAGGGGACAAGGGACAGCCCTACCTTAGACCCCTTGAGCTTTAAAAGAAAATCACAAGGTCTGCCATTAACAAGGGGGGCCATCTAGGGGCCTGTTGTGCAAGCCTGGATTAAGTTGACGAAGTCATCAAAAAAACTGAATATTTTTAGAACAACTATAAGGAAAGAGATATTTACTCTGTCAAAAGCATTCGCCATATCCATTTTGAGAATGAACCCTCTTTCATTTCTAGAGAGGCTAGTGTGGAGAGCTTCTTGCACTAAGACAATATTGTCAACAATCTGCCAGTTGGGGACAAAACCGCCTTGATTTTTAGAGATAAGGGAGGGGAGAAGGGGTTTGAGCCTACCAGCAATAATTTTGGAGATGATCTTATAAGAGGCATTGTAGAGGGAAATTGGCCGAAATCGGTTAAGGGAAGAAGGGCGGGGGTCTTCAGGGATGAGGGCTAGAAATGTGGAGTTGGTGAATCCCCCAGTTTTTTTCTTCCTGATAACATATCTTATCATATTCATTAAATCCTTTTTGATGAGATGCCAAAAGGTGCAGTAGAAAGCGATGGGAAGCCATCTAGACCCAGTGCTTTGTCCGGCTGCAAACCCCAGACAACTGCCTTGAATTCTTCTTCTGTGACTTCTTTAATGAGAGAGTTATTTGTTTCCATATCAATTACCTTTGGAATATACTTTAAGAAATCTTCTGATTTTTCCTGACTATCCACTGTTGTTAAGAGGGTTTTAAAATGTCTAAAGACCTCATTTTTTATTTCTTCTTGGCCCTTTATTTCTTGTCCCTCTTCTCTAATTATTTTTTCTATGTTGTTCTTTATCATTCTTGTTCTAGCTGAGTTATGGAAGAAGGAGGTGTTCTTATCTCTAGCTTGTATCCAAAGCTGCCTAGATTTCAGCCTCCATGTTTCTTCTTCTTGTCTATTGTTCCTGTATATTTGCCATTGGATTTATTTTTCCTTTGCCTGCTTCTCAACTGTACCGTCATTGCTTTCAAGTTCCTCTTGGATTTTTGTAAGTTCATTCTTTAGGGTCTCTTTCTCTTTGTGTGGCTCCTTGTAGTTGGTCTTAGTCCAATCTTTCAATTTGGCTTTGGTTGCTTTAAGCTTTGTTTCCCATATGTAAGTTGGTGAACTGCTAATATTTTTTCCTCCAAACATTTTCCACCTCTTGTTTAGCTTCTTCATGGCTGCCCTAAAGCTGATTATATCTGAAAGGAAGGGGACCATATTTTTCAGCCATTCCAAGTTCGATTAGAACCGGTTTATGGTCTGAAGCTACCGAAGGAGTGATTCTTGAGGATACTCTACTATAGCTGGCCACCATTTTGTCCTGGATGAGAATCCTATCCAGCCTTTCTTTGATTTCCCTATTCTTCTATTGTCCCATGTGTATTTTCCATTTTTTGGAGGGATATCCAGGAGGTTTCATTGCTCCATTATTTCTTCTAAAGTCTCTCTGTTTGGGTCAGGCAGAAAGGTGCCTCCTCTTTTTTCCTCCACCTTGAGTATAAGCTTGATATCTCCTCCTACAATGAGGTTTTCTTCTACATCCTACATTGTGTTTTCTCTTAATGTTTGCCAGCACATCTCTTCGTCCTTGTAGTGATTAGGAGAATATATGTTGTAAATGTTGTTTTTTTTTTCCATTTTCTCCATTTTCCAAAATTGTATTTATCCAATGCTCTTTTCTTGTGAGATGGTGCATGTGCCATTTTCCTTTTTTCCATATAGTACAAATTCCTCCCGAAGCTCCATTTGCTAAGATTGCTTGCCCTTCGTAGATTTTTTATTTTGCTATTATTGTGTCCACTTCTTGACTACTGATTTTTGTCTCTTGGATTAAGAGGATGTCTGGTTTTTCAGTTTTTATGAGGTCTTTTAGGAAGTTTACTTTGGAGGGGTGACCCAACCCTCTACAATTCCAAGAGACAACTATCATTATTTACTATTGGTGGTGGCTGATGAAACCTTCCCTTTGTGTGTCTATTGTACTTTCTCTTTGTTATTTGGACCTTTTTCAAGGAAGCTTTCAAGACCCTGTTGCGTTCCCAAAGATATATCTTTAACTGCTGCCTCATCCCTTATTTCCTTGTTTGATCTTCTTCCAACTTTATTTATGTTTTCAATGTTAAGAGGTATTTCTTTGGTTTGATTCCGAGTGAGGACTTGATCCAGGATGTGGGGGAGAGGGTTAGAAAGGGAGAGAGGATCCTCTTGTTGAGAGAAGAAGCCTTAAGGGCGGGGGGGGGGGAGCCAGGAGGGGGAGGGGAGTGAGGGGTGGAGTTTGGGGAGATGGTGGAGATAGGAGGCTCAGTTGGAATGAGGGCATTGGATAAGCTATCAAAGGGATTAGCCCCCAAGAAGGAATCAAGGATTGAGGAGTTGGGATAAGAGGGGGGTTTTGAGATCAGGGAGGGGGGTCCAGGCGAAGGTGGAGGCTGGGAGGTTGGTTGATATTTTGTGGTCATCTTATTTTTTTTCAATTGTTCCCATTTCGGATCCAGGTTTTCTTCTGCATATTTTTCAGTTTCTTCTTTCTTACTACATCTATTTGCAAAATGGTCGTACTCATGACATACCTTGTATTTGAAGGGGATTTGCTCGTAATCCAGCTGTTGTATGTGTGTTCAGTTGTCTACCTTGAGCTTGACGGCTTCCGGGAGGCCCTTTCCAAGATCCACCTCGATGCAGATCCTTGCACAAGCCTACATGTTGTCTTTGGGTTCGCTCCTGTCTATATATTTGCTGACTACATTTTCTATTGTGCGTACCAATTCATCTCCCCAAAAGTGCAGCGGGAAGTGAGGTAATCTGACCCAAAATGGAATAGCATTGGGATGTCCAATTCCGGATCAAAATCAGGAGTCCAACGATTTATATACAGTCCTATGGTGTCCATGAAGTATGGTCCACTACGAAAAATGAGATCCCGATCACTCTTGGATTCAAAGTAGAAGGTATAATAGCCTCTGCCACAGAAGCGAATAGAGATTTTCCCTTGGGTGAACTGAGCCCAATTCCTTTCCACCCATTTTTGAACAGTTTTGGGGGAAGGGCACAAACCTGTGAACTAGCCAACTAAACCTTTTTTGGCAAGAGAGATCGCAACTTTCCTGGGCAGAGTAGGTGGCAAAGAGATCTCAGGGATAAAGTCCAAATTTTTTACAAACTTGGAGATAGTCGGTCTTACCTGTTGAGGGCCCAAAGAATCGATCAAAGAGGCGAAGGCAACCACTGCTGCATCAAGCTGAGCGTTGTTCGTGGAGAGGCACCAACGTTGGGAGAAGGCGGCCCTGGATCTGGCTCCGAGGAGGCCATGAGGGCGAAGGCCCTGCTCCAGAAACACAGATGGCTACGGAAGCTGCTAGGTCACGCAGTGCAGTAGAGAATATGAATGATAATTACACCAATCTTCTAACAATAGAACCCAGGCAAACACAAAATCAATTTTAAACTAGTAAATAAACTGAATATACAACTAAATTAGTCATTTATAATGATTATTAATGAGAGTACATGAAATGAATATAAACTACTAAATTAGTCATTCATATAATGAATCTGAAACTAAAAAAAAGATAAATGACTACTACAAATGATAAATTTGTGTTTACAAATGACTAAATTTTGCATATGACTATTAGTAGCTAATTTACAGTATCTTATAACACGACCAAAATTTAGTCATGTTTCTTTGGTCATTAATTGGTTTCTAACGAAGACTAAAATTTGTGTATATATGACTATTAGTAGCTAATTTACGGTATCTTATATCACGACCAACATTTTGGTCATATTTCTTTGGTCATTAATTGGTTTTCTCAGGTGATAATATAGTAATATATTTTATTGTGTATTTGGTCATTAATTGTCACAATTAATGACCAAATCAATGATTAAATTAATGACCAAAGCAATGACTATTTTTTTTTCACACAAGATCGGTTATGATATATTTATCAGAAAAGGGGAGGAAGAGGGACTTACTCATTACATGCTCACTCCTCTCAGCTTACAAAACATGTCTAATTGCTGGGAGTGCTTGAATGTTGCTACATTGCAACTATCGCTACTTCTTACATGCCTTTCAGCTATAGAGGCTATCACATTTAGACTATAGATTCTAACAAACTGATTAAGCAAAAATATACATTTTGTTTTCATGATAAAACTATATTAAATCCTAATAAACAGTGGGCTGAGCTGTGAGGACCAAAGGGTGGAGAGGTTTCACTTGTTGACAATATTTTCACTCTCCCTATGGCCACTTCCTTTATCCAGGGAGTTGGAGCCGCGCTCAGACTTTTTAGTGAGAAGGTCCTGCAAATAGAGAATGGTTCCTTCAAGGTGGGTACAACGATTTTTGACATCCATAAGGTCCTTGCTGCTTGTAGACCATTGTTGTCGAAGGAATTCTATTTCCTCTTTAGTGTGAGCCCTGTTCTGGATCATTTGGTTCTTCAACTGCTCTATGACTATTTTGTGAGATTTACAAAAAGCACATGGATGACTCTTCTCATCAGAGGGATCCATATTCATATGATGAGGGAAGGTGAAGGATTTGTTGCCTTTATTCAGAGGAACGAAGGTCGCAGCTTTGGAGATGACAGTTGAGGTTTTAGATGATAGAAGGGAGTGCCTCAGAGACCGAGGAGATAGCAGATTGGAGATGATGCTGAAGAAAAATGTTGGAGGATAATAAGGGAAAGGAGGAAGACAAATTCTGGTGAAGAAAAAGGAGCAGAGAAAAGGATGAAAGATATGGGGAGGAGAGCGAAGGCTGAATGCCCAAATTGGGGGCAGAGAGCTGCAAATGTGAAAGAGCCTCATAGGAGAAACAAAACAGAGAGGGATTTCGCTGAAAGAGAGAGACAAAATGGGATCGGGATGTAGAGGATTGCGCCAATCATATGAGAGAAAAGGCATCCAGAGGGGCGAAACAGAGAGCGCAGGTGGATGGATTAGAGAGCAAGGAGGCGTATATAAAAGGAGGAGAGCGCCAATGCACAGAGAGTTCACGGGATGAAGAATAAAGTTCTAAGAGAGGATTCATTGGAAGACATTGCAGAAGATCCTAAGAGGATTCGATGATATCAACTTCTGAATTTTGTGGATTTGATTGTAAGTAAGCTCAGAGAATCGAGTCAGACCAGAGCTAAGAGGATTTTTTCCTTTGAGGGAGTAGAAATCTGTAATGAATATGGGCATAAACTAAGCCATCAAGGGATGGGAATTGTTGTGATGTGTCCGTCAATGCTGGCCTGTCCGATTTCTCTGCTAACTGACTCGTTTGCTTGAAAGTCTGCAAAATCATTTTTATTTCTTAGAATGTGATAATACTCAACCCCACCAACCTGCATTGCACATTGGTCCACTCTACTAAGAATTTGACGGAGAGCTGCATTCTTTGGCATGTTGCCACTTACCATTTCATGGATGATTATAGAAGAGTCCCCAAAAATAATTGAATGTCTCTATTTTTAAAAAAAATTATGCCCAAAAGGAGACCATATGCTTCTACTTTATTGTTGGACATTGTGCCCATACCCCAACTAAACTGTATGGCGCTAGAATTATCTCTATGTATTATAACTCCACTAGCTCCAGCTTTCCCCAGATTACTTTTGGAAGCCCCATTGAAGAAAATACAAGGCTTGTTGAGAGATATGATCCAGTTTTGGAATTCCTCTTCCTCTTTTCTAACTTTCCAGTTTGGTTGTTCCTTTGTGATTTTTGTCATCTGTTGGATAGTAATCTTGTTGAAGACGAAGCTAATCCAGCTTTTTTCTTCATTTTGTAATTGATTCATGTCGATTCCATTGATCCCTTTCGCTGAAAGGAACTCTGTGATTTGGCCTTAGAACTTTGATGTCACTCTTTCCACAATTGACCTTTTTTTTTAAACACCTTTCCATTCCTTGCAAGCCAAATCTACCAGCAGAGGAAGGAGGGGATGCTGGACCAGAACCTTTGCAATGTGACTTTTATTTTTAAAGTATAGGGGTAACTTCTCTTCCATTTTTTTAATAATTGGTTGAGAGGGATATTGTAATTCATATTTGCTTCAATTGGGAACACAATTCTCTTCCAACATTCTCTGGAGAAGGAGCAATCTAAGAAGAGATGTTGAATATTTTCTTCCTTCTGCAAGAAAAGGGGACATTGAGAAGGCCCATGGATTCCTTTTTTTTTTCCAAATTTTCAGTAGTAAGGGTTTTTCTATGGAGAAGAGTCCATAAAAATATCTTGATCTTTGGGAGATTTTCTACTTTCTAGGCACATTTCCAATACTGCCAATCTTGCTGCCTTTGTTGATCTTGTATCGTGACATAACCAGACTTGATTGTGTAGTCTCCACCTGTAGGGACCCAAAAATGGGCATCATGGATGTTCTGAGCTAAAGGGGAAGCTCCAATCAGCTAAGAGATTATGGAGTTCCACTAATCGATGAGTTCAATGGGAAAGTTGGGTCTATCCCACTGCTTCTAGGTGCCATCTTCCTCCCGTTTGGATATTTTCCCCAATTTTGTATAACCTTCCACTATCATCCAGATCTTTAGGCCGTGAATATCTGGGATGTTGCCCAAGGGATGATTCCCCATGATGCTATCAGTCAATAAATTGATTTTTTATCCATTTCCTAGCCTTGTGGATATATTTTTCCTTATCACCGAAATTTCATTGGAAATGAGCTTCCAAATTTGGGAGAATGGTCTTATGGGGGGGCTCCTTTCCAAAAAAGAGATACTTGGAGCATTGAGGTATTTTGTTTCTAAGGAAATTTTCCACCAGCATCTTTCTCCTGTAAGAAACCTCCATGCAATCTTAGTTCCGAGGGCCAAATTCATTAGTCCAAGGGTTTTGATGGATAGGCCTCCATTCTTGTAGTGGGAAGTGACCTGGTTCCAATTGACAAGGCTGAAGTTTTTTTTTCTTCAGATTTGCTTCCCTACAATAAGAAGCCTCTGATTATGATTTCAATTTGTTTATGAATGCTGGCAGGAGCTGCTATTAGAGCAAAATGATATAGGGGAAGCGTTGAAAGGATTGATTTCATCCCCCAAGATTGTATTTTGCTTTTCATTTTTTTGGCATACTTATTCCAAATCTTGGTCTTTAAATTTTTCTTGGTGATAGGCAGCCTGAGATATTGAAAGTGGCTCCAATTTGTTTGGAAAGGAATTTCCAGAATTTGTGACATTCTTTGAAGAGTTCTTGGAGGGGTGTTCCAGCCATATAAACAAAATTTTCCATTATTAACCAGCCCTCCCGAAACATCCATGAGTTGTCCAAAACAGATTTAAATATTCTTGCCACAATACAAGATGCTCCCCCTATGAGAAGGGTGTCATCTGCAAACAAGGAATGTTTGATGCTTTTGGTGCCCCTACTTATAGTCAGGCCAATCAAGGAGGAGTTTCTATGATAATGTTCTAGCTTCCTACTTAAAGAGTCAACCATTAGAATGTAGAGGAAAGGAGACAAGGGGTAGCCTTGCCTAAGCCCTCTTGAGCTCTGAAAATAATCACATGGTCTACCATTTACAAGAGGGGTAATCCAAGGGCTATTGGTACAGGCCTTTATAGTTTCTATAAAGTCATCAGAGAAACCAAATCTATTGAGGACAATAGAGAGATAAGATAGATTAACTCTGTCAAAATCATTGGCCATGTCCATTTTTAAGATGAATCCCCATTCATTGTGATAAAAGCTTCAGTGGAGGGCCTCTTGGAAAAGTATGATATTGTCAACAATTTAATGGTTTGGGACGAAGCCTTCTTGATTTTTGGAGATGAGGGAGTGAAGGAGATGTTTAAGTCTTCCAGCTAAGATTTTAGAAATGATTTTGTAGGAAGCATTGCATAGGGAGATGGGGCATAATTTGTTAAGAGATGAGGGGCGGGGGTCTTTTGGAATGAGGGAAAGAAAGGTGGAATTTGTGAATCCTCCCACTTTTTTCTTTTTGATGACATATCTTATAATTTTTAGAAAGTACTTCTTTATTACATTCCAGAAGGTGCAGTAGAAGGAGATGGGGAAGCCATCCAGGCCTGGTGTCTTTTCTAGATGAAGGCTCCAAACTGCTGACATAACTTATTTTTCTGTTACTTCTTTAGAGAGATCTTTATTTGCTTCCTCATCAATTATTTTTGGAATATGCATTAAAAATTCCTATGAATTTGCATGGCTGTCCACAGCTATTAGGAGAGTTTAGAAATGTTGGAAAACTTCTTTCTTGATATCTTCTTGACCCTTTATCTTAGACCCTCCTTCTCCCATGATTTTTTCTATATTGTTTTTTATCATTCTAGTTTTGGATGAATTGCGGAAGAAGGTATTATTTTTATCCCCTTCTTAGATCCATAGTTGCCTAGACCTTAGCCTCCAAGTTTCCTCCTCTTTCCTGTTACTTCTATATATTTTCCAATGTATCTCTTTCTCCTTAATATGTTTTTTTGTTGTGTTATCCATGTTTTCCATTTTCTCTTGTATTTTTGCTAACTTTTGTTGCATCTCTTCTTTTTCTTTCTGTGGTTCCTTATAGCTTGTCTTTGCCCAATATTTCTGTCTTGCTCTGATGCTATTTAGTTTTGTTTCCCATATATAGCTAGGAGATCCATTAATTTTATTTTTCCATATTTTTGCAACTTCTTGCTTGACCTCTTCATGGCTGCTCCACAATTGGTTATATTTGAAGGGAAGAGGCCCATAATTTTCTATTGAGCCAAGCTCGGTAGAAACCAGTTTGTGGTCTGAAGCTGTTGATGGGATGATCTTGGAAGAGAATTTGCTAAAGCTAGCCACCATGTTGTCCCTAATGAGGATTCTGTCTAGCCTTTCTTTGATGCTGGCCTTCCCCAATCTCTTGTTGTCCCAAGTGTATTTCCCATTTTTGGGAGGGATGTCCAAAAGGTTGCATTGCTCTATGATTTCTTCAAGGGCTTCCCTAGATGGATCTGGCTGAAAGAGGCCACCTCTTTTTTATTCTGCTTTCAGAATTAGATTTAAGTCTCCTCCGAGGATTAGATTTTCTTCTTGATCTTCCATTGTTGTTTCTTTTAAGGTTTTCCAACATATTTCCTTGTCTTTATAGTGGTTTGGGGATAAGATGTTGTATAAGCTGATTTGCTTTTCCAAGGCTGAAATTTTCAGATTTGTTTTAATCCAGTGAGCTTCCATTTTTGAATTCTACATTTTCCACTTTCCTTTATTCCAAAGAGTGAAAATCCCACCGGATGCACCATTGGCTGAAATCGCTATTCCTTCATAGTTTTTTATTTTTATCGTGATACTCTCCATCTCTTGACTGCTGATTTTTGTCTCTTGGATGAGGAGGATGCCTGGTTTTTCCTTGTTGATGGGGTCTTTGATGATATTTAGTTTGGAGGGCTTAATACCTTGCAATTCCAAGAGACTATTATCATTATTTATTGAGGATTAAGGATGAGGGACCTTTCCCTTTGTGGATCTGATGGGTTTTTTCTTTGCTCTTGTTGTCTTTCTCAAGGTATCTCTCCATCGGTTGTTGTGTTCCTAGGGTGAGGTCCTTCACAACTGCCTCATATCTTAATTCTTTATTTGACTTCCTTCATGGTTTCTTGGAATTATTGGCAGATATTAAGGATTCCTTGGATTGATTTCTTGTAAGGATCCAATCAGAAGAGGGAGGAGGGGGTCTAGAGAGGACGGGGGGGGGGCGCTCCAAGAGGGGGAGGAGAGGAGAGATCAAAGGTATTTTGGGGGATGAGGGGGAAGGAAAGGGAGGGGTTTGGGGGATCCGAAGGAATGGAGAGAGGCTCAAAAGGGTTTGAGCCCAGGATGGGGGAGGATTCAGGGAAAGAAGGGGAAGGTTGGACAAAAGATTTATGAGAAGCTGAGGGAGGGCCAGATGGAGGAGGAGGGGGAGGACGAGTTGAGATTTGTTTTGTCTTTTTCTTTTTCACTTGTTCCCATTTTGGATCTTGACTTTCTTCAGTTTTCTTGTCATTATCATATTTTTTGTTTCATCTATTAGAGAAATGGTCGTATTCGTGACATACCTTGCACTTGAAGGGCATTTTCTCGTAGTCCAACTACTGAATGTGCGTCCAGTTGTCGACTTTGAGCTTGATGGATTCCGAGAGTCCTTCTCCTAGGTCAACTTCGACACAGATCCTTTCACATGCCTGCATATTGTCTTTTGGTTTGCTTCTGTTGATATACTTTCCAACGACATTCCCTATTGCTCTTACAAAATCATCTCCCCAGTAGTGCAGGGGAAGGTGCAGAAGCCTAACCCAGACCTGAACTGCGTAAGGAACATCCAGTTCCGAATTGAAGTCCGACGTCCATCTGTTCAAATATAAACCTCTGGTATCTATGAAGTAAGGACTGCCTCTGAAGATTAAGTCGTGATCGTCCTTGGATTCGAAGTGGAAAGTGTAATAACCTCTGCCACAAAACCGAATGGAGATATTACCCTGAGTAACTTGTGCCCAGTTCCGTTCCACCCATTTTTGGACAGTTTTGGGGGAAGGCCATAGTCTAATAAACTGTCCAATAAGACCTTTTTCAAACAAGGATAGCGCTGCTCTGCGAGGTAGATTGGGGGGCAAATTGATCTCGGAGATCGCATCGAGTTTTTTGATGAATTTGGAGATAGCTAGTCGATTTCTCTGAGGGCCCATTGAAGCGATCAGAGAGGAAAATGCAAAGGCGGCCTCATCAGGCTAGGATTGATGGGAAGATACATGGGCATTATTGGGAGCCTCGCTCAGATCAGGCTCCGGGTGAGCCATGGTGGCGGAAGGCCCAGGCGTTGTGCAATCAGGGAGCCTCTAGGTCAAGTGCAGCGCGGGCTTGTAGCCAAAAAAATAATGATACATGGAAAAATCAATGACTAAATTAAGGACCAAATCAGTGACTAAATTAATGACCAAATCAATGACTAAATTAATGAACAAATATACTACTAGACGACAAAATTGAGATAACCAATTAATGACTAAGCTAAAAGCGACTAAAAGTTGGTTGCGTTATAAGATACTGTAAATTAGCTACTATTGGTCACTAAATGAAAAATAGTCATATATATGCAAATTTTAGTCCTTTTTTTAGTAACTAATTAGCCATTTTTTACTAGTGTATATAAAGGTATTGCAACTTTGGCAGTCACTATGCAAAGAAGAAGTCCAAAGGCTTCAAACCAAGGTCCTCAAATTAGAAGAAATCACATGTTTGTTGGATGGTCTTTTTATTTCTGCTCTTTAGGTGTTCAGCCCTAACACATTTATAGTGTCAATGTTACTCACCTCGAGCCTCCAGTTCTCCATTGTCTCACACAATAGGATTGGTGTCTACTACAACAACCTGAGCACCTACATAACTTACTATGGGGCAACAAGCAGATGACATCGAAATCGTTGGACAACTCTTATCAAAAGATCAACATTATTTCAAAAATGTTGAATCATTGCTTTCATGTCACATACATAAAAGCAAGCTGGAACATTGAGGAACCTCTCTAGATCATCTGGCACACCAAGCAGTTGTTGCATGGTGCTCAACGATCTATTTAATACTATTGCTTGACTAAGAAGACTATGATCATGCTAACTTTCTATGTTCGCTCCATATGTTAAATATAGTTGGTGTTGCTTGGGCATGGAAGAATACCATAACATATTTCTTTCCACAAAATGTAGATTGGAAAATTGATGCCTATTGTTTCAACGACTTTCACTAGTTGACTTCACATGATGGGTACATTGTTCACTTCATTCAATGTAAATGTAACACATAAACCAAATACATGGTTTCGAAATTGATTCAATGGCTTCCACAATAAATTCAATGACTTCCAAAAGTTTTGCATAGAACATACAAAATAGTTCCAACGCACAAACAATACCAGCACTTCACCTTACTCAAAGCTTATTTACGACAGGTCAGACCAATTTCAACTGCATTCCTTTATATTCTCTATAACACACACTGAATTCAAGGCTTCAACCGTCACTCTTGGCCTTCAACTAGATTTAACGCAAGTCAATGTTCAATATACATAGAAGCATCATTGTTCAATGATCATACGATAAATTACGCATGGAAATAATGTTCTAGCTGACTGAAACAATGTTCTAACTACAAAGATAACACTCTAACCAACGTTTAAATAGGAATTAATTGACATAAAGTCTTCTTGAATGATCCTAGACCAATGTACACACAACATTCAACAACACCGGGCTCGAATCCTCCTATAGAAATAGAGCAATCTATTTCTACTTTCCCCTTCGTGGATTCCTTCGATAGACAATGGAAGCTACATTTAGATGCACACATGGATTCCTTCTACTGAGACGGACGAGGTGTTTCCTATGGAAATCTCCATTGCTGCTACTGCTTGTACCATTCATGTGTCACTACTTGAGGATAATGGCTTAAGGATCCGACCTTCCCACCAATCTTATTCCTGTGAAACTAAATAGAATCAATATGCTCACAAATTTTAGTTGAATATGGAACTTAATATGCTAATAACTAAAAAATGATAGGATATTATTATCCAGTCTTGAAATTCACTTAATATATTAGAGCGCATGCAATAGCCCACAGTCACAATCCACTAGAAAAATATTGCAAAAGGTTTTTACAAAAGGTGAATTTTATATCCGGTTGACTAAGCCCTAGAATTCTTGCACATAGAGTGGTTGAGACAATTTTAAACAAAGTAACAATAGAGGATGGGGATGAGGAAATGTCTGGCTACAGAAGGGTTCAATGGTTCCAACATTATGAAACACACAATCAAATAAATGGGCAAGAGTTTTAACGCATAGAGATTATTGCTCAGACTATTCAACTCTAAATTTTAACCAACACACATATGCAGAGAAGTAACACTTAAACGCATAACCAAACATAGTTCAATGCACGAATGCATGATCCAATGGAGTTCAACCAATGAGAATCCAAGGGACAACTATATATGCGTAGAGAGCAGAGAATGTAACTCACAGTTGCATAAATGCTCAGGCCAATGTATATGATAGGCTAAGAGAATAAGAGTTACTACACAATAGCATAGAGTTACCATAATGAGCGTTGAGCACTCAAAGGACCAATAGAGGCATTTGTGTCAGGCCAACACGCAAATGGTCAGACAAATCTCTCTTCAAGGCAAAATCTAAAAGAGAAACGATTGTTGACAACAATTCTAAGTAGTAGAGAGGGTATGACATCAGAAAAAGGCATAAATGACACACAGATAAATACCACAAAACTAGTGGCTCAAATTGGAGCAGAGCAAGATTATCCCTGATCTGATACTAAGTTAAACTCACACATGGAATAGACAAAATACGAAAGATAAAACATGAGTTTCTTTTTCTATTCACATTACTGTACATATATAATACATTGATATGACTATTGGATTCATATTCCAACGTCCCTTAGACTCCCTTTGACTGTTCAACTCCCACACCTTAACGCTTAAAGGGTTAGGTGTAGAACATAAATACTCATGTTCATTATTTTAACCATCTTTATATCCTTAACAATTAAGAATCTCACACACACATGGATTTTCTAATAAGGCTCACCACGAATGGTTATGTTTTTAATATTATGTGATGGATTTTCATAAATATCACTTGATATTATATATATATTAATATGTTTTCATATAAATAGGTTTGGAGTAAAAATTATATTAATTATAAAGATTATAATGCGTATAATTTGATGATGGAACAAATGCATTTTGTAGTGAATGTTAACATCCTTTCTAAGAGTAGTGCCACATTTTAAGTATGATAATGAATATTTCTCATGGTTTTTTTATTCATATCCAATCCAATACATGTCAACATTATAGCTAAAAGTAATGCCTCATTTTATGTGTGAGAGTGGATAATTCTCAAGTTTTTTATTCACATCCAATCCAACCATAACTCACACAAATCTTATTGAGATTTGAAACTCAGTAAGGAGAGTGAAACACCTATGTACTCACTATCTAATCTATTACATTTGACTTGAAAATTTACTTATAACCATTGTAACACTATCTAATCTATTACATTTGACCTGGGAATTTACTTATAACCATTATAAATAATATATACATTTTGTAATGATTATAGATGTTAAAATCATCTTAATGTTATTTATATAAATGCTACACATATTATATACCATACATAGTTGATATAACTACCTTGAGATAGTTGAGCATAACATAAAGCATGTTTATTCATCAAACTTTTAGATATTTATTTTTTACCTCAACATCTATTCTTAAAGATATGTAAGTTAGTCTAATACATATCCTTGGTGGTGAGTGGTGAACACTAACACACTAACATGTTTAAGGTGCATGAACATTCATTATCAATAATATTTAAGTTAGTCTAACACATATAACTAATGTTGAGTGATGAAGAATAACATGCATATTCTTGATGATTGGTACTAGTGCCTTGCATTGAAACAATAGAACAAACAAATATAGATACAACATCAATCACAACTTTAGTAGATGGTTTAAAATGTTTATGGTTTTTTTTTGGTAATATTATGAAATATTATTCTTTGAAATGAATATTTAAAACTGAGGTCAATAACTATAACATATTTAACATGAATTTCATTCACTAATGAACAATTTATTGTAAAATTTACATTATTCAATAAAATATAGTTTTCTTAATTAAAAAAAAAAAACATAATACTTATTAGTCTCTAAAAAAAGAGATAATCCACAAATAGTATTATTTAAAAAAAGTATTCACTAAATACTATAAAATTGATAATATTACTATATTAAGTATATATAATATAACATATTTAAAGTGACTTTGCTATCTAGAAGAGTTCAAAGAATGGAAAGTAAAAATTTAGCAAAAGCTACGTGCATTAACATTCATTATCAATGATATTTCAATTAGTCTAACACATATAATTAATAGTGGGTGAGGAAGACGAAACCATCTTCTTGATAATGGGTATTAGTGAAGCAATAGAACAAATAAATATAAATACAATATCAACCTTAAGTCTAGTAGATCATTTAAAATATATGTTTTTTTTTAAATAAATATTTAATACTGAAATCAATATTAATAGCCTATGACATCTTAAACATGGGTTTCATTCATTTAATGAATATATAGAACAAATAAATATAAATACAATATCAACCATAAGTTTAGTAGATTTTTTTAAAAAAATATGTTTTTTTTTTTAATATCATGATTTTTTTGAAATGAATATTTAATACTGAAATTAATAGCCTATGACATTTCAAACATGAAATTCATTTAATGAATATTTTATTGTAAAAATTATATTCTTTAATAAAATATACTTCTCTTTAATTAAAAAGAAATATAATACTTATTAATATATCTAAAATAATATATAATCCATAAAGAAATATAATACTTATTAATCTATCTAAAAATATATATAATTCATAAATAAAACTATTAAAATAATAAAATAATTATTAACCAAATATTATAAAAATATTTAACATTATTACAAAGTTTATATAAAAAAGATTAAATAATTATTAACCAAATACTATAAAAATATTTAACATTATTACAAAGTTTATGTATTATATCATGTAAAGTAATGTTGCTATATAGAAGAGTTTAGAGAAAGAAAGTTAAATTTAGCAAAAGTTATTAAAGAATTTAGAAAAATCACTATCTAAAGTTTAGAGGAGGTGTACATACTGTACTCCTATCTAAATTTGAACCTATGACATTTGAAGAGAAAACACATCTTTTTAACCATTAAATTTATATCACATTAATTTTTAGTATTCACACTATATTATATTATAGGCGTTTTCATTTTTATATTTTAAATGATGAATATATATGTTGTAGTTCTTCCTCAATAACACTTGAAACCCTTATAATAAAGCTCATTATGTTATTTGTGGAAATTGAAATTAGACTAGGAGAATAACAATAATTTTTCCCAACCACTCTAGATAAATATAGTTAACACCATATTATATTATAGCTATCCATACACACACACACACACACACACATATATATATATATATATATATATATAAGAAATCGACAATTGGGTGAGTCTAGTACTTGTCCATTCCAAGGAGTACCACTCTACTTTTGTGGCCTATGATATGTCCTTTCCGTAGATTTCGACCACTACCACTATACCTTTGGGAACTACGATCTGTCTGTAAATTCCGACCACTACCACTAGATCACTGGGGCATATGATTTGTCATACCACTAGACCATTGAGGCATATGATCTGTCCTCCTCACTGTAAACTAAATTACAAAAGAGGAATTGAACCTTTGATCTCACTTCGATTACCAATTGAACTACCCCTTAAACTACTTCTAAAACATATTTAATCTTATTATAAAATGTAAATATTTACTCTTATAAAACTATACGTGAAATCATACTTTATTGTGGGATAATGACCCTTTAAAACAGAAACACCATATGTGAAATCATACTTGCATTGTGGGGCAATGACCCTTTAAAACAAAGACACACAACAAAGTTGCTATAGCAGAGCAATGAGTTGAAAAAACACAAATACAAAATGAGCGTGTTACATAACCCTGTGGTTTCTGGTCCTCATGATATATCAAGCCAATCAATAAGACAAGTCGAAAAAAGTGCACGTGTTACATAACCTGTTGCTTCTGGGCAGCATCATCCATCGGGCCAAGCAATAAGACAAGTCAAACACTTTGGAGGGCAATGCGAAAAATGGATCAAATTTCTTATCTAGTGCAAAACCACAATGCTCAGGTTCTGAACATAATGATATGACAACAACTGTCTAACGTGAATAACAATCCAGTTAGTGCCCAACAAATGAACTCTCATGTCACAACCACCCGGGAAGCCGAACTCCCAACGCATGTTTGATTGCCATGGAGGAAAAACACCGACAAAGTGCACCAGTCGCATAGAAAAAACTATTCTAACCTTTTTAAATGGAAAATCCATTAAATAGTGACTTGAAAGCCAAACTTACCCTTAAAAAAATGTTTGCTGCTTCTACCATTGACCTGCAAGTACGCAACATATCCAACTACAACCCTACCACACCTTCATGCATACTTCGACCATAACCATGGTTTCCTTGACCCACCATGAAGAGAAGTCAAAGCCAACGTTCCCCTTTGCCCGACCATATAAATTCAAATTCATCCGCAATGCAATGAAGACGCCCTATTTCTCTGCGAGCTGCAACCCAAGTGAGGGCCTTCAACTGACAGAACGTGAAGCGGTTGGAGGTCGGATTCTCCATCCCATCTACTAATATTCTCAAAATTTCGGTTTGAATTTGCTTCTTGTATGTTAGTAAGTGATGAATTTCCTCAATGTACTGCTCTAGAATCCTTACACCATAGTGATACATTAATTCGTAGTACACCAATTCCAAATCTGTTGCAAGTGTTACGATCATCTGAATTCAAGCAGGCTTGTTTTATATGAATACCCACTTTGACTGACAAGAGCCGGCATTATTCTACTGAGTGAAGCATTGTTCTCCCTTTATAAGGCCTTGTCAAGCTTCGAACCAATTACCGCCGACTGAGATGAATTTTTAATGCTATTGGGAATGACGAAATGGATGTTTTGTTTGTTCAGAGAATTAGGCAATACAATTTCCAGCCATATGGTAATTTCTTGTGGTTTAAAATGCAATTTTGAATATATAAATGATTCAGTGTCTTAAAAAAAATTCGAGGCACTTGAATTTTGCCAATTAAACCACTTAAACCACTTAAATTTATGAAACTAAAAAACTCGATTTTGGGCCAAATTGACCCAAAAAAAATACCCTAGCCTACGCGAAATGATAAGGAGGTCCATTGGATAGCACACCTAAACATTCACTCAGGGGTCCTCATGTTCAGACAGTGAATGGAAGCATACCATAGAGTGAATCTGAGAGTGTTTTTTCCCCATTTTTATATAGTGCTTCACTTTCTATACAGTAAGGTTTACATGCATTTTATTTAGAAAAAGCCCGGCACAGCCGCCTCATGTAAAGAGAGCGGAAAATTAGTTATATCATCAAATAAAATGAAGCCACGCAGCGCCAAGAAGTAAAAACGACATTAAGGCCAAACGGGTTAACATAGCAGAAATCATAACCAAACTAAAAATGTAAAATGGCCGTAGCAGATTGTCATATCAAGCAGCTGCTGGAATAGTGCCCGCATCAGGGGGAGGGTCTTTGCCCTTGGGATTGGCCTTATCTATCTGCTGTGAGCTCTGGATCAACCAGAATTGGCCCCCATCCATCTGCTGCGACCTCCAGATCAGCCAGAATTGGTTCCCGTGCATCATTGCTCTGCTCAGGCTCCTCAGGCTGCTCTGACTAAGAAATAGGCAGTTGAAGGGTCATAAACTTATCAAGGCGTGGGACTTCAGGGAGCTGAGGCAGTGGCCACCTCCTGCGCTGCTTCTGGTGCTCATGAATCGCTTAGCTGAGGGCAATGATTACCAGAAGCTCTAGAATGGGATGAACAGGCTGGTGTGTGGTATCAAGGTAATCAATTGGCACAGGTGTGCCATCTCCATCTCCATCTGCCTCATTTGCCATGGGATCTGCAAGTGCAAACGGTGCCATCTTAGAGGTTATTACACCAAGTAAAAGATGTGCAGTGCTATGCATTTGTGAATAGGCATTTATATCTTCCTTTACAATGACGCGTCATCATGCAAGATATCCACTTCAATCATTTGCCATGCTGTGTGAAGCTCAGCAGGCCATGGGAAGTTGTCCCTTAATATGGTTGACTTCCAGGATGTGGAGGACAGGAGCAAATGGCTATAGAGCTTGAAGGCCCATTCCTGGGCAGAAATGGCAAAATTTGTAGAACCAAAGCAAATGTTTAAATGTTTAATCCTTTATGAAGGGTCATTGCAGTTGTGTCACCCTTAAGTTCTTCTAGTATTGGCCTATAAGAAGGTTGCCTTTAATAAAAGACCAAGTAAAACAGGGCTTCTTGGGTTCCAAAGGAGCTTTCTAGATGGCATTTGAGTCTATATAACGAAGTCTTTTGCTTAGATTTGAGCCTCTATATTTTATTCAATGTACCATCCAAAATTGGCTTAGCCAACAACCATTATAACAATAAACCCATTGTATTTCTTGAAATCCTTCATTCCATCCCATCTCTAGTTGCGTCACTTGGCTTGTGATTCTTGCAGGGCGAGTTTGAGAAAAAAGAGTGTTAAGAATGAGATCCCAATCTCCATACCTGATATGCTTGTCAAGGTTGATCAGGTTGAACTCGGTGTTAAATGTCGGCTAGTTCTTCCAATCCCTTGCTTAAACATCAAAAAAAACTCTAGCAGTTTTAATTCCTTTCATGTGTTGATTTTGTAGCTTTGGAAGGTTTTCTGCATAGGCTTGTGTCTAGCATGCTAAAGAAGAAGTCCTCCTTAGGTGGCTGTTTTAGAGGAACAACTAATATGATTGTGTATAAAATTTTTTTGGTGAAAATCACAAGTAAGAAAATTTTTGCCGACACGTTTCGAACCAGCTAGTGTGGTTCATCATCAGGACAAGATGAGCAGTATTTGCATGCTAGTTCTCATCATTCCCCGGCTCAGAAGCTTGGGGTTCTCAGTACCCTAGTCACCAGAGCCTTTAGAATCTCGGATGATCACCTCTTTGAAGTTAAAAAATCTCATCTCTTTAATGTTTTCAGTAAGAACGGTTATAGCAGGGTTCAATATCTTAGAGCTTTTCAAAAAGCTGAAAAAGGTTCTAAGGTTAAGAAAGATCCTTGTGATCAGTTATATGGAGTTCACCTTCCGTTTATCCAAGGTACTACTGATAAAATTGCTAGGATCTTGAAGAAACATAATGTTTCCTCAACCTTCAAGCCCCTGCACACCATTCGGAGTTCGCTTAGATCGGTTAAGGACCCGATTTGCCCTAAGGATAGTAAGGGTGTTTACTTGATTCCGTGCTTTTGTGGGACACCTTACATCGGTGAAACTAGTCGATCTATTAATCAAAGAATTCATGAACATATCGCTGACCTTAGACATAGTAGATCTCGGTCCTCTGTCTTAGCAGAGCATGTTGAAAAGACAAATCATCATATTTGTATTGAAAACGCTGAAGTTATTGCGAGGATTGACCATTTCCACCACCGCAAGTTGAGGGAAGCCTTGGAAATTGAAAAGAGGCCGGTTAACCTTAACAGGGATGATGGGTGGAGTGTCAGTAGATGTTGGATTCCCGCCCTTCACTCTTAGTTTTTTTTTTTTTTTTTTCATGCTCCCTCTTGTCGTTCCCTCACCCCCGCTCCCGGTTTCTTGCTCCTTGTCTGTTCCTTTTGGTTTATTATTATGATTATTATGATTATGATTTTTCTTATTAGTATCATCCTTATTATATTATGATTTAGAACAGTAAATTTACCTATTGAATAGATTAAATAAGAAATTTATTTATTTATTTATTTTTATATTTATTATTATTACTGTTATTATTTAGTTATTTTATTATTATTTATTTATTTATGTTATTTTATTTTTATTTTTATTTTTTATTTTTTATTTTATTTTATTTTATTTTTTATTTTTTTATAACATATAATTCAAAGTATTAAAAAAAATAATAAAAATTATATTAAAAAATATTAATATTAAATTTATTAAAAAACATTAATATTAAATTATAATTAAATTAAAAATTAAAATTAAAATTTGATTAAAATATAATATTATAGGATGAAATTTAATTTAATTTCTTATTCTAGTCAAACTAGCCGTTATTTTACAACAGCTAGTTGGAGCTTTCCTTATCTATTTAATTAGGTTTCTTGATCAGATTTCTCATCTTGTCCTGATAATGAACCACACTAGCTCGTTGGAAACGCGTCGGCAAAAATTTTCTTACATGTGATTTTCACCGAAAATTTTTTATACACAATTTATGGATCACAGAAGCCAAATTCCTAAAACTAATAAGATTTCTTTCCTAAGTTTAACTTAGGAAAAACACATTAATTAATTTAATTAATCAGTGTTGGCGAATTGAGCAAATTTCTAAAGATAAATATTTAATTATTTAAATGACTTAGATCTAATCTCAGCCATTGATCTAGGTGGGTTAGGATTTAATCCTAGCCATCTATCACTTTGGAAATTGAGAGTTAGGGATGTGGCTCAATTTGAAATTATAAAAAGAATCTAATGGAGAGGATGAAGACACACATTTGCATTGTTGAGGAAGATCTTTTCTCATAAGTAAGAGGCTCAAGTGATTGAGGAGAAAGAGGAAAAGCATGCAACAATTTTTTGGTAGCAGAATTTAAGAGAGGGCTGATATGTCTGAAGGGGGCTGAGATTTGGAGGAGAGAGGCTGAGTTTTTGGAGTAGGCCGAGACTATGAGGAGAGACAAGATTTCTAGCCAGTGCTGCATGAGGAAGGGAGCTGAGATTTTCCTAGGGCATAGCCATACAGGTGGAGGCTGAGAAATTTCTAGGGCCGAATTATCTTCTAGAGCAGCTATTTTCATGGGTGCCGAATTCTTCATTGGGCCAAAAACCCTAGGGACTGCTTTAGGTTCTAGTATTCCTGTATTTTCTATGTAGTTTCTCTGAGGGTCTAGGGCCTAAAATTTCCAGATTTCAATATAAAGTGAAGGGAAATTTGTTGGGCTAATTTTTTGTCGTCTTGTGGTGATTTCCTGTTTATTTAAAAGTTGAGAAACCAACATATCTCGACCTTTCTAGACAGTTGGTTTAAGGCCTAGTTAAGGTCACCCATGGCTTAAGGACTGTTCTATGTTGTGTTTAGGGCAGCCACAGAGCCAAGGAGGGTTGGCTGTAGGCTGCCTTTGTCATTGAAGTAGGCCGAGGGCCTCAGATATTGTGAATTGGTTTGTCGAGGAACATTTGTGGAGGGTTGAGGGCTGGCTGAGTTAGTTTGAAGGCAGCCGAGGTGATGATAAGGAGGCTGGTTGAGTTATCGAGGGCTAATCGGTGGTTGTTATGATTAGTGGACTGAAAGAGTAGTTTGCTGAAGGCTACAACTATTGGACATAGATATAAAGGAGCTGATCTCTGTGGACAAAGTGGACTGTGAGACTAAAGGAGTTGGTTGGGTGGTATTTGGTGGCAAAGGACAACCAACACCGAGGACATAGAGGACTGAAAGGGATGATTGCTAAGGACTGCAAACAACAAGTAAGTTGTGTTGTTTTGTCTTTGTTTTCATGGGTAGATGGGGACCTGAAGGATTAGGCCTCAACCCTAGTTGTAATAGTCAAAGGACAAACTCGTATTTTGTTGTATTATAGCAATGTATCAGGGTTTCTGAGGGGCCATGATCCTTGGCATGAGAGCCCTATGATTTTCTTGTTGATGGGCTGATAAGAAAAGTGATTAGGCCAATATGTCTTGTGTACTATTGTTGATTGTTAGTTTTTGTAGCATCGGATGTGTTCTAGCCACGAGATTTGGCAGAGTGGCTAGAATACATGTATTCTCCAATACCCAGAAATCATTTCTGGAAATTCCACCTAGAGACAATTTAATTAAATTAATTAGTCAATTTTTAATATTTTCTAAGTCTAAACTTAGGAAATATGATTAATTAAAAGAAATTAATTCAGTTATGGTGAGAATCTTCTAGAAAAGTGCATGGATCGATTTCTAGTTAATCCGAGCCATTGATTGAGATTTAATCGTTGTTGTTGAAGTCTCAACGGAGGATTATAAGAAGAAGTCGATGGGGCTTGGAGAAGACACACCAAATCAGTTGAGTATTCGATTTGCTAGGAAATCTATCTCCAGAGTAGCAACATTAAGTTCTTGGAGGTGATTCAGTGAGGTCGAAGCAGTGAGAGAGGGGCAAAGATAGTGAGGCTGAAGGAAGCTTTTCCAGTTCCAGTGAATACATTGCAGAGAGGCAGTGATTGCCACAGAGAGGAGCACAGAGGTGGCGCAGAGCTTTCTTGGGGAGATTCCGTTTTGCTAGGGAGAAGGCGAGATTCTAAGCGAGAAGCTGGGCAGAGGGTCTGGAGGCAAAGAGTATCAGTTTCCCAGACAACAACTGGCAAGACAGTAAGAGGAGACACAATTCTGAGCTTGTGGGACGTAGTAACTGCGTAGGCTGACTCAGTGACTGCGTAGAGGGAGCAAGGAGCAACTCAATTCGGGCTGAGGTCAGTGTCGGATCGCCTGTGGAGTGAGAAATTTTCTCACTAGTTATTATTGCCAGTTATTTCTCTGTTTTGGATTGCTAGATTAAGCATCCATATATTGTACTCAGATTTCACTACTGCTTAATATCAAAACTCTCAGCTGCTGCACCGGTTTTCCCGAGTTGGGTTTTTCTAGCGACTTAGTCCAAAAATAATGGTGTCATATTGTGTGTGTGCATCTATTTCTTCCAGCGTTTTTATTTCTTCCATAGTATTTGTTTTGTGAAGGTTGCATTGTATGTGTTTCGATATTTGCTGTAGCACACAACAAATAATTTGTTTAATTAATTTAACAAATTGAATAAATAACATCAGTTGCTGCAATAGGATTCAAGATTTTCAAAATTTCACTTGGTATCAGAGCATAGATAGTAAGCCAGAGAGCTCAGTAGTAGAAGGGAAGAGGAATTTTGTAGCTCTGCGTAAGCAACAGTTCAAAACCCTTAGAGGCAGCACAATCCTTTGGCCAAGAGGGTCAGTGTCTTGAGGAAAATTTGATTTCTTTGAGAGAGCGACAACGAAGTCGGATTTCTCTAGTTCGAGGAGTACTAGAGGCAGAGGGAGCAACCATTATTTTCCTTGCAGAGCAGATATCTAGCTGGGCGCAGTATTTTGCAACAGTTGCTAGTGCAAAATAGCGTCAAGAGCAAGGTTACTTGGGAGCGGGAGCGGGAGCGACATTTTCAGAAGCTCCTGGTTCGAGAGCGAATAGGGGAGTGAATTTTTATATAATATGTATATTTTTTATCTTTTGATGCATATATGTCAACAAAAGCATGTAGAATGATGAATTAGATATAAAAAACATAAAAACATAGATTGAATTTTGAACCATATAACATCAATCATCTAGAAGTTATAACCTTCATCAACCACATCCACAAGTTAGTAACATACAACATATTGAGTCTCATGATTCATCAATCTTAATGTTTCAAGCTTTCAAAATTCAATATATAACATTTATCATCATTGATCACCAAAGTTATACTTGTAAGCTAAGTGTAAACATTACAACAAAGAATATCTAACATGAATGAAATGTTATAAAATGAAATGAAATGAAACATCTTTCAACTTTCACGAAGCATCATATTCATAATTCATTACCAATGAGTTATAATTTCCAACTTCAAACTTAAATTATCATATATTTGTTTACAAAAAATCTCATAATAAATATGAAAGAGTCAACAGTTATAAAAACTACTAGAAACTCGAAAAGACAAGTAAATCTATTATCTATTGCCAATGCTTGGGCCTCTTGTCGCCACGAGAAATGTCTAATTTTTTAGTCTTGTTGGAAAATTAGGATGTTTGTCATTAATATCACCCTCTATGTGAAAATTTGTAAAACGAAATTCATCATTTATCATCATTGATCACCAAAGTTATACTTGTAAGCTAAGTGTAACCATTACAACAAAGAATATTTAACATGAATGAAATGTTATAAAATGAAATGAAATGAAACAACTTTCGACTTTCATGAAGCATCATATTCATAATTCATTACCAATGAGTTATAATTTCCAACTTCAAACTTAAATTGTCATATATTGTTTACAAAAAATCTCATAATAAATATGAAAGAGTCAACAGTTATAAAAACTACTAGAAACTAGAAAAGACAAGTAAATCTATTATCTATTGCTAATGCTTGGCCTTCTTGTCACCACGAGAAATGTCTAATTTTTTAGTTTTGTTGGAAAATTAGGATATTTGTCATTAATATCACTCTCTATGTGAAAATTTGTAAAACGAAATTCTACTGCAGTTTCTGATATTACTTATCCTATGTATTATTCAGTAACAAGTTATTTACGGAAATTACTTCAATAAATATTGAAATAAATACAACTGCAGTTATCACAAATAAGATGTTGAGCAAAACATAAGGTAATACAAGCACATCAATGACACAATTGTTTTTGGACAATTGTCCCCGAAAAAACCCAATGCGGGAAAACCTGTGCAACAGATGTGGGTTTTATTTATTCTTCAGCAAAAATCTCTTGTACAGAAAATGACCAATGGAACAAAAGGAAAATACTATGAGGAATTTACAACTGAGTTCCTCACTTGCTTCGTAGTGATTTTCTGACCCCAGAGAGCCTCTGCGTCCCTCCCCGTCTCATTGCGTCAGCCCCTGCGCAGTGGTTACGTAGTTCCAGCGTCACAGCCCCTGTGCTGTCACTACTACTGCGTCACTGCCTCTGTGCACTCCTTCCTCTGCGTTGCTTCCTATTGTCAACCTCTGTATCCTCAGCCCTTGCCGATCCCTCTCGCTCTCCACCCTGCAACTCCCTCTGAATTGTTTTCTCGTGTCGAATTTCAACCAGTGAGAAAATCGATCTTCTTGGGCAATTGAGTATCTGCCTTGGTGTGTTTCCAAATGACCCTCAAGCCTTCCTTTTATAATCTTCTCGTTGACAAATCAATGGCTCAGATTAGATGTCTAATCGATGGCTAAGATTAAAGCATGACTTGATCTTCGTTCTCTAGAAGATTCACGCTCTGCTTTATTAATACCCTTTAGTTATTTAATTTCCCTAATTTTAGACTTAGGGTCCCCATTAAAATAATTAATTATTTTAATAAAACATGAATCAAGTGGAATTTCCACAAACGGTTTCTGGGTTCTTTGGAATACAAGTGTCTAAGCCTCCACACCAAATTTGAGACTTAGAGCACTTTCTGGTGCTACAAAAATCAAAACTCTAAGCATTAATATCCAAAGGTATCTTTGCCATTACCTTTGGATTTGTATAGGGATCTTTGTCATTAATATCACCCTCTAAGCATGAACATAAGATAGAAAAAAAATAACATGTCAAGTCAAGATTTTGTTTGAGTGATGGGTACATTTTTAGTAGGGTCATGATAGAGGAGTTTGATAACCAATGTCACTAACATCAAGGTACACAGAGGGATTGGTGCTCTTCATTAAATACGAGTGCCATATTTTAATACATGACAAAATCCAATGGAAACATTGCAATCCTTCCAATCCTGAAATCCTGAAAAAATGATAAGTCTATTGGATTTTGATTGAGATCTAAAATTCTACTTTCTCCATATGAAATCCAATGACGTTGGAACCACTCTCAAGCATCCTGAGTCATTTCATGGTAATGTTAAAAATTTAAGTAAAAGTATGAAATGAAGATTAAGGAGAATGTCACTTTTACTTTAAGAATTTGACAATACCATGAATCACATATCAATACTAGGGCCATAGGCTTGATCATTAGGTTGCCCCACTCAAAAATTATTGTTCTTTGAAAAAAAATTGCATTTGGAATGTTTTTGCAAAAACGGCTAGGGAGCGAAAATTTCGCACCTGGCGGGAGCGTGCTCCGGGAGCAGGTTCGAGGGGAGGGGAGCCGCTCCCCCGCAACCCTGGCCAGGAGGAAGAAAGAGCACACACTGAGGGAAATTTTCCTCAAGGGACTTCTAGCTTCAGAAGTTCGATTTCTCATAGCAGATCAACAGTCGTTGCGAGCAAATTTACTCACTCCAGCAGGGAGTGCGTAGAGCCTAGCAGTAGCTGAGCAGAGGAGAAGAGGAGGATTTCAACTTACTTTTTGGAGATAGCATCAGCCGGGCTAAGAGATCAGGATAGGTTGGACAAAGCATCCAACTACTGCCTTCTGTATGAGCACGATCTCAAGGCATACATCAATAACGTGGTGGCCGTCCCCACAGATCCAGATCAGCTGAAAGCGTACAAGAAAGAGATGGCGAAGGCGAAGAGATTGTTTCATGATGGGGTTCGAGATCATGTCGTATCACATATAGCTGGCAAGGACATTGCCAAGCATATGTGGGATGCTCTCGCCACGCTATACCTGGGATCTTTCGAGCAATGGAAGATGTATTTGGAAGAGAAGCTGAGATGCATCCGTATGCAGAAGGGGGAGCGCATAGAGCCCTTCCTCACCAGGATTCAGGAGGTCCGAGACCAACTATCAACTGTAGCGTCAACGCCCCAACCTACAGAATTGGTGCAATTAGCTCTCAACAGTGTTTCTGAGAACTGGCAGGTCTTTGTCAAGAGTATTTTGGGCAGAGACAAGTTGGTAGAATGGGACATGATGTGGGTTGATTTGCAATAGGAGGAGATGAGGCGAGATTTGGTGAAGAGAACCATCAATGGTAACAACAACAACAGTGGGACGAAGCAGGTGAAGAGGAGGAGAATGTGGCCCTCGCATCAAAGGGGCAGTAGGAGCAACGTAGGAAGAAGGACCTTTCAAAGGTCAAGTACTTCAGGTGTGGCAAGCTAGGCCACTACAACACTCAATGTCCTCTCAGAAAGAAGGACAAGGAGGAGAAGTAGGACCGACAGGCTACTTCAGCGGAGATCGATAGGCTGTCCTCCAGGTCGGAGGAAGATTTTTCCATGATAGCAGACATCCCTCCAGGAGTGAGGTGGGGTGACTTGGTTTTGTAGCCCCAGAGTGCTACAGGATGGGTAGGATTCTTGGCGAGGTCAACCTCTTGAATCAATACCTTGCCATGGGAGCCCATAGTACATAGTAGCAGGATGGACCAGGGGCAGTTGATGTAGTAAGATGCCAGAGTGACCGATGCAGTAGCTAGTAGCAGTTAGATGCTGGGTAGCGCAGTGCAGAGTTGGCACATTTGCAGAGTCAGCAGCAACGCAGAGGCTTCAAGGATAGTGCAGAGACTAGTAGCAGTCAGGACTTGGGTGACGGATCCATCAAATTGAACACAGATGGTTCAATGTTTGGATAGTTCTCAGTTGCAGTAGCAGCAGATGAGAGGGAGTTGCAGATGTTGCAGTAGCAGCAATAACAGAGTTGTAGTGCAGATGCAGTGTTGGCAGCAGGGTCAGCAACATCATAGATGCAGCGCATATCAGAGTTGCGCAGTAGTTGGTGGGAAGCAGTAGCCAGACACCAGCAGCGTGACAGGAGATGGTGCAAAGGCAGTGTATTGAAGCAACAGTTGCAATATTAAAACGATTTCCTCGCTAAGAGGGAGTGTTAGTTTTTGTAGCATCGGATGTGTTCTAGCCATGAGATTTAGCAAAGTGACTAGAATACATGTATTCTCCAATACCCAGAAATCGTTTCTGGAAATTCCACTTAGAGACGACTTAATTAAATTAATTAGTCAGTTTTTTAATATTTCCCAAGTCTAAACTTCGGAAATATGATTAATTAAAAGGAATTAATTAAGTCATGGTGAGAATCTTCTAGAAAAGTGCATGAATCTATTTCTAGTTAATCCTAGTCATCAATTAAGATTTAATTGTGGCCGTTGAAGTCTTAATGGAGGATTATAAGAAGAAGTCGATGGGGCTTGGAGAAGACACACCAAATCAGTTGAGTATTCGATTTGCTGGGAAATCGATCTCCAGAGTAGCAACATTTAGTTGCTAGAGGTGATTCAGTGAGAGAGGAGCAAAGATAGTGAGGCCGAAGGAAGCTTTTCCAGTTTTGGTGAGTACACTGCAGAGAGGCAACGCAGAGGCAACGCAAAGCTTTCTTGGGGAGAAGGCAAGATTCTGAGCCAGAAGTTGGGCAGAGGGTCTGGAGGCAAAGAGTATCAGTTTCCCAAAAAACAACTGGTGAAACAGTAAGAGGATACGCAGTTCCGAGCTTGTGGGACGTAGTAACTGCGTTGGATGACGTAGTGACTGTGCTGTGAAAATTTCTGAATCTAAACCAACAGAAATCCTACTACAGTTAATTGATTTGCCTATCCTACTTGTGTTCTTCAATAAACAAGTTATTTACAAAACTATTCAGTAAATACTAATGCAAATACACTGCAGCCTACACCATTTTACATATCAAGAACTGAAAAATAAGATGAGACAATCACACAAAGGACACACTTATTTTTGGACTAACGTCCCTGGAAAAACCCAATGCGGGAAAACTGGTGCAACAGATCTGAGGGTTTGTATTATTAAGCAACTGTTTTCTGAGTACAACTAGGGTGCCAAATCCGGCTCACCCAACAAAGAAAATCTCGGCAGACAAAAATAGTGAGTTTTACCTCACACCGCAAGTCCCGGCTGATCTGGAACCGAATTGGCGAAACCCCAACTCCCTCTGCGCTGCCTCTGCATAGTAGATGTGTAGGCTTGCGTGGGGATGGCTGATGACTATGTCATGTAGAAATTTCTGAATCTGAACACTTATGCAGAAATTATTACTGTTAATCCGGTTAAGCTCCTCCTACTTATGCAAGTTATTAATTGAATAAATTCAAGTTAAAATCGAAGCAAAACACATAATAGTTCTCTACCAATTCAAATCTAGAATAAGCACATGCACACATTGACAAAGTGACACAGTTATTTCTGGACAAACTATCCTCGAAAAAACCCAATGTGGGAAAATTGGTCTCTGGCTGCTGGAGGGTTCTTAAGAATATTTTTTAATACACAACTTTGGGTTCCAAATCTGGAAAACCCAACAGAGAAAACTCTAGATCTACAACTCTTGGCTAATCTAGGGCCAAAAATACTAACTGATCCACACACTCAAAGGGGATTTACAGAACTCAGCCAGATCTAGGCCTAGAAACCCCAGCGTTGCCCTTGAAATGCATTGCGTCAGCCTCTGAAGCCCCTGAAAGCCTCTGCGTCAGCCTTCGATGGCCTCCAAACCCTAAGCGCTGCTCTTGGAAGGGACTGCGTTACCCCAGAATGGGTGACGCAGTCACTGCGCTACCCCCAAGGGTCTCTGCGCAACCCCTGAAGGGTTTCCTGAAAATGGCGCTGTCCTTGCTGCTGCCTTCCTCTACGCTGTCCTTGAGCTGATTTCTTCTCTGCCTCTTTGTGTATTCTAGACCCTGGTCTAAATTCCCCTCCCTGCAGCTGAAACACTTCTGAGTATTCTTAGCAACCCCGCCCTAGAATCTTAGCTTAGCTTCAGTGCTCTGCCTCTGTGTGTCTTTACAAATGACCCCAGGCCTTTCCTTTATAATTTTCTCATTGACAAATCAACGACCATGATTAGATCTTGAATCAATGGCTAAGATTAAAAGAAAGTTTGATCCGTGTGACTTAAGACAATTTCATCACATGTCACTTTAATTATTTTATTTTCCTAAGTTTTAACTTAGGAAATAAATTAAAATAATTAATTAATTTAATATCTCCTAAACTAGATGAAATTTCCCAAATCCATTTCTGGGTCTTGTAGATCAGGTGAACTCTAGTCCTTCCTCAAAATTTGGGACCTTGAGCACAACTAATGCTACCCCAAATACACAAAATCTCAACACTCCGTCTTAGCATCAAGGGTGTGCTCTAGTAACACATCACACTTATGCATTACATGATTTTGGGCACTGGTTCTGTGCTGCTGAAGCTTGGCCTCCTACCACTCAACTCTGCACTGCTACTGCCATTCTGTACTGTTGCCCATGACTCTGCCACTGCCACTGCAACCACTGTACTGTAGCTCCCTCTCAATATGCTGCATCTGTGCTACTCATAGCACTGCCACTGCTAATCTGCTGCACTGCAACTTCAGTTGTTGAGAGACACAACTGAATTTCCTGCCCAATCTTTGACAAACAAGTCAAATGGGCTGCATCCTCATCACTTAAGCTCCATAGGCTACAGATCTATGTTGGCATCTAAAGAACGATGCACAACTACAACTCTGCCTGCGTAATCAGACTTCCTCTACACTACCGAAGTCACATCAGTTCCTTGTGCTGAAATCTATCACGCTCGTTACCGCATCAAGTACATTGCCCCTCTCCGGGTCATATTGGCCGCAGCTTTGCATTGCGTAAATCTCAAAGATCGCTTCTCGTGCGCTGGGTCGGGGTCACATTACCCTCTGCACTGCTACTACTTCTACGTTGCTGCTGCTTTACTCTGCGCTGCTCCTTCCAGCCTTTAGATCTGCCTCTGCTTCTGCCTCATCTGTGATCTATGCACCCACTGCTCTACTTGTCCCGCTACTGTCTTAACGCTGCCGTAGCTCGCATGTGATCCAAGAGATGAGTTGCTCAAGGATTCCGCCTCTCTTCCATGTAGCTCCTCTACATGTCCATGTCACCCCACCTCCATGGTTCATGAGCACTCATGGCTACATCATCTCCTGACCCATCATTTGCCACAGCTGCCTTGGAAGAAGATGCTTCCTTTTCCTTTTTCTTTTCTGGACAATCTCTAGCAAAATGTCCCATTTCGCCACACTGGAAGCACTTGATCTTTGAAAGATCCTTCTTCTTTGGCTGCTTCTTTGATGCTAAGGCTGCATCTTCCTCCTCTTCCTTCTTTACTTTGCTCAATCCAGGGCTGTGCTGCTTCTTGGTGAATCTGCGTAGTTCTTCTTGCCGCAGGATTGACCACAAGCTGTCCCAATTTGGGAGGTCCGCTCTACCCAAGATACTTTGGACAAAGGTTTCACACTCATTCGTGACTACATTGAGGGCAGTCCTGACTATCACTGCATCATCTACGGTTGCACCCGTTGTAGTCAACTGATCCCTGATTGACTGCAATCTGAAGAGAAAATGCTCGATGTCTTCTCCCTTGGTCATCATGAATGACGTCATTTGGGCTTCCAACAACATCTTTCTTTGGACTGATTTTCCTTCATACAGGGAAGTCAAGGCCTTCCACATCTCATTAGTTGTCCTCTTCTTAGCTATGTGTGGTACAATATGGTCCTTGATACTATCCATTATCAGTCGCTTGGCATGCCCAACAGCTTCCCTATGCTTCCATAGGAGATCCACATCTGTCGGTGTGGCCAGAGTTTGCTCTGCATGGTCTCTTAGACTGTATGCCTCAAGGACAATCAGGATCCTTGCTTTCCACACCAAAAAGTTTGAGAGGCCCTTTAGCCTATCCTGATCACTCAGTCCATGAGGAGCCATCTGCTCAGAATGTGTCAGAGCTCCTCCTATCTATACTCGAGATCTGGATCTAGGGTCCTTTACGAACTGGGCACCCTTTGCTCCCTCTAACACTTGATTTCCCTCCTTAGAAATCTACCAAATCAACTATGATTCAGCTTCTTCTTTGATCCTCTGATCAGATTGCAAGTTTCCTTTGGCAAGAAACTCTTTGAGAGACTGATCTCTCCCCAATCTTTGTCACTTGTGCTAAGGCTAAAAATTTGAAAACTTCAGAAATTTAACCCCACCAACTCTTCTGAATTTCTGCAACTTTTCTGCAGACTTTTCTGGATTTGACAGATTCAGATCTGAATCACACTGGCTGGCTTCAGACCCAACCAGCACTGTTTCTGAGCTGTCTTTGTGCAGTAATTGCGTGGGCTTGCTACGACATAGCGCTGGACAGTGTCACCCTTCCCTCTGCGTGAATCTGCTCCTGAAAACTGCGCTGTCCCTTCAGATCTGCATCTCTGCTGCCTTTCTAGCTGCTTTTTGCAGCTAGATCCTTCAGATTATTCAGCTGGTGACCCTTCTAGATCTGCAATTGCTTCGATACCATGTAGAAATTTCTGAATCTTAACACTTATGCAGAAATTATTACAGTTAATCCGGTTAAGCTCCTCCTACTTATGCAAGTTATTAACTGAATAAATTCAAGTTAAAATCAAAGCAAAACACATAACAGATCTCTACAAATTCAGATCTAGAATAAGCACATGCACACATTGACAAAGTGACAGTTATTTCTGGACAAACTGTCCCCAGAAAAACCCAATGTGGGAAAACTGGTCTCTGGCTGCTGGAGGGTTCTTACGAATATTTCTGAATACACAACTCTGGGTTCCAGATCTGGAAAACTCGACAGAGAAAACTCTAGATCTACAGCTTGTGGCTGATGTAGGGCCAAAAATACTAACTGATCCACACCCTCAAAGGGGATTTATAGAACTCAGCCAGATCTAGGCCTAGAAACCCCAATGCTGCCCCTGAAAGACACTGCGTTAGCCTTTGAAGGCCTTCAAATGCTCAACGCTGTCACTGGAAGGGATTGCGTTACCCCAGACTGGGTGACACAGTCACTACGCTGCCCCTAAGGGTCTCTGCGTAACCCCTGAGGGTTTCCTGAAAATCACGCTGTCCTTGCTGCTACTGCTGCTACTACCGTCTGCCCCTGAAAGCCTCTGTGTCAGCCTTGGATGGCCTCCAAACCCTCTGCGCTGCTCTTGGAAGGGACTGCGTTACCCCAGAATGGGTGACGCAGTCACTGCGCTGCCCCTAAGGGTCTCTGCGCAACCCCTGAAGGGTTTCTTGAAAATGACATTGTCCTTGCTGCTGCTGATGCTGCCTTCCTCTGCGCTGTCCTTGAGCTGATCTCTTCTCTGCCTCTTTGTGTATTCCAGACCCTGGGATCAGATCATCCCCTTGGTCTAAATTCCCCTCTCTGCAGCTGAAACACTTCTGAGTATTCTTAGCAACCCCGCCCTAGAATCTCAGCTTAGCTTCAGTGCTCTACCTCTGTGTGTCTTTACAAATGACCCCGAGCCTTTCCTTTAAACTTTTCTCATTGACAAATCAACGGCCATGATCAGATCTTGAATCAATGGCTAAGATTAAAAGAAAGCTTGATCCGTGTGACTGAAGACAATTTCATCACATGTTTAATTAAATTCACTTTAATTATTTTATTTTCCTAAGTTTTAACTTAGGAAATACATTAAAATAATTAATTAATTTAATATCTCTTAAACCAGATGAAATTTCCCAAATCCATTTCTAGGTCTTGTAGATCAGGTGAACTCTAGTCCTTCCCAAAATTTGGGACCTAGAGCACAACTGATGCTACCCCAAATACACAAAATCTCAACATGTCACCTCTTCTTTGAATCAATCTGCCTCTTGGAAAATTGAGTTTCAGCCTACCCAGCTCAGAAACCCTGATCTCCAACAAAATTGAGACTATCCCTTGGAAACTCTGCGCAGTCCCTGCGTGAGCCCTTCATGGGCTTGCGTCATCTCTCTTGGTGGTTGCACTGCTTCCTCTGCGGTCTCTATTGCTCACTGCTATGTACTCTTGGTCCTCTGACCAATAACTGCTTCTACCCTTCACTGCTACTGAATCACTCAGATCTTATCTTCGTCCGAGCACAACTCCGTCAGAAGAATTTGATCTGCAGATTCACTCTCTATGTGTGTGTTCTCCAACTGACCCTCAAGCTTTCCTTCATACTTTTCCTGTTGAGAAATCAACGACCGTGATCTAATCTTTAATTAATGGCTAAGATTAAAACAAACTTGATCCTCGTCACTTAGAAGCTTCTCACCCACATTTATATTAATTCACTATAATTATTTTAATTCCCTAGGTTTTAACTTAGGCTCCATTAAAAATAATTAATTATTTGAATAACATTCATTCGGGGCGGAATTTCTCCAAACGATTTCTGGGTCTTGGAGATCTCATGTGTTCTAGCCCCTCCACAAAATTTTGGAGCTAGATCACATCCGATGCTACCCAAAAAAATCAACACTCCCTCTTAGCGAGGAATGTGCTCTAGCATTACTTCTTACTAGAAGCATCACCCTGATCCACAACATCAGTCCTTTGCACTGCGGATGCTTGGCCTGCTTCCCCTCATCCACTGCGCTGTTGCAATCTGTACTGCTGCCCATGACTCTGTTGCCACTGTCACTGCTGCATCTGTACTGCAGCTCCCTCTCAATATGCTGCATAATGCTGCCCATAGTACTACCACTGTTAACTGTTGCATTGCAACTCAGTTGCCGAGAGTTAAGCAACTGAAAGACATCCCAAATACTAACATATTGGCACCTTGATGCTGAAGCTTCCTTTGCTGCTAATCTATGTTGTCTCTTTGATGCTACTGCATTGTTGCTGCTTTGCATTGCGTAGAACTGCTCTGCACTACGTTGCACCACTGTGCACTGTGCGGCTGCTGCTGCCTCTGCTCTGCGATGCTCCAGAGATAAGCACTCTAGCTCTGTCACTATCGCTCCATCATCCCTTGAAACAACTGACTCCCGTCATTCTGCTACTGTCATTAAGGGCTCCCGTAACTGTATGCGATCCAAGAGTTTAGGTACCTCAAGGATGCTGCCCGTCACTGTAGCTCTAGTCTATAGCTCCATATCGCCCCACTTTTTAGGTGCATGAGCACTCATGGCGCAGTCATCGTCACCCTCCTCATCAGCCTGAGTTGGAGCAGCCTTCGAGTTAGATTCTTCTTTGTCCTTCTTCTTTAGAGGGCACTGTGTGGCGAAATGTTCCATTTCCCCACATCTGAAGCATCTGACGTTCGAGAGGTCCTTTTTCTTCTTTCTCTGCTGCCCTTGTTGGCCCTTTGATGCGAGAGCCACATCTTCCTCTTCCTCCTTGAATTTGATCCCTTTACCACCGCTTCTCGCCTTGGTCCATTGTCTGATCTCTTCCTGTCGAAGAGCTGCCCACATCTCCTCCCAACTTCGAAGAGTAGCCCTGCCCAAAATGCTTTGGACAAAGTTTCCCGATCTTCAGTGACTGCATTCAGGGCAATCCTGACCATAAATCCAGGATCTAGTGTAGTCCCTACGAAAGCTAGCTGATCTCAGATCCCTTGCAATCTGATAAGGAAGAGATCGATTTCTTGTCCCTTCTGCATCTGAAACAATCTCAGTTGATTCTCAAGCAACATCTTCCGTTGGACGGAAGATCCCTCATACAATGTGGTCAAGGCCTCCCACATTTCTCTTGCTGTGTTCTTCTCAACAATATGTGGGATCACACAATCCTTGACTCTGTCCATGATCATGCGTTTTGCTTTTGCTTGAGTCTCCTCGTACTTCTTGAGAGGATCAACATCAACCGGAACGACAATCGTGTTCAAGGCATGATCCTTGATGTGATGTTCATCCAAAATTGCCAGGATCCTGGCCTTTTAGATGACAAAGGTGGATGCTCTATCCAACCTGTCTTGATCCCTCAGTCCATTCACGACCATCTCTGCTCAACTAAGTGTCGAACAAGTTCCTTTCTCCCTCTTCCGATGCTACCCCAGCATAACTCAGATTTGGATTTCTTTAGCGCTGGAAATCCTTTAAGGAACAAGCTCCCTTTGAAATTCTATTTTTTTCACGGAAATCCTTTTGGCAACAAATGTCGAAGCACTCCTCTCTGATCTCTCTTTGCTACTGCTCAACACTCGATCTAGATTTCTTGGCAAGAAATCTTCTGACGAATTGATTCTTTCTACTTTGCTTCTGCCCCACTAGACATTGTTTTGCACCAACAAAATTAGCGTCCCACCAACAACTTCAGTGGAAAATCTGCACTACACCTCCAGCCACAGCAACTGCAAAAATGAGACACAATAGCTTCTGCACTGGCCCAACAACCACTGTGCTGCCTTCTGCAGCTACAACGCCACCATAGCAGGCTGACGCAAGCTCTGCGTGAGCCTTCCTTGTTGACTGCGTCACCCTTCCTCTGATTCTCTGGTACAGAACTACGCTGTCTCTCAGGACAACTGCTTTCCTGCAGCAGATTTCCTTTTGTTCTTTCGCTGATGGCTTCAGTCCTCCTTGATTTGTAATTGCTTTGATACCATGTGAAAATTTCTAAATATAAATCAACAGAAATTATACTGCAGTTAACTGATTTGCATATCCTACTGTGTTCTTCAATTAACAAGTTATTTACAGAATTATTCAGTAAATACTAATGCAAATACACTACAGCCTACACCATTTTACAGATCAAGAACTGAAAATTAAGATGAGACAATCACACAAACGACACACTTATTTTTGGGCTAATGTACTCGGAAAAACCCAATGCGGGAAAACCGGTGCAGCAAATCTAAGGGTTTGTATTATTAAGCAATAGTTTTTCAAGTACAACTAGGGTGCCAAATCCGGCTCACCTAACAGAGAAAATCTCGGCAGACAAAAATAGTGAGTTTTACCTCACATTGCAAGTCCCGGCTGATCCGGATCCGAACTGGCGAAACCCCAGCTCCCTCTGCGCAGTATATGTGTAGGCTTGCGTGGGGATGGCTGATGACTACGTCACCTCTTCTCTGAATCGATCTGCCTCTCGGAAAATTGCGTTTCAGCCTTTCGGGCTCAGAAACCCCGATCTCCAGCAAAATTTGGACCATCCCATGGAAACTTTGTGTAGTCCTTGCGTGGGCCTGCGTCACCCCTTTTGGGGATTGCGCCACCTCTCCTGGTGGCTGCGCTGCTTCCTTTGCAGTCTCTGTTGCCTCACTGCTATGTACTCTTGGTCCTTAGACCAATAACTGCTTTTGCCCCTCACTGTTGCTGAATCACTCAGATCTTATCTTCGTCCGAGCACTGCTCCGTTAGAAGAATTCGATCTCCAAATTCACTTGTGTGTGTGTGTTCTCCAACTGACCCTCAGGCCTTCCTTTATGTTGAAATTTTGTGTAGTTGGTGTAGCATCGGGTGTGCTCTAACCCTGAAATTTTGTGGAGGGGTTAAGACACACTTGAACTCCAAAACCCATAAAGTGTTTGGTGAAATTTTAACTAGTTTTCAAATTATTCAAATAATTAATTATTTTAATGGATTTCCTAAGTCTAAACTTAGGAAAATTAAATAATTAATGTGAATTAATTAACACATGTGCTGAAATGTTCTAAAAGACACGGATCAAGCAGTCTTTTAATCTCAACCGTTGATGAGTGTTTTAATCTCGGCCGTTGATGAGATCAATGAAAAAGTATAAGAGAAAGGCTTGAGAGTCAGTTGGACCAGTGAAGCACCACTCGTATAAGACCCGCGGGTGGGTCTTCGCGGGTTATATAGCGAGCCGGGTCACTCGCATAGAACCCGTGCTCTCTACTCTTACCCGCGCAAACTCGCATTAAACCCGCCTACTCGCATAAGACCCGCGGGTTTCTCATAGCACCCGTATCGGACCCCTATAAGACCCGTCCCACAACAAAAAGCATTTTTTTTGGATTTTTCTTAATTTTTTTTATTTTTCTATTTTTTTTGGAAATGAGGTGGAGGAAAAGGGAATTTGGAGGGAAGGAAATGTTTTATAAGCACCTCTCTCCCTTTCGGAGTAGCAGCACTAGCGAAGTGAGCACTGGCGGAGTAGCAGCACATAGTAATAGCAAGGCAGAGTCACAGCACAGGCGGAGTTTCAACACAGGCAGAGTCACAGCACAGGCGGAGTTTCAGCACAGGCAGAGTCACAGCACAGGCAGAGTAGCAGCACTGGCAGAGTCACAGCACTGGCGGAGTAGCAACACACTGTAATAGCAAGTTGGAGTCACAGCGCTGGCGGAGTAGTCTTCATGATCTTTGTTTCATTTCTTTGCAACTAGCTGCTTGCATGTAATTTTTTTAAAATTTTATCTAATCAATTCAATTTTAATTTTTTTGTTCACTTGCAATTTGCAAATTTTTTTGGCCTTGTAGCTGAGTTTCTCAGCCACACAACGGCCCTGTGTGGCTGAGAAACTCAACCACAAGGGCCTGCGGGTTGCCTCCTCAGCGCGCAAGCCCTGTGGCTGAGTTTCTCAGCCACACAGGGTCGTTGTGTGGCTGAGAAACTCAGCCACAGGGCCTATAGTCTGCTTCCTGAGCTTGTAGGCCCTGTGGTTGAGTTTCTCAGCCACACAGTGGCCCTGTGTGGTTGAGAAACTCAGCCACAGGGCCAAAAAAAATTGTAAATTAAAAAAAAATTAATAACCAAAAAACCAAAATAAAAAATAAAAAATATGAATTAGATTTTAAAAATTTAATTTTTTCTTCCAGATTTCGTCACCATGCCACCAAAGG